>CANXME010002122.1:0-312500 GCA_948144175.1 Closterium sp. NIES-65
GCAAACAAACACACGAACATTCCATTCACTCCCAAATGCATTCGCACACACATACTCATACAAACAGACGGCAGGATGTCGTGCAATGTGAATTTGCACCCAACACACTCCCCCTCAGCCTGCCGGCTGCATCCCCATCATTCCATACTAGTTCATGCTCATTCCACTCATCCGCACACAACGCCAATGAGGCTCATCCGCAAGCCTCTTGGTGAGGAAGTCTGCTGGCTGCTGGTGAGTCTTGATGTAGATCGGATTCACCGTCCCCCTCTTCACCTCCTTACGCAGCCAGTGCCACTTGATACGCATGTGCTTATTCAGCCCATGAAGCACAGCGTTTCCTGGCCATCCCAAGAGCTCCCTTGCTATCACAAAACAGCGGCGTAGCAACCTTTTGCTCCTGGCCAATCTCCTCTAACAGCCTCCTCAGCCAAATCACCTCCTTCACCCCATGGAACATCGCCATGTACTCTGATTCCACAGAAGAGAGTGCTGTCTCCGTCTGCTTCTTTGACCTCCAACTAACAGGTCCTCCTCCAACTACGCAGATGTATCCTCCCACAGATGAGGAATCCTCCTTCTCAGAGGCCCACGTAGCATCGGTAAAGCAAGTGAGAAAAAGCTTGCCTTCTCCAAGCCTCTCCCCCTTCTCTTTCAGCACCTCAACCCCTTTCTGCTTCACCTGTGCAGATGCGGAGTATTGAACTCCAATGCTTGGGTGAGAGTTCAGATACTTCACCACACGCTCAGCTGCATCCATCTGCTCCTCTGATGGATTCTGCACCACCCTAGCCAGCTGCCCAACCGAGAAAGAGATGTCGGGCCTCGTGTGAACTGCTGCATACAAGAGGCTGCCCACCAAGGACTGAAATTGCTGCTGCTCCTCGGCTTCAACCCCTTCATCCTCTGCAGCTTTCACAAGCTTGAATTCTGCTGGCAGGGGAGTTGCAACCTTGCGCTCATTCTCAATTCCGTACTTCTCCCCAAGCTCCTTGATGAACTTCTCCTGGTGCAGCTTCAACCACCTGTGATCCAGATCCCTCTCCACGTGCATCCCCAGGTAGTACTTTACCTCCCCAAGGTTCTTGCACTTGAAGTTCTCCATCAGCTGCTGCTGCACCTTCTGGATCTCCTTCATGCTGCTGCTAAGAGAAGAATGTCATCCACATAGACCAGAAACAGCACCAGCTTCTCCCCCTCCCCCTTGAGAAAGAGGCTCTCATCACAGCTGCTGGTCCTGAATCCCACCTCCTCTAAAACAGCTGCCAACTTCTGGTACCAGCAGCGTGGCGCCTGCTTCAAACCGTAGATGGACTTTTTCAGCTTGCACACCCTGCCCGTACCATCCTCATACCCAGGTGGCTGCGTCATGAACACCTCCTCCTCTAAAATCCCATTGAGGAACGCCGTTGATATATCCATCTGAATGATGAATTTCCCACTAACGGTTGCATCTGCCAACAAGACACGGAGGGTAGGGGGTTTGGCAGTGGGAGCAAAGATCTCATTGAAGTCCCGCTTCTCCTTCTGCATAAACCCCTTAGCCACCAGCCTACTCTTGTAGATGGTGACCTGTCTCTTGTCATCGGTCTTGATCCTTAGCACCCACTTGCACTGTACGGCTTTCTTCCCCTCAGGCAGCACCACCAGCTCCCATGTCCCATTCTCTAGCAGGCTCTGGTACTCAGCATCTCTGGAAACCAGCCACTTCTCCCTATCTGGTCCAGCTAATGCCTCCTCCATGCTAGCTGGTTCCTCTGGTGCAGGGGCAAGAAAACAGTAGGCAGGTTCATCCTCCTCATCCAGATCATAGCCATGCGGTAGAATCAGCAATGCCTCCTCGGTCCCGAGCTGCTGCTCCGCTACATCAGCTCCTGCCGTCAGCTTCTTAGTGGCCATACGGGTACGTCCTGGCCTGGAGACGGGTGTCTCCCATCCCCTCATAACAACACCCTTCGGCTTCTTAGTTTTTCCTTGCTGCTGCTCTCCTCCCTCGGATCCAGCAGCTCCACTAGTGCTACCGCTAGTCTCCACACCATCACCTTCACCAGCAGGTGCCTCCTGCACCTTCTCTCCATCACCAACCTCGGCAGCTGCCTCCTCTCCCTCCTCCCACACACTAGGAGTCAGGTCCAGCTGCATGGTGATCTGCTCCATCTGCTGGGACACCCTGGCCTCTGGCTGTTTCTCCCAGCTCCCATACATCATGCCCTCAACAAACTTCACATCCCTGCTGTCAAACAACACACCCTTGGAAGGTTCCCACAGCAGCCATCCCTTGCTCTCAGCAGCCAGCCCCAAATGCACACACCAGATTGCACTCGCTCCCAACTTACTGCGGTAGGTCTTGGGGACGTGGGCGACTGCCATGCAACCGAACACCCTCAGCATGTCCACCGGCGGCTTCCTCCCAAGCCACCTCTCCAACGGCACCCACGAGTCATCCCCAACCTTTGTGAGTACCCTGTTCCTAGCGACGGTAGCGTGCCGAACAGCATGGGGCCACATGGAGTTGCCCAGCCCAGATTCTATGAGCAGCGCCCTAGCTGTCTCCAGAATTGTCCGGTTCGCCCGTTCTGCTACACCGTTAGACTGTGGGGTGTAAGCCGTGGTCAGCTCCCTCTGGATGCCCTGCTTCTTGAGCCAGGCCGTCATCTCAGCTCCAAGGAACTCACCACCCCGATCTGTCCTAATCCGCTTTACCACACACTCCGCTTGCTTCTCCACTAACGGCAGCCAATCGTCCCGAATCGTAGAGGCGGCGTAATCTTTCTGCTTCAGTGGATACGCCCACATTAGCCTGCTCCAGTCATCCACTATGGTTAGGAAGTACCGCTCCCCCTTGTGCCCTTGCACCGGCAGCGGCCCCACCAAGTCCATGTGGACCAGCTCCAACGGCTTTTTGCTCCTGCCAGCCACACTATGGAAGGGAAAACGGGTGAACTTTGAAAGGAGGCAAATTTCACAGTTATCATCGGGTGGTTGTCCGTTCAGCTTCAAGCCCTTAACAGCTCCATCCTTCTCCAGCTGCTTCAGCAAAGGCATTGCGACATGCCCCAAACGTCGGTGTGCAGTTGCCCAATCCGTCTCCCCAGATCTGGCCGACACTTTCACACCAACCCCTCCAACGGCATTGCACTCCCCCTGGGATGCAGACCCCTCTCCAGCCTGCCCCCCACCGTGCCACGCTAATGCCGGCAGCTGCCACATGGATCTGTACACGTCCGTACTCTCGTGCAGATCCCAAAGCACCCGATTGCCCAGCTGCCCCTTGTAAGTGCGTGCCCCATCCGTGCTAGTGCTTACCCCAGCCTTGCCAAGCTTACGGAGGGAGATGAGGTTGGCCTTGAGTTCAGGAACAAGGAGAACGTCGTGCAGCACCACCGGCTTGCCATCCGCTCCCTTAAACGCAGCTCGTCCCGCACCAGCCACCTTCAGCGCGTGTCCAGAGGCAGAGCACACCTCGTTGATCGGTGCAGCTTGTACGTGGTCCAGCAGGTCTTTTCGCGGCGTCATCGTCCAAGCAGCGCCCGTGTCCAACACCCAATAGTCCAGGGGATGCAGCTCTGCTCCAACCTTAGCAGAGGCGTCTCCTTGCTCCCCCTTGTCTCCCATATGGAAGAATTGGCCCGCGGTGCGCTCCTTCTTCTTCTCCGCACCGCCGTTGCCCTTCAGGTTGTTGTCGGACGAATCAGCGACCATGTTCGCGCCGTTTTTCTGGTTCCTCCGCGCGCTGCCATCCTGGTGACGATTCTGGGGGGTCCATCCATCGGGTTTCTTATAGCACAAAAACCAGGGGTGCCCCTCCTTCTCACAATACCAGCAACTCCCTTTCATTTTGCCACCAGCACCCGACTTGCCCCCACGTCCAGATTTCGCACCGCGACCCCACCCGGTACCTCCTTGTTGGTCGTTGGAGTCGTCGTCCTTCTTAGCACCGCGTCCAGCACCACCAAAGCCACGTCCTCTGCCACGTCGGCTCCCTTGCATCCCGTAGCCGCTGCTGCCGTCGTCTCCACCCCTCAGTTGACGGCGACGGAAGTCCTCCTCTAGAATCTTTGTCCGCACCCACTCGAGTGTCCACGAGCTCTGGTTCTGCGGCAGGCTCAATCCGCTCGTGAATTGAAGCCACGATTCCGGCAGCAGCGAGAGCATCTTCAGGCATTTGGTCTGCTCCGGGTAGGTGATTCCCGCGGTCGCCAACTTCGCGTAGAGGTCGCGCAATTTGTCCAGGACAGGTTGCACCGGCTCTCCCTCGCTCAGGCGCAACGCGGACAGCTCCCTCTCCAGCATCAATGTTGCAACAACGGAGGTTGGGGCGTGCAGCTCCTTCAACACGGTCCACGCCTTCGGACCGCACTCAACCTCCGGCAGCAGGTGCATGACGTGGTGACGCTGGTTCAGCTCCAAACTCTGCGACATCAAGTAGTAGCCAGCCGAGGCGCGCTCGTCCCAATCTTCCTGAAGGGCGGGGTCACTCGGTCTAGGCTCCTCCCCAATCATTAGTTTCAGCAAACCGATCTGACGGAAATAGAGTTGCATTTTCCAGGCCCAATCATCATAGCCCTCACCATTGAACTTCTCGACGGTGAAGTTTTTCAGCACCTCCTTGATCAGCGAGCCCTGGCTTGTTCGCGCTCCCCTTGGCGCAGAAACACCAGAATCTTGGCTGCCGCTACGATCTTGGGCTGAAGATTCACCAGCTACCGCCGAGGTGTTGCCCGCCATAGCTACCTATAACGAGGATCACTATAACGTGGCTCTGATACCAGCTTGTTGGTGCAAGGGCCTAATAAACTCAAGCTATTAAGACTTTATCAGACTTAAAACCTCTCCTCGGGGTCACCTCCAAGGGTCCTTGGGTGCCTGGTACAAGACCAGCCCCTATCCTCGGGTCCGAGTTTGTAGAGAGAGGGATCAAGAGGGACTTAGTCAAAACAGCAAGAGTACCTTGAACGTCGCGCAGCGTATCGTGCAGACCGTCGATCGGATTAAGCTGAGAATTTCCTATATCGAAGCTCACTCTAAGAGCTTTAAAATAAGCCAAGTTGCCTCGCGAAAAGTTCTGCCATTACGAAGTTATGGCTCGGACAGCGTTAGCATAGCGTTGGAGTGCTAGTATACTAGCGTTGACTCGGGTAGCATTCCGCCGTCGCACCGTGTAGAAAGGAAATTCCAGCAAGGAAGGAATTCGCTTGAATCAATTTAAAACTATATTCAGGTACAAACAGAGAAGGAATATATAGTCCTAGCTAGCAAGGACCTTGGGAATCAACCTGGGAAGAACCAGGGATGATCCCAAATAATTCCAAGCAACAGAACCAACCTGGCTGGACAAAACAGCAGGTGGTAGGTTGGTAAACAACCTCTGGTTCTGTTTTTCCAACCTGGGAAAACAACAACCAGGTTCAGGTCCTAAAAACAGAACCTGTTTTGTCTTTGCCCAACCAGCCAAATGCTGGTTCCGCTGGTTTCCCCTGGCCCTGTAGCATGCAGATACAGACAAACAACATCCAACCTTCACCTAAATTGTACCTCTATAGTGCCTGCCCTGCTACACTATAGTCACCCAAACAAAACAGTACAATTTCGAGTTGGATAGAACGGAATCTGCACAATCAATTCAACCGAACTGCAAAGCTTCCATCTTGGGTTCCTTTGCGAGCTCGTCCTTTCTGCTTGTACTGTTCATAGTGCGTACAATGTTGTGCCGAAGCGCATAATGCGCGAGTACCTGCAAATGCTTCAAGCGAAAATTGCGAAAGCAAACAAACACACGAACATTCCATTCACTCCCAAATGCATTCGCACACACATACTCATACAAACAGACGGCAGGATGTCGTGCAATGTGAATTTGCACCCAACACACTCCCCCTCAGCCTGCCGGCTGCATCCCCATCATTCCATACTAGTTCATGCTCATTCCACTCATCCGCACACAACGCCAATGAGGCTCATCCGCAAGCCTCTTGGTGAGGAAGTCTGCTGGCTGCTGGTGAGTCTTGATGTAGATCGGATTCACCGTCCCCCTCTTCACCTCCTTACGCAGCCAGTGCCACTTGATACGCATGTGCTTATTCAGCCCATGAAGCACAGCGTTCCTGGCCATCCCAAGAGCTCCCTTGCTATCACAAAACAGCGGCGTAGCAACCTTTTGCTCCTGGCCAATCTCCTCTAACAGCCTCCTCAGCCAAATCACCTCCTTCACCCCATGGAACATCGCCATGTACTCTGATTCCACAGAAGAGAGTGCTGTCTCCGTCTGCTTCTTTGACCTCCAACTAACAGGTCCTCCTCCAACTACGCAGATGTATCCTCCCACAGATGAGGAATCCTCCTTCTCAGAGGCCCACGTAGCATCGGTAAAGCAAGTGAGAAAAAGCTTGCCTTCTCCAAGCCTCTCCCCCTTCTCTTTCAGCACCTCAACCCCTTTCTGCTTCACCTGTGCAGATGCGGAGTATTGAACTCCAATGCTTGGGTGAGAGTTCAGATACTTCACCACACGCTCAGCTGCATCCATCTGCTCCTCTGATGGATTCTGCACCACCCTAGCCAGCTGCCCAACCGAGAAAGAGATGTCGGGCCTCGTGTGAACTGCTGCATACAAGAGGCTGCCCACCAAGGACTGAAATTGCTGCTGCTCCTCGGCTTCAACCCCTTCATCCTCTGCAGCTTTCACAAGCTTGAATTCTGCTGGCAGGGGAGTTGCAACCTTGCGCTCATTCTCAATTCCGTACTTCTCCCCAAGCTCCTTGATGAACTTCTCCTGGTGCAGCTTCAACCACCTGTGATCCAGATCCCTCTCCACGTGCATCCCCAGGTAGTACTTTACCTCCCCAAGGTTCTTGCACTTGAAGTTCTCCATCAGCTGCTGCTGCACCTTCTGGATCTCCTTCATGCTGCTGCTAAAGAGAAGAATGTCATCCACATAGACCAGAAACAGCACCAGCTTCTCCCCCTCCCCCTTGAGAAAGAGGCTCTCATCACAGCTGCTGGTCCTGAATCCCACCTCCTCTAAAACAGCTGCCAACTTCTGGTACCAGCAGCGTGGCGCCTGCTTCAAACCGTAGATGGACTTTTTCAGCTTGCACACCCTGCCCGTACCATCCTCATACCCAGGTGGCTGCGTCATGAACACCTCCTCCTCTAAAATCCCATTGAGGAACGCCGTTGATATATCCATCTGAATGATGAATTTCCCACTAACGGTTGCATCTGCCAACAAGACACGGAGGGTAGGGGGTTTGGCAGTGGGAGCAAAGATCTCATTGAAGTCCCGCTTCTCCTTCTGCATAAACCCCTTAGCCACCAGCCTACTCTTGTAGATGGTGACCTGTCTCTTGTCATCGGTCTTGATCCTTAGCACCCACTTGCACTGTACGGCTTTCTTCCCCTCAGGCAGCACCACCAGCTCCCATGTCCCATTCTCTAGCAGGCTCTGGTACTCAGCATCTCTGGAAACCAGCCACTTCTCCCTATCTGGTCCAGCTAATGCCTCCTCCATGCTAGCTGGTTCCTCTGGTGCAGGGGCAAGAAAACAGTAGGCAGGTTCATCCTCCTCATCCAGATCATAGCCATGCGGTAGAATCAGCAATGCCTCCTCGGTCCCGAGCTGCTGCTCCGCTACATCAGCTCCTGCCGTCAGCTTCTTAGTGGCCATACGGGTACGTCCTGGCCTGGAGACGGGTGTCTCCCATCCCCTCATAACAACACCCTTCGGCTTCTTAGTTTTTCCTTGCTGCTGCTCTCCTCCCTCGGATCCAGCAGCTCCACTAGTGCTACCGCTAGTCTCCACACCATCACCTTCACCAGCAGGTGCCTCCTGCACCTTCTCTCCATCACCAACCTCGGCAGCTGCCTCCTCTCCCTCCTCCCACACACTAGGAGTCAGGTCCAGCTGCATGGTGATCTGCTCCATCTGCTGGGACACCCTGGCCTCTGGCTGTTTCTCCCAGCTCCCATACATCATGCCCTCAACAAACTTCACATCCCTGCTGTCAAACAACACACCCTTGGAAGGTTCCCACAGCAGCCATCCCTTGCTCTCAGCAGCCAGCCCCAAATGCACACACCAGATTGCACTCGCTCCCAACTTACTGCGGTAGGTCTTGGGGACGTGGGCGACTGCCATGCAACCGAACACCCTCAGCATGTCCACCGGCGGCTTCCTCCCAAGCCACCTCTCCAACGGCACCCACGAGTCATCCCCAACCTTTGTGAGTACCCTGTTCCTAGCGACGGTAGCGTGCCGAACAGCATGGGGCCACATGGAGTTGCCCAGCCCAGATTCTATGAGCAGCGCCCTAGCTGTCTCCAGAATTGTCCGGTTCGCCCGTTCTGCTACACCGTTAGACTGTGGGGTGTAAGCCGTGGTCAGCTCCCTCTGGATGCCCTGCTTCTTGAGCCAGGCCGTCATCTCAGCTCCAAGGAACTCACCACCCCGATCTGTCCTAATCCGCTTTACCACACACTCCGCTTGCTTCTCCACTAACGGCAGCCAATCGTCCCGAATCGTAGAGGCGGCGTAATCTTTCTGCTTCAGTGGATACGCCCACATTAGCCTGCTCCAGTCATCCACTATGGTTAGGAAGTACCGCTCCCCCTTGTGCCCTTGCACCGGCAGCGGCCCCACCAAGTCCATGTGGACCAGCTCCAACGGCTTTTTGCTCCTGCCAGCCACACTATGGAAGGGAAAACGGGTGAACTTTGAAAGGAGGCAAATTTCACAGTTATCATCGGGTGGTTGTCCGTTCAGCTTCAAGCCCTTAACAGCTCCATCCTTCTCCAGCTGCTTCAGCAAAGGCATTGCGACATGCCCCAAACGTCGGTGTGCAGTTGCCCAATCCGTCTCCCCAGATCTGGCCGACACTTTCACACCAACCCCTCCAACGGCATTGCACTCCCCCTGGGATGCAGACCCCTCTCCAGCCTGCCCCCCACCGTGCCACGCTAATGCCGGCAGCTGCCACATGGATCTGTACACGTCCGTACTCTCGTGCAGATCCCAAAGCACCCGATTGCCCAGCTGCCCCTTGTAAGTGCGTGCCCCATCCGTGCTAGTGCTTACCCCAGCCTTGCCAAGCTTACGGAGGGAGATGAGGTTGGCCTTGAGTTCAGGAACAAGGAGAACGTCGTGCAGCACCACCGGCTTGCCATCCGCTCCCTTAAACGCAGCTCGTCCCGCACCAGCCACCTTCAGCGCGTGTCCAGAGGCAGAGCACACCTCGTTGATCGGTGCAGCTTGTACGTGGTCCAGCAGGTCTTTTCGCGGCGTCATCGTCCAAGCAGCGCCCGTGTCCAACACCCAATAGTCCAGGGGATGCAGCTCTGCTCCAACCTTAGCAGAGGCGTCTCCTTGCTCCCCCTTGTCTCCCATATGGAAGAATTGGCCCGCGGTGCGCTCCTTCTTCTTCTCCGCACCGCCGTTGCCCTTCAGGTTGTTGTCGGACGAATCAGCGACCATGTTCGCGCCGTTTTTCTGGTTCCTCCGCGCGCTGCCATCCTGGTGACGATTCTGGGGGGTCCATCCATCGGGTTTCTTATAGCACAAAAACCAGGGGTGCCCCTCCTTCTCACAATACCAGCAACTCCCTTTCATTTTGCCACCAGCACCCGACTTGCCCCCACGTCCAGATTTCGCACCGCGACCCCACCCGGTACCTCCTTGTTGGTCGTTGGAGTCGTCGTCCTTCTTAGCACCGCGTCCAGCACCACCAAAGCCACGTCCTCTGCCACGTCGGCTCCCTTGCATCCCGTAGCCGCTGCTGCCGTCGTCTCCACCCCTCAGTTGACGGCGACGGAAGTCCTCCTCTAGAATCTTTGTCCGCACCCACTCGAGTGTCCACGAGCTCTGGTTCTGCGGCAGGCTCAATCCGCTCGTGAATTGAAGCCACGATTCCGGCAGCAGCGAGAGCATCTTCAGGCATTTGGTCTGCTCCGGGTAGGTGATTCCCGCGGTCGCCAACTTCGCGTAGAGGTCGCGCAATTTGTCCAGGACAGGTTGCACCGGCTCTCCCTCGCTCAGGCGCAACGCGGACAGCTCCCTCTCCAGCATCAATGTTGCAACAACGGAGGTTGGGGCGTGCAGCTCCTTCAACACGGTCCACGCCTTCGGACCGCACTCAACCTCCGGCAGCAGGTGCATGACGTGGTGACGCTGGTTCAGCTCCAAACTCTGCGACATCAAGTAGTAGCCAGCCGAGGCGCGCTCGTCCCAATCTTCCTGAAGGGCGGGGTCACTCGGTCTAGGCTCCTCCCCAATCATTAGTTTCAGCAAACCGATCTGACGGAAATAGAGTTGCATTTTCCAGGCCCAATCATCATAGCCCTCACCATTGAACTTCTCGACGGTGAAGTTTTTCAGCACCTCCTTGATCAGCGAGCCCTGGCTTGTTCGCGCTCCCCTTGGCGCAGAAACACCAGAATCTTGGCTGCCGCTACGATCTTGGGCTGAAGATTCACCAGCTACCGCCGAGGTGTTGCCCGCCATAGCTACCTATAACGAGGATCACTATAACGTGGCTCTGATACCAGCTTGTTGGTGCAAGGGCCTAATAAACTCAAGCTATTAAGACTTTATCAGACTTAAAACCTCTCCTCGGGGTCACCTCCAAGGGTCCTTGGGTGCCTGGTACAAGACCAGCCCCTATCCTCGGGTCCGAGTTTGTAGAGAGAGGGATCAAGAGGGACTTAGTCAAAACAGCAAGAGTACCTTGAACGTCGCGCAGCGTATCGTGCAGACCGTCGATCGGATTAAGCTGAGAATTTCCTATATCGAAGCTCACTCTAAGAGCTTTAAAATAAGCCAAGTTGCCTCGCGAAAAGTTCTGCCATTACGAAGTTATGGCTCGGACAGCGTTAGCATAGCGTTGGAGTGCTAGTATACTAGCGTTGACTCGGGTAGCATTCCGCCGTCGCACCGTGTAGAAAGGAAATTCCAGCAAGGAAGGAATTCGCTTGAATCAATTTAAAACTATATTCAGGTACAAACAGAGAAGGAATATATAGTCCTAGCTAGCAAGGACCTTGGGAATCAACCTGGGAAGAACCAGGGATGATCCCAAATAATTCCAAGCAACAGAACCAACCTGGCTGGACAAAACAGCAGGTGGTAGGTTGGTAAACAACCTCTGGTTCTGTTTTTCCAACCTGGGAAAACAACAACCAGGTTCAGGTCCTAAAAACAGAACCTGTTTTGTCTTTGCCCAACCAGCCAAATGCTGGTTCCGCTGGTTTCCCCTGGCCCTGTAGCATGCAGATACAGACAAACAACATCCAACCTTCACCTAAATTGTACCTCTATAGTGCCTGCCCTGCTACACTATAGTCACCCAAACAAAACAGTACAATTTCGAGTTGGATAGAACGGAATCTGCACAATCAATTCAACCGAACTGCAAAGCTTCCATCTTGGGTTCCTTTGCGAGCTCGTCCTTTCTGCTTGTACTGTTCATAGCGCGTACAATGTTGTGCCGAAGCGCATAATGCGCGAGTACCTGCAAATGCTTCAAGCGAAAATTGCGAAAGCAAACAAACACACGAACATTCCATTCACTCCCAAATGCATTCGCACACACATACTCATACAAACAGACGGCAGGATGTCGTGCAATGTGAATTTGCACCCAACAACAGGCAGGGTGTGCAAGCTGAAAAAGTCCATCTACGGCTTGAAGCAGGCGCTACGCTGCTGGTACCAGACGTTGGCAGCTGTTTTAGAGGAGGTGGGATTCAGGACCAGCAGCTGTGATGAGAGTCTCTTTGTTAAGGGGGAGGGGGAGAAGCTGGTGCTGTTTCTGGTCTATGTGGATGATATTCATCTCTTTAGCAGCAGCATGAAGGAGATCCAGAAGGTGCAGCAGCAGCTGATGGAGAACTTCTGTTGGGTGCAAATTCACATTGCACGACATCCTGCCGTCTGTTTGTACGAGTATGCGTGTGCGAATGCATTTGCGTGTGAATGGTATGTTTGTGTGTTTGTTTGCTTTCGCAATTTTCGCTTGAAGCATTTGCAGGTACTCGCAAAATGTGCGCTTCGGCATAACATTGTACGCGCTATGAACAGTACAAGCAGAAAGGACGAGCTCGCAAAGGAACCCAAGATGGAAGCTTTGCGGTTCAACTTACTTGATTGCGCAGATTCAGTTCTATCCAACTCGAAATTGTACTGTTTTGTTTGGTTGACTATAGTGTAGCAGGGCAGGCACTATAGGGGTACAATTTAGGTGAAGGTTGGATGTTGTTTGTCTGTATCTGCATGCTACAGGGCCAGGGGAAACCAGCGGAACCAGCATTTGGCTGGTTGGGCAAAGACAAAACAGGTTCTGTTTTTAGGACCTGAACCTGGTTGTTGTTTTCCCAGGTTGGAAAAACAGAACCAGAGGTTGTTCACCAACCTATCACCTGCTATTTTGTCCAGCCATGTTGGTTCTGTTGCTTGGAATTATTTGGGATCATCCCTGGTTGTTCCCAGGTTGATTCCCAAGGTCCTTGCTAGCTAGAGCTATTTATTCCTTCTCTGTTTGTACCTGAATATAGTGAAATTGATTCAAGCGAATTCCTTCCTTGCTGGAATTTCTTGTCTACGCGGTGCGACGGCGGAATGCTACCCGAGTCAACGCTAGTACGCTAGCACTCCAACGCTAGGCTAACGCTGTCCGAGCCATAACTTCGTAATGGCAGAACTTTTCGCGAGGCAACTTGGCTTATTTTAAAGCTCTTAGAGTGAGCTTCGATATAGGAAATTCTCAGCTTAATCCGATCGACGGTCTGCACGATACGCTGCGCGACGTTCAAGGTACTCTTGCTGTTTTGACTAAGTCCCTCTTGATTCCTCTCTCTCTACAAACTCGGACCCGAGGATAGGGGCTGGTCTTGTACCAGGCACCCAAGGACCCTTGGAGGTGACCCCGAGGAGAGGTTTTAAGTGTGATAAAGTCTTAATAGCTTGAGTTTATTAGGCCCTTACACCAACAAGCTGGTATCAGAGCTGCGTTATAGTGATCCTCGATATAGGTAGCTATGGCGGGCAACACCTCGGCGGTAGCTGGTGAATCTTCAGCCCAAGATCGTAGCGGCAGCCATGATTCTGGTGTTTCTGCGCCAAGGGGAGCGCGAACAAGCCAGGGCTCGCTGATCAAGGAGGTGCTGAAAAACTTCACCGTCGAGAAGTTCAATGGTGAGGGCTATGATGATTGGGCCTGGAAAATGCAACTTTATTTCCGTCAAATCGGATTGCTGAAACTAATGATTGGGGAGGAGCCTAGACCGAGTGACCCCGCCCTTCAGGAAGATTGGGACGAGCGCGCCTCGGCTGGCTACTATTTGATGTCGCAGAGTTTGGAGCTAAACCAGCGTCACCACGTCATGCACCTGCTGCCGGAGGTTGAGTGCGGTCCGAAGGCGTGGACGGTGTTGAAGGAGCTGCACGCCCCGACCTCCATTGTTGCAACATTGATGCTGGAGAGGGAGCTGTCCGCGTTGCGCCTGAGCGAGGGAGAGCCAGTGCAACCTGTCCTGGACAAATTGCGCGACCTCTACGCGAAGTTGGCGATCGCGGGAATCACCTACCCAGAGCAGACCAAGTGCCTGAAGATGCTCTCGCTGCTGCCGGAATCGTGGCTTCAATTCACGAGCGGATTGAGCCTGCCGCAGAACCAGAGCTCGTGGACACTCGAGTGGGTGCGGACAAAGATTCTAGAGGAGGACTTCCGTCGCCGTCAACTGAGGGGTGGAGACGACGGCAGCAGCGGCTACGGGATGCAAGGGAGCCGACGTGGCAGAGGACGTGGCTTCGGTGGTGCTGGACGCGGTGCAAAGAAAGACGACGACTCCAACGACCAACAAGGAGGTACCGGTTGGGGTCGCGGTGCGAAATCTGGACGTGGGGGCAAGTCGGGTGCTGGTGGCAAAATGAAAGGGAGTTGCTGGTATTGTGAGAAGGAAGGGCACCCCTGGTTTTTGTGCTATAAGAAACCCGATGGATGGACCCCCCAGAATCGTCACCAGGATGGCGGCGCGCGGAGGAACCAGAAAAGCGGCGCCAACATGGTCGCTGATTCGTCCGACAACAACCCGAAGGGCAACGGCGGTGCGGAGAAGAAGAAGGAGCGCACCGCGGGCCAATTCTTCCATATGGGAGACAAGGGGGAGCAAGGAGACGCATCTGCTAAGGCTGGAGCAGAGCTGCACCCCCTAGACTATTGGGTGTTGGACACAGGCGCTGCTTGGACAATGACGCCGCGCAAGGACCTGCTGGACGACGTACGCGCTGCACCGATTAATGAGGTGTGCTCTGCCTCTGGACACATGTTGAAGGTGGCTGGTGCGGGACGAGCTGCATTTAAGGGAGCGGATGGCAAGCCGGTGGTGCTGCACGACGTTCTCCTCGTCCCCGACCTGAAGGCCAACCTCATCTCCCTCCGTAAGCTTGGCAAGGCTGGGGTGAACACCAACACGGATGGGGCTCGCACTTATAAGGGGAAGCTGGGCAATCGGGTGCTTTGGGATCTGCACGAGAGCAAGGACGTGTACAGATCTATGTGGCAGCTGCCGGCGCTGGCGTGGCACGGTGGGGGGCAGGCTGGAGAGGGGTCTGCATCCCAGGGGGAGTGCAACGCCGTTGGAGGGGTTGGTGTGAAAGTGTCGGCCAGATCTGGGGAGACAGATTGGGCAACTGCACACCGACGTTTGGGGCATGTGGCAATGCCTTTGCTGAAGCAGCTGGAGAAGGATGGAGCCGTTAAGGGCTTAAAGCTGAACGGACAACCACCCGATGATAACTGTGAAATTTGCCTCCTTTCAAAGTTCACCCGTTTCCCCTTCCATAGTGTGGCTGGCAGGAGCAAAAAGCCGTTGGAGCTGGTCCACATGGACTTGGTGGGGCCGCTGCCGGTGCAAGGGCACAAGGGGGAGCGGTACTTCCTAACCATAGTGGATGACTGGAGCAGGCTAATGTGGGCGTATCCGCTGAAGCAGAAAGATCACGCCGCCTCCACGATTCGGGACGATTGGCTGCCGTTCGTGGAGAAGCAAGCGGAGTGTGTGGTGAAGCGGATTAGGACAGATCGGGGTGGTGAGTTCCTTGGAGCTGAGATGACGGCCTGGCTCAAGAAGCAGGGCATCCAGAGGGAGCTGACCACGGCTTACACCCCACAGTCCAACGGTGTAGCAGAACGGGCGAACCGGACAATTCTGGAGACAGCTAGGGCGCTGCTCATAGAATCTGGGCTGGGCAACTTGATGTGGCCCCATGCTGTTCGGCACGCTACCGTCGCTAGGAACAGGGTACTCACAAAGGTTGGGGATGACTCGTGGGTGCCGTTGGAGAGGTGGCTTGGGAGGAAGCCGCCGGTGGACATGCTGAGGGTGTTCGGTTGCATGGCAGTCGCCCACGTTCCCAAGACCTACCGCAGTAAGTTGGGGGCGAGTGCAATCTGGTGTGTACATTTGGGGCTGGCTGCTGAAAGCAAGGGATGGCTGCTGTGGGAGCCTTCCAAGGGTGTGTTGTTTGACAGCAGGGATGTGAAGTTTGTTGAGGGCATGATGTATGGGAGCTGGGAGAAACAGCCGGAGGCCAGGGTGTCCCAGCAGATGAAGCAGATTACCATGCAGCTGGACCTGACTCCTAGTGTGTGGGAGGAGGGAGAGGAGGCAGCTGCAGAGGGTGGTGATAAAGAGAAGGTGCAGGAGGCACCTGCTGGTGGAGGTGATGGTGTGGAGATTAGCGGTAGCACTAGTGGAGCTGCTGGATCAGAGGGAGGAGAGCAGCAGCAGGGGAAAACTAAGAAGCCGAAGGGTGTCGTTATGAAGGGATGGGAGACACCCGTCTCCAGGCCAGGACGTACCCGTATGGCTACTAAGAAGCTGACTGCAGGAGCTGATGTAGCGGAGCAGCAGCTTGGGACCGAGGAGGCATTGCTGATTCTACCGCATGGCTATGACCCGGATGAGGAGGATCAACCTGCGTACTGTTTTCTTGCCCCTGCACCAGAGGAACCAGCTAGCATGGAGGAGGCATTAGCTGGACCAGATAGGGACAAATGGCTAGCTTCCAGGGATGCTGAGTACCAGAGCCTGCTGGAGAATGGGACTTGGGAACTAGTGGTGCTGCCTGAGGGAAAGAAAGCGGTACAATGCAAGTGGGTGCTAAGGATCAAGACTGACGACAAGGGGCAGGTCACCATCTACAAGAGTAGGTTGGTGGCTAAGGGGTTTATGCAGAAGGAGAAGCGGGACTTCAATGAGATCTTTGCTCCCACTGCCAAACCCCCTACCCTTCGTGTCTTGTTGGCAGATGCAGCCGTTGGTGGGAAGTTCATTATCCAGATGGATATATCAACGGCATTCCTCAATGGGATTTTAGAGGAGGAGGTGTTCATGACGCAGCCACCTGGGTATGAGGATGGTACGGGCAGGGTGTGCAAGCTGAAAAAGTCCATCTACGGCTTGAAGCAGGCGCCACGCTGCTGGTACCAGAAGTTGGCAGCTGTTTTAGAGGAGATGGGATTCAGGACCAGCAGCTGTGATGAGAGCCTCTTTCTCAAGGGGGAGGGGGAGAAGCTGGTGCTGTTTCTGGTCTATGTGGACGACATTCTTCTCTTTAGCAGCAGCATGAAGGAGATCCAGAAGGTGCAGCAGCAGCTGATGGAGAACTTCAAGTGCAAGAACCTTGGGGAGGTAAAGTACTACCTCGGGATGCACGTAGAGAGGGATCCAGATCACAGGTGGTTGAAACTGCACCAGGAGAAGTTCATCAAGGAGCTTGGGGAGAAGTACGGAATTGAGAATGAGCGCAAGGTTGCAACTCCCCTGCCAGCAGAATTCAAGCTTGTGAAAGCTGCAGAGGATGAAGGGGTTGAAGCCGAGGAGCAGCAGCAATTTCAGTCCTTGGTGGGCAGCCTCTTGTATGCAGCAGTTCACACGAGACCCGACATCTCTTTCTCGGTTGGGCAGCTGGCTAGGGTAGTGCAGAATCCATCAGAGGAGCAGGTGGATGCAGCTGAGCGTGTGGTGAAGTACCTGAACTCTCACCCAAGCATTGGAGTTCAATACTCCGCATCTGCGCAGGTGAAGCAGAAAGGGGTTGAGGTGCTGAAAGAGAAGGGGGAGAGGCTTGGAGAAGGCAAGCTCTTTCTCACTTGCTTTACCGATGCTACGTGGGCCTCTGAAAAAGAAGATTCCTCATCTGTGGGAGGATACATCTGCGTAGTAGGGGGAGGACCTGTTAGTTGGAGGTCCAAGAAGCAGACGGAGACAGCACTCTCTTCCGTGGAATCAGAGTACATGGCGATGTTCCATGGGGTGAAGGAGGTGATTTGGCTGAGGAGGCTATTAGAGGAGATTGGCCAGGAGCAAAAGATTGCTACGCCGCTGTTTTGTGATAGCAAGGGAGCTCTTGGGATGGCCAGGAACGCTGTGCTTCATGGGCTGAATAAGCACATGCGTATCAAGTGGCACTGGCTGCGTAAGGAGGTGAAGAGGGGGACGGTGAATCCGATCTACATCAAGACTCACCAGCAGCCAGCAGACTTCCTCACCAAGAGGCTTGCGGATGAGCCTCATTGGCGTTGTGTGCGCATGAGTGGAATGAGCATGAACTAGTATGGAATGATGGGGATGCAGCCGGCAGGCTGAGGGGGAGTGTGTTGGGTGCAAATTCACATTGCACGACATCCTGCCGTCTGTTTGTACGAGTATGCGTGTGCGAATGCATTTGCGTGTGAATGGTATGTTTGTGTGTTTGTTTGCTTTCGCAATTTTCGCTTGAAGCATTTGCAGGTACTCGCAAAATGTGCGCTTCGGCATAACATTGTACGCGCTATGAACAGTACAAGCAGAAAGGACGAGCTCGCAAAGGAACCCAAGATGGAAGCTTTGCGGTTCAACTTACTTGATTGCGCAGATTCAGTTCTATCCAACTCGAAATTGTACTGTTTTGTTTGGTTGACTATAGTGTAGCAGGGCAGGCACTATAGGGGTACAATTTAGGTGAAGGTTGGATGTTGTTTGTCTGTATCTGCATGCTACAGGGCCAGGGGAAACCAGCGGAACCAGCATTTGGCTGGTTGGGCAAAGACAAAACAGGTTCTGTTTTTAGGACCTGAACCTGGTTGTTGTTTTCCCAGGTTGGAAAAACAGAACCAGAGGTTGTTCACCAACCTATCACCTGCTATTTTGTCCAGCCATGTTGGTTCTGTTGCTTGGAATTATTTGGGATCATCCCTGGTTGTTCCCAGGTTGATTCCCAAGGTCCTTGCTAGCTAGAGCTATTTATTCCTTCTCTGTTTGTACCTGAATATAGTGAAATTGATTCAAGCGAATTCCTTCCTTGCTGGAATTTCTTGTCTACGCGGTGCGACGGCGGAATGCTACCCGAGTCAACGCTAGTACGCTAGCACTCCAACGCTAGGCTAACGCTGTCCGAGCCATAACTTCGTAATGGCAGAACTTTTCGCGAGGCAACTTGGCTTATTTTAAAGCTCTTAGAGTGAGCTTCGATATAGGAAATTCTCAGCTTAATCCGATCGACGGTCTGCACGATACGCTGCGCGACGTTCAAGGTACTCTTGCTGTTTTGACTAAGTCCCTCTTGATTCCTCTCTCTCTACAAACTCGGACCCGAGGATAGGGGCTGGTCTTGTACCAGGCACCCAAGGACCCTTGGAGGTGACCCCGAGGAGAGGTTTTAAGTGTGATAAAGTCTTAATAGCTTGAGTTTATTAGGCCCTTACACCAACAACTTCAAGTGCAAGAACATTGGGGAGGTAAAGTACTACCTCGGGATGCACGTAGAGAGGGATCTGGATCACAGGTGGTTGAAGCTGCACCAGGAGAAGTTCAGCAAGGAGCTTGGGGAGAAGTACGGGATTGAGAATGAGCGCAAGGTTGCAACTCCCCTGCCAGCAGAATTGAAGCTTATGAAAGCTGCAGAGGATGAAGGGGTTGAAGCCGAGGAGCAGCAGCAATTTCAGTCCTTGGTGGGCAGCCTCTTGTATGCAGCAGTTCACACGAGGCCCGACATCTCTTTCTCGGTTGGGCAGCTGGCTAGGGTGGTGCAGAATCCATCAGAGGAACAGGTGGATGCAGCTGAGCGTGTGGTAAAGTATCTGAACTCTCACCCAAGCATTGGAGTTCAATACTCCGCATCTGCACAGGTGAAGCAGAAAGGGGTTGAGGTGCTGAAAGAGAAGCGGGAGAGGCTTGGAGAAGGCAAGCTTTTTTCTCACTTGCTTTACCGATGCTATGTGGGCCTCTGAGAAGGAGGATTCCTCATCTGTGGGAGGATACATCTGCGTAGTTGGAGGAGGACCTGTTAGTTGGAGGTCAAAGAAGCAGACGGAGACAGCACTCTCTTCTGTGGAATCAGAGTACATGGCGATGTTCCATGGGGTGAAGGAGGTGATTTGGCTGAGGAGGCTGTTAGAGGAGATTGGCCAGGAGCAAAAGGTTGCTATGCCGCTGTATTGTGATAGCAAGGGAGCTCTTGGGATGGCCAGGAACGCTGTGCTTCATGGGCTGAACAAGCACATGCGTATCAAGTAGCACTGGCTGCGTAAGGAGGTGAAGAGGGGGACGGTGAATCCGATCTACATCAAGACTCACCAGCAGCCAGCAGACTTCCTCACCAAGAGGCTTGCGGATGAGCCTCATTGGCGTTGTGTGCGGATGAGTGGAATGAGCATGAACTAGTTGAGAATGATGGGGATACAGCCGGCAGGCTGAGGGGGAGTGGGTTGGGTGCAAATTCACATTGCACAACATCTTGCCGTCTGTTTCTATGAGTATGCGTGAGCGAATGCATTTGGGCGTGAGTGGAATGTTCGTCTGTTTGTTTGCTTTCGCAATTTTCGCTTGAAGCATTTGCAGGTACTAGCGTATTATGCGCTTTGGCACAACATTGTACGCGCTATGAACAGTACAAGCAGAAAGGACGAGCTCGCAAAGGAACCCAAGATGGAAGCTTTGCAGTTCGGTTGAATTGATTGTGCAGATTCAGTTCTATCAGACTCGAAATTGTACTGTTTTGTTTGGTTCACTATAGTGTAGCAGGGCAGGCACTATAGAGGTACAATTTAGGTGAAGGTTGGATGTTGTTTGTCTGTATCTGCATGCTACAGGGCCAGGGGAAACCAGCGGAACTAGCATTTGGCTGGTTGGGCAAAGACAAAACAGGTTCTGTTTTTAGGACCTGAACCTGGTTGTTGTTTTCCCAGGTTGAAAAAACAGAACCAGAGGTTGTTTACCAACCTACCACCTGCTGTTTTGTCCAGCCAGGTTGGTTCTGTTGATTGGAATTATTTGGGATCATCCCTCGTTCTTCTTAGGTTGATTCCCAAGGTCCTTGCTAGCTAGGACTATATATTCGTTCTCTGTTTGTTCCTGAATATAGTTAAAATTGATTCAAGCGAATTCCTTGTCTGCTGGAATTTCCTTTCTACACGATGCGACGGCGGAATGCTACCCGAGTCAACGCTAGTATGCTAGCACTCCAACGCTAGGCTAACGCTGTTCGAGCCATAACTTCGTAATGGCAGAACTTTTCGCGAGGCAACTTGGCATATTTTAAAGCTCTTAGAGTGAGCTTCGATATAGGGAATTCTCAGCTTAATCCGATCGACGGTCTGCACGATACGCTGCGCAACGTTGAAGGTACTCTTGCTGTTTTGACTAAGTCTTTCTTGATTCCTCTCTCTACAAACTCGGACCCAAGGATAGGGGCTGTTCTTGTACCAGGCACCCAAGGACCCTTGGAGGTGACCCCGAGGAGAGGTTTTAAGTTTGATGAAGTCTTAATAGCTTGAGTTTGTTAGGCCCTTACACCAACAAATAGTTCCTAGAGGTGGCTATGCTGGAGGTACTGGTATTGGAGGCATAGGTGCGGCTGGAGGTACTGGAGGCGTAGGTGCTGCTGCAGGTACTGGAGGTGCTGGCCCTGGAGGTGCTAGTGCTGGTGTTTCTGGAGTTGGCTGTGCTGGAGGTACTGGTACTAGAGGCACAGGTGCTGCTAGGGGTACTGGCTGTGCCGACACTGGAGGTAACATCTGAGGTACTGATTTAGTGGTGCTAGTCGGCAGGAGTTGGTCTCGCCGTTGCAGCTTCGCAAGTAGGCTATCAATTGGGGCAGTCCAATGGGTGGAGCTGGAGGTACTGGTTTTGAGGGTGCTATTGCTAGTGGAGCTGGAGGTTCTGGGGGTGCGACCACTCAGCCACAGCCGTGTGCGCTTTGTCACCTTCTCAGTATCCTAGCAGAACCGTGCGCTCAGCTAACGACGAACAGTGCGGATCTAAGGGAAACGCCGTGGTGTAGCGCGTATAGTCGTTGACGACCAGCAGGAAGTAACGCTCCTGGTGCGGCCCAAGGACGGAGGTTGGGCCCCACACGTCCATGTGCAGCGTCTGCAAAGTAGCAGTGGTCGGAGGGAACGAGGGGGAGTGAGGAGTGGCACGCTACCGCCTCTCGTCGTAGGGGGTGCACGGCGGCACAAGCGACCGTGGGAGTGGGAGCAGGGGAGGCCTCAGACAAGGAGAGACGAGAGCATGCGAGGGAGGGGTGACCAAGACGGTGGTGCCAAAGTTGGGGATCGGTGCGTGAGTACCTAGCACGAGCAAGACGCAGCTACGTGACCAGATGTGGCCACCTGTACAGACTCAGTATGAAGTGTGTACAGGCGAGACCCAGGACTCCAAGTGAACGTGGCAAGGTGTTCATCAGTTACTGAGTCCGTTCCACGAGCTCGCCCCAAGAGTAGTGGGTATGACCAACTGATCCTAGAGGACAGCTGTACTCACCAAGTTTATAGCAAACGATGGGAGGTGGAGACCTGTCAGCAACCCAGAGGCGCGCGCCGGGCACGAGAGTACATTGGAGCCGCGTGTAACGAATGGGCCTGAGGAGGGGCCGGCCAGGATGATAGGGACAGGTGCTGTGAGTGGTGTCACTGTGGTGCAGTTGGGGAAGAAGCAGCGGGACGCGTCTGAATCCGGTATGAAGGTGTGTAGAGCCTCTGCAGGAACTCCATTTGTCCTAGCGGACTCACAACCACCTTCAATAACAGCCTCTACACTTCCACGGACGCCTCGCTGGGAAACCCACTCACGAAGCTGCTGCGGCAAGAGGGTCTCCTCCGAACGCTACTGCCGCTACTGCCCACCCCTAGAACCTCTGCCTCCACCAGTTGCACCACCTGTGCGAGAAGACTCACAGGCACCTACACTCGCCTCTTCGACCAGGTGCTGCCACTCCCAGAACAACGGACGCCGCAGGTGCTGCGGCTGGGTGGCAGGAGAGAGGGAGGAGTAGTGCATAACCACAGCGTCGTAGAGTCTGGGCTGACGACACCTGGCCAAAGTGGGCCCTCTGGTTGAACGGCAGATGAGCGTTGAAAGCAAGCTGGGCGACAGCATCACGCTCCGTCCACTGTGTGCACGCAATGTGGTCTGTCCGGTACCGCCACTACACGTTATCGCCAGCATCAGCAGCAGGCTCGGTGGGAGTGATGGGCGTCTGAACGACCCCGACGTGTGCTCGATAAAGGAGACGCCATCTTTAATGAAGCGCTGGAGATACAGGCGCACACGCTTAAGCCACGACTCTAACTCGAAAGGGCGCCTATCTGCGTCAACCGCTAAAACAGTGATAGTGGCCATAACAGGAACTAGGTCAAGCTGCAGATCTAGGCACGGACGGCGGATCAGGATACAATCCGATAGAAGGTGAGCAGTAGTATGGTCCGGTGCAGCAGTGGCGCACAAGCAGCAGAGACGGTATAGCGCACAGACGGTAGTAGCGGCAGCATGGCGCACGAGGGGTAGCGGCGTAAGGGTAGCAGCAGCCGAGGTACAAAGCACAGGCGGCAGCGGATACGGTGTGGTGCCTGGGTGGTAGCGATGCACGGGCAGTAGCAGCGTACAGGCACAGGCTGCGGCTGCAGTTGCTGTAGCGGCAGTTTTTGTTGGGTGCAAATTCACATTGCACGACATCCTGCCGTCTGTTTGTATGAGTATGTGTGTGCGAATGCATTTGGGAGTGAATGGAATGTTCGTGTGTTTGTTTGCTTTCGCAATTTTCGCTTGAAGCATTTGCAGGTACTCGCGCATTATGCGCTTCGGCACAACATTGTACGCGCTATGAACAGTACAAGCAGAAAGGACGAGCTCGCAAAGGAACCCAAGATGGAAGCTTTGCAGTTCGGTTGAATTGATTGTGCAGATTCCGTTCTATCCAACTCGAAATTGTACTGTTTTGTTTGGGTGACTATAGTGTAGCAGGGCAGGCACTATAGAGGTACAATTTAGGTGAAGGTTGGATGTTGTTTGTCTGTATCTGCATGCTACAGGGCCAGGGGAAACCAGCGGAACCAGCATTTGGCTGGTTGGGCAAAGACAAAACAGGTTCTGTTTTTAGGACCTGAACCTGGTTGTTGTTTTCCCAGGTTGGAAAAACAGAACCAGAGGTTGTTTACCAACCTACCACCTGCTGTTTTGTCCAGCCAGGTTGGTTCTGTTGCTTGGAATTATTTGGGATCATCCCTGGTTCTTCCCAGGTTGATTCCCAAGGTCCTTGCTAGCTAGGACTATATATTCCTTCTCTGTTTGTACCTGAATATAGTTTTAAATTGATTCAAGCGAATTCCTTCCTTGCTGGAATTTCCTTTCTACACGGTGCGACGGCGGAATGCTACCCGAGTCAACGCTAGTATACTAGCACTCCAACGCTATGCTAACGCTGTCCGAGCCATAACTTCGTAATGGCAGAACTTTTCGCGAGGCAACTTGGCTTATTTTAAAGCTCTTAGAGTGAGCTTCGATATAGGAAATTCTCAGCTTAATCCGATCGACGGTCTGCACGATACGCTGCGCGACGTTCAAGGTACTCTTGCTGTTTTGACTAAGTCCCTCTTGATCCCTCTCTCTACAAACTCGGACCCGAGGATAGGGGCTGGTCTTGTACCAGGCACCCAAGGACCCTTGGAGGTGACCCCGAGGAGAGGTTTTAAGTCTGATAAAGTCTTAATAGCTTGAGTTTATTAGGCCCTTACACCAACAAGCTGGTATCAGAGCCACGTTATAGTGATCCTCGTTATAGGTAGCTATGGCGGGCAACACCTCGGCGGTAGCTGGTGAATCTTCAGCCCAAGATCGTAGCGGCAGCCAAGATTCTGGTGTTTCTGCGCCAAGGGGAGCGCGAACAAGCCAGGGCTCGCTGATCAAGGAGGTGCTGAAAAACTTCACCGTCGAGAAGTTCAATGGTGAGGGCTATGATGATTGGGCCTGGAAAATGCAACTCTATTTCCGTCAGATCGGTTTGCTGAAACTAATGATTGGGGAGGAGCCTAGACCGAGTGACCCCGCCCTTCAGGAAGATTGGGACGAGCGCGCCTCGGCTGGCTACTACTTGATGTCGCAGAGTTTGGAGCTGAACCAGCGTCACCACGTCATGCACCTGCTGCCGGAGGTTGAGTGCGGTCCGAAGGCGTGGACCGTGTTGAAGGAGCTGCACGCCCCAACCTCCGTTGTTGCAACATTGATGCTGGAGAGGGAGCTGTCCGCGTTGCGCCTGAGCGAGGGAGAGCCGGTGCAACCTGTCCTGGACAAATTGCGCGACCTCTACGCGAAGTTGGCGACCGCGGGAATCACCTACCCGGAGCAGACCAAATGCCTGAAGATGCTCTCGCTGCTGCCGGAATCGTGGCTTCAATTCACGAGCGGATTGAGCCTGCCGCAGAACCAGAGCTCGTGGACACTCGAGTGGGTGCGGACAAAGATTCTAGAGGAGGACTTCCGTCGCCGTCAACTGAGGGGTGGAGACGACGGCAGCAGCGGCTACGGGATGCAAGGGAGCCGACGTGGCAGAGGACGTGGCTTTGGTGGTGCTGGACGCGGTGCTAAGAAGGACGACGACTCCAACGACCAACAAGGAGGTACCGGGTGGGGTCGCGGTGCGAAATCTGGACGTGGGGGCAAGTCGGGTGCTGGTGGCAAAATGAAAGGGAGTTGCTGGTATTGTGAGAAGGAGGGGCACCCCTGGTTTTTGTGCTATAAGAAACCCGATGGATGGACCCCCCAGAATCGTCACCAGGATGGCAGCGCGCGGAGGAACCAGAAAAACGGCGCGAACATGGTCGCTGATTCGTCCGACAACAACCTGAAGGGCAACGGCGGTGCGGAGAAGAAGAAGGAGCGCACCGCGGGCCAATTCTTCCATATGGGAGACAAGGGGGAGCAAGGAGACGCCTCTGCTAAGGTTGGAGCAGAGCTGCACCCCCTGGACTATTGGGTGTTGGACACGGGCGCTGCTTGGACGATGACGCCGCGAAAAGACCTGCTGGACCACGTACAAGCTGCACCGATCAACGAGGTGTGCTCTGCCTCTGGACACGCGCTGAAGGTGGCTGGTGCGGGACGAGCTGCGTTTAAGGGAGCGGATGGCAAGCCGGTGGTGCTGCACGACGTTCTCCTTGTTCCTGAACTCAAGGCCAACCTCATCTCCCTCCGTAAGCTTGGCAAGGCTGGGGTAAGCACTAGCACGGATGGGGCACGCACTTACAAGGGGCAGCTGGGCAATCGGGTGCTTTGGGATCTGCACGAGAGTACGGACGTGTACAGATCCATGTGGCAGCTGCCGGCATTAGCGTGGCACGGTGGGGGGCAGGCTGGAGAGGGGTCTGCATCCCAGGGGGAGTGCAATGCCGTTGGAGGGGTTGGTGTGAAAGTGTCGGCCAGATCTGGGGAGACGGATTGGGCAACTGCACACCGACGTTTGGGGCATGTCGCAATGCCTTTGCTGAAGCAGCTGGAGAAGGATGGAGCTGTTAAGGGCTTGAAGCTGAACGGACAACCACCCGATGATAACTGTGAAATTTGCCTCCTTTCAAAGTTCACCCGTTTTCCCTTCCATAGTGTGGCTGGCAGGAGCAAAAAGCCGTTGGAGCTGGTCCACATGGACTTGGTGGGGCCGCTGCCGGTGCAAGGGCACAAGGGGGAGCGGTACTTCCTAACCATAGTGGATGACTGGAGCAGGCTAATGTGGGCGTATCCACTGAAGCAGAAAGATTACGCCACCTCTACGATTCGGGACGATTGGCTGCCGTTAGTGGAGAAGCAAGCGGAGTGTGTGGTAAAGCGGATTAGGACAGATCGGGGTGGTGAGTTCCTTGGAGCTGAGATGACGGCCTGGCTCAAGAAGCAGGGCATCCAGAGGGAGCTGACCACGGCTTACACCCCACAGTCTAACGGTGTAGCAGAACGGGCGAACCGGACAATTCTGGAGACAGCTAGGGCGCTGCTCATAGAATCTGGGCTGGGCAACTCCATGTGGCCCCATGCTGTTCGGCACGCTACCGTCGCTAGGAACAGGGTACTCACAAAGGTTGGGGATGACTCGTGGGTGCCGTTGGAGAGGTGGCTTGGGAGGAAGCCGCCGGTGGACATGCTGAGGGTGTTCGGTTGCATGGCAGTCGCCCACGTCCCCAAGACCTACCGCAGTAAGTTGGGAGCGAGTGCAATCTGGTGTGTGCATTTGGGGCTGGCTGCTGAGAGCAAGGGATGGCTGCTGTGGGAACCTTCCAAGGGTGTGTTGTTTGACAGCAGGGATGTGAAGTTTGTTGAGGGCATGATGTATGGGAGCTGGGAGAAACAGCCAGAGGCCAGGGTGTCCCAGCAGATGGAGCAGATCACCATGCAGCTGGACCTGACTCCTAGTGTGTGGGAGGAGGGAGAGGAGGCAGCTGCCGAGGTTGGTGATGGAGAGAAGGTGCAGGAGGCACCTGCTGGTGAAGGTGATGGTGTGGAGACTAGCGGTAGCACTAGTGGAGCTGCTGGATCCGAGGGAGGAGAGCAGCAGCAAGGAAAAACTAAGAAGCCGAAGGGTGTTGTTATGAGGGGATGGGAGACACCCGTCTCCAGGCCAGGACGTACCCGTATGGCCACTAAGAAGCTGACGGCAGGAGCTGATGTAGCGGAGCAGCAGCTCGGGACCGAGGAGGCATTGCTGATTCTACCGCATGGCTATGATCTGGATGAGGAGGATGAACCTGCCTACTGTTTTCTTGCCCCTGCACCAGAGGAACCAGCTAGCATGGAGGAGGCATTAGCTGGACCAGATAGGGAGAAGTGGCTGGTTTCCAGAGATGCTGAGTACCAGAGCCTGCTAGAGAATGGGACATGGGAGCTGGTGGTGCTGCCTGAGGGGAAGAAAGCCGTACAGTGCAAGTGGGTGCTAAGGATCAAGACCGATGACAAGAGACAGGTCACCATCTACAAGAGTAGGCTGGTGGCTAAGGGGTTTATGCAGAAGGAGAAGCGGGACTTCAATGAGATCTTTGCTCCCACTGCCAAACCCCCTACCCTCCGTGTCTTGTTGGCAGATGCAACCGTTAGTGGGAAATTCATCATTCAGATGGATATATCAACGGCGTTCCTCAATGGGATTTTAGAGGAGGAGGTGTTCATGACGCAGCCACCTGGGTATGAGGATGGTACGGGCAGGGTGTGCAAGCTGAAAAAGTCCATCTACGGTTTGAAGCAGGCGCCACGCTGCTGGTACCAGAAGTTGGCAGCTGTTTTAGAGGAGGTGGGATTCAGGACCAGCAGCTGTGATGAGAGCCTCTTTCTCAAGGGGGAGGGGGAGAAGCTGGTGCTGTTTCTGGTCTATGTGGATGACATTCTTCTCTTTAGCAGCAGCATGAAGGAGATCCAGAAGGTGCAGCAGCAGCTGATGGAGAACTTCAAGTGCAAGAACCTTGGGGAGGTAAAGTACTACCTGGGGATGCACGTGGAGAGGGATCTGGATCACAGGTGGTTGAAGCTGCACCAGGAGAAGTTCATCAAGGAGCTTGGGGAGAAGTACGGAATTGAGAATGAGCGCAAGGTTGCAACTCCCCTGCCAGCAGAATTCAAGCTTGTGAAAGCTGCAGAGGATGAAGGGGTTGAAGCCGAGGAGCAGCAGCAATTTCAGTCCTTGGTGGGCAGCCTCTTGTATGCAGCAGTTCACACGAGGCCCGACATCTCTTTCTCGGTTGGGCAGCTGGCTAGGGTGGTGCAGAATCCATCAGAGGAGCAGATGGATGCAGCTGAGCGTGTGGTGAAGTATCTGAACTCTCACCCAAGCATTGGAGTTCAATACTCCGCATCTGCACAGGTGAAGCAGAAAGGGGTTGAGGTGCTGAAAGAGAAGGGGGAGAGGCTTGGAGAAGGCAAGCTTTTTCTCACTTGCTTTACCGATGCTACGTGGGCCTCTGAGAAGGAGGATTCCTCATCTGTGGGAGGATACATCTGCGTAGTTGGAGGAGGACCTGTTAGTTGGAGGTCAAAGAAGCAGACGGAGACAGCACTCTCTTCTGTGGAATCAGAGTACATGGCGATGTTCCATGGGGTGAAGGAGGTGATTTGGCTGAGGAGGCTGTTAGAGGAGATTGGCCAGGAGCAAAAGGTTGCTACGCCGCTGTTTTGTGATAGCAAGGGAGCTCTTGGGATGGCCAGGAACGCTGTGCTTCATGGGCTGAATAAGCACATGCGTATCAAGTGGCACTGGCTGCGTAAGGAGGTGAAGAGGGGGACGGTGAATCCGATCTACATCAAGACTCACCAGCAGCCAGCAGACTTCCTCACCAAGAGGCTTGCGGATGAGCCTCATTGGCGTTGTGTGCGGATGAGTGGAATGAGCATGAACTAGTATGGAATGATGGGGATGCAGCCGGCAGGCTGAGGGGGAGTGTGTTGGGTGCAAATTCACATTGCACGACATCCTGCCGTCTGTTTGTATGAGTATGTGTGTGCGAATGCATTTGGGAGTGAATGGAATGTTCGTGTGTTTGTTTGCTTTCGCAATTTTCGCTTGAAGCATTTGCAGGTACTCGCGCATTATGCGCTTCGGCACAACATTGTACGCGCTATGAACAGTACAAGCAGAAAGGACGAGCTCGCAAAGGAACCCAAGATGGAAGCTTTGCAGTTCGGTTGAATTGATTGTGCAGATTCCGTTCTATCCAACTCGAAATTGTACTGTTTTGTTTGGGTGACTATAGTGTAGCAGGGCAGGCACTATAGAGGTACAATTTAGGTGAAGGTTGGATGTTGTTTGTCTGTATCTGCATGCTACAGGGCCAGGGGAAACCAGCGGAACCAGCATTTGGCTGGTTGGGCAAAGACAAAACAGGTTCTGTTTTTAGGACCTGAACCTGGTTGTTGTTTTCCCAGGTTGGAAAAACAGAACCAGAGGTTGTTTACCAACCTACCACCTGCTGTTTTGTCCAGCCAGGTTGGTTCTGTTGCTTGGAATTATTTGGGATCATCCCTGGTTCTTCCCAGGTTGATTCCCAAGGTCCTTGCTAGCTAGGACTATATATTCCTTCTCTGTTTGTACCTGAATATAGTTTTAAATTGATTCAAGCGAATTCCTTCCTTGCTGGAATTTCCTTTCTACACGGTGCGACGGCGGAATGCTACCCGAGTCAACGCTAGTATACTAGCACTCCAACGCTATGCTAACGCTGTCCGAGCCATAACTTCGTAATGGCAGAACTTTTCGCGAGGCAACTTGGCTTATTTTAAAGCTCTTAGAGTGAGCTTCGATATAGGAAATTCTCAGCTTAATCCGATCGACGGTCTGCACGATACGCTGCGCGACGTTCAAGGTACTCTTGCTGTTTTGACTAAGTCCCTCTTGATCCCTCTCTCTACAAACTCGGACCCGAGGATAGGGGCTGGTCTTGTACCAGGCACCCAAGGACCCTTGGAGGTGACCCCGAGGAGAGGTTTTAAGTCTGATAAAGTCTTAATAGCTTGAGTTTATTAGGCCCTTACACCAACAGTTTTGGTAGCTGCAGCAATGGTTGGAGCAGTGGCTGCAGTGCTGGCTGAAGTGGCGGCTATAGCAGCTGGAGTGGCAGCGGCGGACGGCATGGCTGCGGCACTTGTGGATCTGTAGCAGGAGCAGCGCCAGAGGTAGCAGCTACTGAAGTGGCAGCTGCAGTAGCGGCTGTCAACGGTGGCAGCGCAAGGGTGCGGAACAGGTCAGCGAGGACACGCGGGGCAGGGCAGTGTGACGGCACGGGGAAGGGCAGCGCAACGGCGCGAGGCAGCGTGCAGGCTATTGAGTGCAAATTCACATTGCACGACATCCTGCCGTCTGTTTGTATGAGTATGCGTGTGCGAATGCATTTGGGTGTGAATGGAATGTTGGTGTGTTTGTTTGCTTTCGCAATTTTCGCTTGAAGCATTTGCAGGTGATCGCGCATTATGCGCTTCGGCACAACATTGTACACGCTATGAACAGTACAAGCAGAAAGGACAAGCTCGCAAAGGAACCCAAGATGAAGGTTGAGTGCGGTCCGAAGGCGTGGACAATGTTGAAGGAGCTGCAGGCCCCGACCTCCGTTGTTGCAACATTGATGCTGGAGAGGGAGCTGTCCGCGTTGCGCCTGAGCGAGAGAAAGCTGGTTCAACCTGTCCTGGACAAAGTGCGCAACCTCTACGCGAAGTTGGCAACCGCGGGAATCACCTACCCGGAGCAGACCAAGTCCCTAAAGATGCTCTCGCTGCTACCAGAATCGTGGCTTCAATTCACGAGCAGATTGAGCCTGCCGCAGAACCAGAGCTCGTGGACACTCGAGTGGGTGCGGACAAAGATTCTGGAGGAGGACTTCCGTCACCGCAAACTGAGGGGTAGAGACGACGGCATAAGCGGCTATGGAATGCAAGGAAGCCGACGTAGCAAAGGACGTAGCTTCGGTGGTGCTAGACGCGGTGCAAAGAAGGACGACGACTCCAACGACCACTAATAGACCGGTTGGGGTCGTGGTGCGAAATCTGGACGTGGGGGCAAGTCGAGTGATTGTGGCAAAATGAAAGGGAGTTGCTGGTATTGTGAGAAGGAGGGGCACCCCTGGTTTTTGTGCTATAAGAAACCCGATGGATGGACCCCCGAGAATCATCACAAGAATGGCAGCGCGCGGAGGAACCAGAAAACGGCGCGAGCATGGTCGCCGATTCGTGCGACAACAACGCGAAGAGCAACGGCGGTGCAGAAAAGAAGAAGGAGCGCACCGGGGGCCTGTTCTTCCATATTGGAGAACACGGGGAGCAGCGGGAGCAAGAAGATGGCTCTGCCAAGGTTGGAGTAGAGCTGCACCCCCTAGATTATTGGGTGTTGGACACGGGCGCTGCTGTTGGTGTAAGGGCTTAATAAACTGCAGCTATTAAGACTTTATGAAACTTAAAACCTCTCCTCGGGATCACCTCCAAGGGTCCTTGGGTGCCTGGTACAAGACCAGCCCCTATCCTCGGATCCGAGTTTGTAGAGAGAGGGGTCAAGAGAGACTTAGTCAAAACAGCAAGAGTACCTTGAACGTCGCGCAGCGTATCGTGCAAACCGTCGATCGGATTAAGCTGAGAATTTCCTATATCGAAGGTCACTCTAAGAGTTTTAAAATAAGCCAAGTTGCGTCCCGAAAAGTTCTGCCATTACGAAGTTATGGCTCGGACAGCGTTAGCATAGCGTTGGAATGCTAGAGTACTAGCGATGACTCAGGTAGCATTCCGCCGTTGCACCGCGTTGAAAGGAAATTCCAGCAAGGGAGGAATTCGCTTCAATCAATTTCACTATATCGAGGTACAAACAGAGAAGGAATAAATAGTTATAGCTAGCAAGGACCTTGGGAATAAACCTGAAAACAACCAAGGATGATCCCAAATAATTCCAAGCAACAGAACCAACCTTGCTGGACAAAACACCAGGTGGTAGGTTGGTAAACAACCTCTGGTTCTGTTTTTCCAACCTGGGAAAACAACAACCAGGTTCACATCCTAGAAACAGAACCTGTTTTGTCTTTACCCAACCAGCCAAACGCTGGTTCCGTTGGTTTCCCCTGGCCCTGTAGCATGCTGATACAGACAAACAACATCTAAACGTCACCTAAATTGTACCCCTATAGTGCCTCCCCTGCTACACTATAGTGAACCAAACAAAACAGTACAATTTCGAGTTCGATAGAACTAAATCTGTGCAATCAAGTAAGCCGAACCGCAAAGCTTCCATATTGGGTTCCTTTGCAAGCTCGTCCTTTCTGCTTGTACTGTTCATAGGGCGTACAATGTTATGCCGAAGCACACATTGCGCGAGTACCTACAAATGCTTCAAGCGAAATTTGCGAGAGCAAACAAAACACACCAACATTCCATTCACACCCAAATGCATTCGCACACATACTCATACAAAAAGACGGCTGAATATCGTGCAATGTCAATTTGCACCCAAGAGCTGCTTTGACGATGACGCCACAAAAACACCTGCTGGACCATGTACGCGCTGCACCGATCAACGAAATGTGCTCCGCCTCTGGACACGCGCTGAAGGTAGCTGGTGCGGGACGAGCTGTGTTTAAGGGAGCGGATGGCTCGCCGGTGGTGCTACATGACGTTCTCCTTGTTCCTGAACTCAAGGCCAACCTCATCTCCCTCCGTAAGCTTCGCAAGCTGGAGTGAGCACTAGCACGGATGGGGCACGCACTTACAAGGGGCAGCTGGGCAATCGGATGCTTTGGGATCTGCACGAGAGCACGGACGTGTACAGATCCATGCTGCAGCTGCCGCCGTTGGCGTGTAGAGGGGTCTGCATCCCAGGGGGAGTGCAACGCCGTTGAAGGGGTTGGTGTGAAAGTGTCGGCCAGATCTGGGGAGACGGATTGGGCAACGGCACACCGACGCTTGGGGCATGTGGCAATGCCCTTATTGAAGCAGTTGGAGAAAGATGGAGCTGTAAAGGGTCTGAAGCTGAACGGACAACCACCTGATGAGAATTGTGAAATCTGTTTGCTCTCAAAGTTTACCCGTTTCCCCCTCCATAGTGTGGCTGGCAGGAGCAACAAGCCGTTGGAGCTGGTCCACATGGACTTGGTGGGGCCGCTGCCGGTTCAGGGTGACAAGGGGGAGCGGTACTTTCTAACCACAGTAGATGATTGGAGCAGGCTTATGTGGGCATATCCGCTCAAGCAGAAGGACCATGCCGCCTCTACGATACGGGAAGATTGGCTGCCATTCGTGGAGAAGCAAGCAGACTGTGTGGTGAAGCGAATAAGGACAGATCGGGGTGGTGAGTTTCTTGGAGCTGGGATGACGGCCTGGCTCCAGAAGCAGGGCATCCAGAGGGAGCTGACCACGGCTTACACCCCACAGTCTAACGGCGTAGCAGAACGGGCGAACCGGACAATTCTGGAGACAGCTAGGGCGCTGCTCATAGAATCTGGGCTGGGCAACTCCATGTGGCCCCATGCTGTTCGGCACGCTACCGTCGCTAGGAACAGGGTACTCACAAAGGTTGGGGATGACTCGTGGGTGCCGTTGGAGAGGTGGCTTGGGAGGAAGCTGCCAGTGGACATGCTGAGGGTATTCGGTTGCATGGCAGTCGCTCACGTCCCCAAAACCTACCGCAGTAAGTTGGGGGCAAGTGCAATCTAGTGTGTGCATTTGGGGCTAGCTGCTGAAAGCAAGGGATAGCTGCTATGGGAACCTTCCAAGGGTGTGTTGTTTGACAGCAGGGATGTGAAAATTGTTGAGGGCATGATGTATGGGAGCTGGGAGAAACAGTCGGAGGCCAGGGTGTCCCAGCAGATGGAGCAGATCACCATGCAGCTGTACGTGACTCCCAGCGTGTGGGAGAAGGGAGAGGAGGTAGCTGCAGAGGGTGGTGATGGAGAGAAGGTGCAGGAGGCACCTGCTGGTGGAGGTGATGGTGTGGAGACTAGCGGTAGCACTAGTGGAGCTGCTGGATCCGAGGGAGGAGAGCAGCAGCAGGGAAAAACTAAGAAGCCGAAGAGTGTTGTTATGAGGGGATTGGAAAACACCCGTCTCCAGGCCAGGACGTACCTGTATGGCCACTAACAAGCTGAGTGCAGGAGCTGATGTAGCGGAGCAGCAGCTTGGGACCGAGGAGGCATTGCTGATTCTACGGCATGGCTATGATCTGGATGAGGAGAATGAACCTGCCTACTGTTTACTTGCCCCTGCACCAGAGGAACCAGCTAGCATGGAGGAGGCATTAGCTGGACCAGATAGGGAGAAGTGGCTGGTTTCCAGGGATGCTGAGTACCAGAGCCTGCTAGAGAATGGGACATGGGAGCTGGTGGTGCTGCCTGAGGGGAAGAAAGCCGTACAGTGCAAGTGGGTGCTAAGGATCAAGACCGATGATAAGGGACAGGTCACCATCTACAAGAGCAGGCTGGTGGCTAAGGGGTTTATGCAGAAGAAGAAGCGGGACTTCAATGAGATCTTTGCTCCCACTGCCAAACCCCCTATCCTCCGTGTCTTGTTGGCAGATGCAACCGTTAGTGGGAAATTCATCATTCAGATGGATATATCAACGGCGTTCCTCAATGGGATTTTAGAGGAGGAGGTGTTCATGACGCAGCCACCTGGGTATGAGGATGGTACGGGCAGGGTGTGCAAGCTGAAAAAGTCAATCTACGGCTTGAAGCAGGCGTCACGCTGCTGGTACCAGAACTTGGCAGCTGTTTTAAAGCAGATGGGATTGAGGACCAGCAGCTGTGATGAGAGCCTCTTTCTCAAAGGGGAGGGGAAGAAGCTGGTGATGTTTCAGGTCTATGTGGACGACATTCTTCTCTTTAGCAGCAGCATGAAGGAGATCCAGAAGGTGCAGCAGCAGCTGATGGAGAACTTCAAGTGCAAGAACCTTGGGGAGGAAAAGTACTACCTCGGGATGCACCTGGAGAGGGATCTGGATCACAGGTGGTTGAAGCTGCACCAGGAGGATTTCATCAAGGAGCTTGGGGAGAAATACGGGATTGAGAATGAGCGCAAGGTTACAACTCCCCTGCCAGCAGAATTGAAGCTTATGAAAGCTGCAGAGGATGAAGGGGTTCAGTTTTAGTCCTTGGTGGGCAGCTTCTTGTATGGAGCAGTTCACAGAAGGCCCGACATCTCTTTCTCGGTTGGGCAGCTGGCTAGGGTGATGCAGAATCCATCAGAGAAGCAGGTGGATGCAGCTGAGTGTGTGGTGAAGTATCTGAACTCTCACCCAATCATTCTGTTGGGTGCAAATTCACATTGCACGACATCCTGCCGTCTGTTTGTACGAGTATGCGTGTGCAAATGCATTTGCGTGTGAATGGTATGTTTGTGTGTTTGTTTGCTTTCGCAATTTTCGCTTGAAGCATTTGCAGGTACTCGCACAATGTGCGCTTCGGCATAACATTGTATGCGCTATGAACAGTACAAGCAGAAAGGACGAGCTCGCAAAGGAACCCAAGATGGAAGCTTTGCGATTCAACTTACTTGATTGCGCAGATTCAGTTCTATCCAACTCGAAATTGTACTGTTTTGTTTGGTTGACTATAGTGTAGCAGGGCAGGCACTATAGGGGTACAATTTAGGTGAAGGTTGGATGTTGTTTGTCTGGATCTGCATGCTACAGGGCCAGGGGAAACCAGCGGAACCAGCATTTGGCTGGTTGGGCAAAGACAAAACAGGTTCTGTTTTTAGGACCTGAACCTGGTTGTTGTTTTCCCAGGTTGGAAAAACAGAACCAGAGGTTGTTCACCAACCTATCACCTGCTATTTTGTCCAGCCAGGTTGGTTCTGTTGCTTGGAATTATTTGGGATCATCCCTGGTTGTTCCCAGGTTGATTCCCAAGGTCCTTGCTAGCTAGAGCTATTTATTCCTTCTCTGTTTGTACCTGAATATAGTGAAATTGATTCAAGCGAATTCCTCCCTTCCTGGAATTTTGTTTCTACGCGGTGCGACGGCGGAATGCTACCCGAGTCAACGCTAGTATGCTAGCACTCCAACGCTAGGCTAACGCTGTCCGAGCCATAACTTCGTAATGGCAAAACTTTTCGCGGAGCAACTGGGCTTATTTTAAAGCTCTTAGAGAGAGCTTCGATATAGGAAATTCTCAGCTTAATCCGATCGACGGTCTGCACGATACGCTGCGCGACGTTCAAGGTACTCTTGCTGTTTTGACTAAGTCCCTCTTGATCCCTCTCTCTACAAACTCGGACCCGAGGATAGGGGCTGGTCTTGTACCAGGCACCCAAGGACCCTTGGAGGTGACCCCGAGGAGAGGTTTTAAGTGTGATAAAGTCTTAATAGCTTGAGTTTACTAGGCCCTTACACCAACAAGCTGGTATCAGAGCTGCGTTATAGTGATCCTCGTTATAGGTAGCTATGGCGGGCAACACCTCGGCGGTAGCTGGTGAATCTTCAGCCCAAGATCGTAGCGGCAGCCAAGATTCTGGTGTTTCTGCGCCAAGGGGAGCGCGAACAAGCCAGGGCTCGCTGATCAAGGAGGTGCTGAAAAACTTCACCGTCGAGAAGTTCAATGGTGAGGGCTATGATGATTGGGCCTGGAAAATGCAACTTTATTTCCGTCAAATCGGATTGCTGAAACTAATGATTGGGGAGGAGCCTAGACCGAGTGACCCCGCCCTTCAGGAAGATTGGGACGAGCGCGCCTCGGCTGGCTACTACTTGATGTCGCAGAGTTTGGAGCTGAACCAGCGTCACCACGTCATGCACCTGCTGCCGGAGGTTGAGTGCGGTCCGAAGGCGTGGACCGTGTTGAAGGAGCTGCACGCCCCGACCTCCGTTGTTGCAACATTGATGCTGGAGAGGGAGCTGTCCGCGTTGCGACTGAGCGAGGGAGAGCCGGTGCAACCTGTCCTGGACAAATTGCGCGACCTCTACGCGAAGTTGGCGATCGCGGGAATCACCTACCCGGAGCAGACCAAGTGCCTGAAGATGCTCTCGCTGCTGCCGGAATCGTGGCTTCAATTCACGAGCGGATTGAGCCTGCCGCAGAACCAGAGCTCGTGGACACTCGAGTGGGTGCGGACAAAGATTCTAGAGGAGGACTTCCGTCGCCGTCAACTGAGGGGTGGAGACGACGGCAGCAGCGGCTACGGGATGCAAGGGAGCCGACGTGGCAAAGGACGTGGCTTCGGTGGTGCTGGACGCGGTGCAAAGAAAGACGACGACTCCAACGACCAACAAGGAGGTATCGGTTGGGGTCGCGGTGCGAAATCTGGACGTGGGGGCAAGTCGGGTGCTGGTGGCAAAATGAAAGGGAGTTGCTGGTATTGTGAGAAGGAAGGGCACCCCTGGTTTTTGTGCTATAAGAAACCCGATGGATGGACCCCCCAGAATCGTCACCAGGATGGCGGCGCGCGGAGGAACCAGAAAAACGGCGCCAACATGGTCGCTGATTCGTCCGACAACAACCCGAAGGGCAACGGCGGTGCGGAGAAGAAGAAGGAGCGCACCGCGGGCCAATTCTTCCATATGGGAGACAAGGGGGAGCAAGGAGACGCATCTGCTAAGGCTGGAGCAGAGCTGCACCCCCTGGACTATTGGGTGTTGGACACAGGCGCTGCTTGGACAATGACGCCGCGCAAGGACCTGCTGGACGACGTACGCGCTGCACCGATTAATGAGGTGTGCTCTGCCTCTGGACACATGTTGAAGGTGGCTGGTGCGGGACGAGCTGCATTTAAGGGAGCGGATGGCAAGCCGGTGGTGCTGCACGACGTTCTCCTCGTCCCCGACCTGAAGGCCAACCTCATCTCCCTCCGTAAGCTTGGCAAGGCTGGGGTGAACACCAACACGGATGGGGCTCGCACTTATAAGGGGAAGCTGGGCAATCGGGTGCTTTGGGATCTGCACGAGAGCAAGGACGTGTACAGATCTATGTGGCAGCTGCCGGCGCTGGCGTGGCACGGTGGGGGGCAGGCTAGAGAGGGGTCTGCATCCCAGGGGGAGTGCAACGCCGTTGGAGGGGTTGGTGTGAAAGTGTCGGCCAGATCTGGGGAGACAGATTGGGCAACTGCACACCGACGTTTGGGGCATGTGGCAATGCCTTTGCTGAAGCAGCTGGAGAAGGATGGAGCCGTTAAGGGCTTAAAGCTGAACGGACAACCACCCGATGATAACTGTGAAATTTGCCTCCTTTCAAAGTTCACCCGTTTCCCCTTCCATAGTGTGGCTGGCAGGAGCAAAAAGCCGTTGGAGCTGGTCCACATGGACTTGGTGGGGCCGCTGCCGGTGCAAGGGCACAAGGGGGAGCGGTACTTCCTAACCATAGTGGATGACTGGAGCAGGCTAATGTGGGCGTATCCGCTGAAGCGGAAAGATCACGCCGCCTCCACGATTCGGGACGATTGGCTGCCGTTCGTGGAGAAGCAAGCGGAGTGTGTGGTGAAGCGGATTAGGACAGATCGGGGTGGTGAGTTCCTTGGAGCTGAGATGACGGCCTGGCTCAAGAAGCAGGGCATCCAGAGGGAGCTGACCACGGCTTACACCCCACAGTCCAACGGTGTAGCAGAACGGGCGAACCGGACAATTCTGGAGACAGCTAGGGCGCTGCTCATAGAATCTGGGCTGGGCAACTTGATGTGGCCCCATGCTGTTCGGCACGCTACCGTCGCTAGGAACAGGGTACTCACAAAGGTTGGGGATGACTCGTGGGTGCCGTTGGAGAGGTGGCTTGGGAGGAAGCCGCCGGTGGACATGCTGAGGGTGTTCGGTTGCATGGCAGTCGCCCACGTTCCCAAGACCTACCGCAGTAAGTTGGGGGCGAGTGCAATCTGGTGTGTGCATTTGGGGCTGGCTGCTGAGAGCAAGGGATGGCTGCTGTGGGAGCCTTCCAAGGGTGTGTTGTTTGACAGCAGGGATGTGAAGTTTGTTGAGGGCATGATGTATGGGAGCTGGGAGAAACAGCCGGAGGCCAGGGTGTCCCAGCAGATGGAGCAGATTACCATGCAGCTGGACCTGACTCCTAGTGTGTGGGAGGAGGGAGAGGAGGCAGCTGCAGAGGGTGGTGATAAAGAGAAGGTGCAGGAGGCACCTGCTGGTGGAGGTGATGGTGTGGAGATTAGCGGTAGCACTAGTGGAGCTGCTGGATCCGAGGGAGGAGAGAAGCAGCAGGGGAAAACTAAGAAGCCGAAGGGTGTTGTTATAAAGGGATGGGAGACACCCGTCTCCAGGCCAGGGCGTACCCGTATGGCTACTAAGAAGCTGACTGCAGGAGCTGATGTAGCGGAGCAGCAGCTTGGGACCGAGGAGGCATTGCTGATTCTACCGCATGGCTATGACCCGGATGAGGAGGATCAACCTGCGTACTGTTTTCTTGCCCCTGCACCAGAGGAACCAGCTAGCATGGAGGAGGCATTAGCTGGACCAGATAGGGACAAATGGCTAGCTTCCAGGGATGCTGAGTACCAGAGCCTGCTGGAGAATGGGACTTGGGAACTAGTGGTGCTGCCTGAGGGAAAGAAAGCGGTACAATGCAAGTGGGTGCTAAGGATCAAGACTGACGACAAGGGGCAGGTCACCATCTACAAGAGTAGGTTGGTGGCTAAGGGGTTTATGCAGAAGGAGAAGCGGGACTTCAATGAGATCTTTGCTCCCACTGCCAAACCCCCTACCCTTCGTGTCTTGTTGGTGTTGGTGTAAGGGCCTAATAAACTCAAGCTATTAAGACTTTATCACACTTAAAACCTCTCCTCGGGGTCACCTCCAAGGGTCCTTGGGTGCCTGGTACAAGACCAGCCCCTATCCTCGGGTCCGAGTTTGTAGAGAGAGGGATCAAGAGGGACTTAGTCAAAACAGCAAGAGTACCTTGAGCGTCGCGCAGCGTATCGTGCAGACCGTCGACCGGATTAAGCTGAGAATTTCCTATATCGAAGCTCACTCTAAGAGCTTTAAAATAAGCCAAGTTGCCTCGCGAAAAGTTCTGCCATTACGAAGTTATGGCTCGGACAGCGTTAGCCTAGCGTTGGAGTGCTAGCGTACTAGCGTTGACTCGGGTAGCATTCCGCCGTCGCACCGCGTAGAAAAGAAATTCCAGCAAGGAAGGAATTCGCTTGAATCAATTTCACTATATCCAGGTACAAACAGAGAAGGAATAAATAGTTCTAGCTAGCAAGGACCTTGGGAATGAACCTGAGAACAACCAGGGATCATCCCAAATAATTCCAAGCAACAGAACCAACCTGGCTGGACAAAACAGCAGGTGGTAGGTTGGTAAACAACCTCTGGTTCTGTTTTTCCAACCTGGGAAAACAACAACCAGGTTCAGGTCCTAAAAACAGAACCTGTTTTGTCTTTGCCCAACCAGCCAAATGCTGGTTCCGCTGGTTTCCCCTGGCCCTGTAGCATGCAGATACAGACAAACAACATCCAACCTTCACCTAAATTGTACCCCTATAGTGCCTGCCCTGCTACACTATAGTCAACCAAACAAAACAGTACAATTTCGAGTTGGATAGAACTGAATCTGCGCAATCATGTAAGTTGAACCGCAAAGCTTCCATCTTGGGTTCCTTTGCGAGCTCGTCCTTTCTGCTTCTACTGTTCATAGCGCGTACAATGTTATGCCGAAGCGCACATTTTGCGAGTACCTGCAAATGCTTCAAGCGAAAATTGCGAAAGCAAACAAACACACAAACATACCATTCACACGCAAATGCATTCGCACACGCATACTCGTACAAACAGACGGCAGGATGTCGTGCAATGTGAATTTGCACCCAACACACTCCCCCTCAGCCTGCCGGCTGCATCCCCATCATTCCATACTAGTTCATGCTCATTCCACTCATGCGCACACAACGCCAATGAGGCTCATCCGCAAGCCTCTTGGTGAGGAAGTCTGCTGGCTGCTGGTGAGTCTTGATGTAGATCGGATTCACCGTCCCCCTCTTCACCTCCTTACGCAGCCAGTGCCACTTGATACGCATGTGCTTATTCAGCCCATGAAGCACAGCGTTCCTGGCCATCCCAAGAGCTCCCTTGCTATCACAAAACAGCGGCGTAGCAACCTTTTGCTCCTGGCCAATCTCCTCCAACAGCCTCCTCAGCCAAATCACCTCCTTCACCCCATGGAACATCGCCATGTACTCTGATTCCACGGAAGAGAGTGCTGTCTCCGTCTGCTTCTTTGACCTCCAACTAACCGGTCCTCCCCCAACTACGCAGATGTATCCTCCCACAGATGAGGAATCCTCCTTCTCAGAGGCCCACGTAGCATCAGTAAAGCAAGTAAGAAAAAGCTTGCCTTCTCCAAGCCTCTCCCCCTTCTCTTTCAGCACCTCAACCCCTTTCTGCTTCACCTGTGCAGATGCGGAGTATTGAACTCCAATGCTTGGGTGAGAGTTCAGATACTTCACCACACGCTCAGCTGCATCCACCTGCTCCTCTGATGGATTCTGCACTACCCTAGCCAGCTGCCCAACCGAGAAAGAGATGTCGGGTCTCGTGTGAACTGCTGCATACAAGAGGCTGCCCACCAAGGACTGAAATTGCTGCTGCTCCTCGGCTTCAACCCCTTCATCCTCTGCAGCTTTCACAAGCTTGAATTCTGCTGGCAGGGGAGTTGCAACCTTGCGCTCATTCTCAATTCCGTACTTCTCCCCAAGCTCCTTGATGAACTTCTCCTGGTGCAGCTTCAACCACCTGTGATCCAGATCCCTCTCCACGTGCATCCCGAGGTAGTACTTTACCTCCCCAAGGTTCTTGCACTTGAAGTTCTCCATCAGCTGCTGCTGCACCTTCTGGATCTCCTTCATGCTGCTGCTAAAGAGAAGAATGTCGTCCACATAGACCAGAAACAGCACCAGCTTCTCCCCCTCCCCCTTGAGAAAGAGGCTCTCATCACAGCTGCTGGTCCTGAATCCCATCTCCTCTAAAACAGCTGCCAACTTCTGGTACCAGCAGCGTGGCGCCTGCTTCAAGCCATAGATGGACTTTTTCAGCTTGCACACCCTGCCCGTACCATCCTCATACCCAGGTGGCTGCGTCATGAACACCTCCTCCTCTAAAATCCCGTTGAGAAATGCCGTTGATATGTCCATCTGGATAATGAACTTCCCACTAACGGCTGCATCTGCCAACAAGACACGAAGGGTAGGGGGTTTGGCAGTGGGAGCAAAGATCTCATTGAAGTCCCGCTTCTCCTTCTGCATAAACCCCTTAGCCACCAACCTACTCTTGTAGATGGTGACCTGCCCCTTGTCGTCAGTCTTGATCCTTAGCACCCACTTGCATTGTACCGCTTTCTTTCCCTCAGGCAGCACCACTAGTTCCCAAGTCCCATTCTCCAGCAGGCTCTGGTACTCAGCATCCCTGGAAGCTAGCCATTTGTCCCTATCTGGTCCAGCTAATGCCTCCTCCATGCTAGCTGGTTCCTCTGGTGCAGGGGCAAGAAAACAGTACGCAGGTTGATCCTCCTCATCCGGGTCATAGCCATGCGGTAGAATCAGCAATGCCTCCTCGGTCCCAAGCTGCTGCTCCGCTACATCAGCTCTTGCAGTCAGCTTCTTAGTAGCCATACGGGTACGTCCTGGCCTGGAGACGGGTGTCTCCCATCCCTTCATAACGACACCCTTCGGCTTCTTAGTTTTCCCCTGCTGCTGCTCTCCTCCCTCGGATCCAGCAGCTCCACTAGTGCTACCGCTAATCTCCACACCATCACCTCCACCAGCAGGTGCCTCCTGCACCTTCTCTTTATCACCACCCTCTGCAGCTGCCTCCTCTCCCTCCTCCCACACACTAGGAGTCAGGTCCAGCTGCATGGTAATCTGCTCCATCTGCTGGGACACCCTGGCCTCCGGCTGTTTCTCCCAGCTCCCATACATCATGCCCTCAACAAACTTCACATCCCTGCTGTCAAACAACACACCCTTGGAAGGCTCCCACAGCAGCCATCCCTTGCTCTCAGCTGCCAGCCCCAAATGCACACACCAGATTGCACTTGCCCCCAACTTACTGCGGTAGGTCTTGGGGACGTGGGCGACTGCCATGCAACCGAACACCCTCAGCATGTCCACCGGCGGCTTCCTCCCAAGCCACCTCTCCAACGGCACCCACGAGTCATCCCCAACCTTTGTGAGTACCCTGTTCCTAGCGACGGTAGCGTGCCGAACAGCATGGGGCCACATCAAGTTGCCCAGCCCAGATTCTATGAGCAGCGCCCTAGCTGTCTCCAGAATTGTCCGGTTCGCCCGTTCTGCTACACCGTTGGACTGTGGGGTGTAAGCCGTGGTCAGCTCCCTCTGGATGCCCTGCTTCTTGAGCCAGGCCGTCATCTCAGCTCCAAGGAACTCACCACCCCGATCTGTCCTAATCCGCTTCACCACACACTCCGCTTGCTTCTCCACGAACGGCAGCCAATCGTCCCGAATCGTGGAGGCGGCGTGATCTTTCCGCTTCAGCGGATACGCCCACATTAGCCTGCTCCAGTCATCCACTATGGTTAGGAAGTACCGCTCCCCCTTGTGCCCTTGCACCGGCAGCGGCCCCACCAAGTCCATGTGGACCAGCTCCAACGGCTTTTTGCTCCTGCCAGCCACACTATGGAAGGGGAAACGGGTGAACTTTGAAAGGAGGCAAATTTCACAGTTATCATCGGGTGGTTGTCCGTTCAGCTTTAAGCCCTTAACGGCTCCATCCTTCTCCAGCTGCTTCAGCAAAGGCATTGCCACATGCCCCAAACGTCGGTGTGCAGTTGCCCAATCTGTCTCCCCAGATCTGGCCGACACTTTCACACCAACCCCTCCAACAGCGTTGCACTCCCCCTGGGATGCAGACCCCTCTCTAGCCTGCCCCCCACCGTGCCACGCCAGCGCCGGCAGCTGCCACATAGATCTGTACACGTCCTTGCTCTCGTGCAGATCCCAAAGCACCCGATTGCCCAGCTTCCCCTTATAAGTGCGAGCCCCATCCGTGTTGGTGTTCACCCCAGCCTTGCCAAGCTTACGGAGGGAGATGAGGTTGGCCTTCAGGTCGGGGACGAGGAGAACGTCGTGCAGCACCACCGGCTTGCCATCCGCTCCCTTAAATGCAGCTCGTCCCGCACCAGCCACCTTCAACATGTGTCCAGAGGCAGAGCACACCTCATTAATCGGTGCAGCGCGTACGTCGTCCAGCAGGTCCTTGCGCGGCGTCATTGTCCAAGCAGCGCCTGTGTCCAACACCCAATAGTCCAGGGGGTGCAGCTCTGCTCCAGCCTTAGCAGATGCGTCTCCTTGCTCCCCCTTGTCTCCCATATGGAAGAATTGGCCCGCGGTGCGCTCCTTCTTCTTCTCCGCACCGCCGTTGCCCTTCGGGTTGTTGTCGGACGAATCAGCGACCATGTTGGCGCCGTTTTTCTGGTTCCTCCGCGCGCCGCCATCCTGGTGACGATTCTGGGGGGTCCATCCATCGGGTTTCTTATAGCACAAAAACCAGGGGTGCCCTTCCTTCTCACAATACCAGCAACTCCCTTTCATTTTGCCACCAGCACCCGACTTGCCCCCACGTCCAGATTTCGCACCGCGACCCCAACCGGTACCTCCTTGTTGGTCGTTGGAGTCGTCGTCTTTCTTTGCACCGCGTCCAGCACCACCGAAGCCACGTCCTTTGCCACGTCGGCTCCCTTGCATCCCGTAGCCGCTGCTGCCGTCGTCTCCACCCCTCAGTTGGCGGCGACGGAAGTCCTCCTCCAGAATCTTCGTCCGCACCCACTCGAGCGTCCACAAGCTCTGGTTCTGCGGCAGGCTCAATCCGCTCGTAAATTGAAGCCACGATTCCGGCAGCAGCGAGAGCATCTTCAAGCACTTTGTTTGCTCCGGGTAGGTGATTCCTGCGGTCGCCAACTTCGCGCAGAGGTCGCGCAATTTGTCCAGGACAGGTTGCACCGGCTCTCCCTCGCTCAGGCGCAACGCGGACAGCTCCCTCTCCAGCATCAATGTTGCAACAACGGAGGTCGGGGCGTGCAGCTCCTTCAACACCGTCCACGCCTTCGGACCGCACTCAACCTCCGGCAGCAGGTGCATGACGTGGTGACGCTGGTTCAGCTCCAAACTCTGCGACATCAAGTAGTAGCCAGCCGAGGCGCGCTCGTCCCAATCTTCCTGAAGGGCGGGGTCACTCGGTCTACGCTCCTCCCCAATCATTAGTTTCAGCAATCCGATTTGACGGAAATAAAGTTGCATTTTCCAGGCCCAATCATCATAGCCCTCACCATTGAACTTCTCGACGGTGAAGTTTTTCAGCACCTCCTTGATCAGCGAGCCCTGGCTTGTTCGCGCTCCCCTTGGCGCAGAAACACCAGAATCATGGCTGCCGCTACGATCTTGGGCTGAAGATTCACCAGCTACCGCCGAGGTGTTGCCCGCCATAGCTACCTATATCGAGGATCACTATAACGCAGCTCTGATACCAGCTTGTTGGTGTAAGGGCCTAATAAACTCAAGCTATTAAGACTTTATCACACTTAAAACCTCTCCTCGGGGTCACCTCCAAGGGTCCTTGGGTGCCTGGTACAAGACCAGCCCCTATCCTCGGGTCCGAGTTTGTAGAGAGAGGGATCAAGAGGGACTTAGTCAAAACAGCAAGAGTACCTTGAGCGTCGCGCAGCGTATCGTGCAGACCGTCGACCGGATTAAGCTGAGAATTTCCTATATCGAAGCTCACTCTAAGAGCTTTAAAATAAGCCAAGTTGCCTCGCGAAAAGTTCTGCCATTACGAAGTTATGGCTCGGACAGCGTTAGCCTAGCGTTGGAGTGCTAGCGTACTAGCGTTGACTCGGGTAGCATTCCGCCGTCGCACCGCGTAGAAAAGAAATTCCAGCAAGGAAGGAATTCGCTTGAATCAATTTCACTATATCCAGGTACAAACAGAGAAGGAATAAATAGTTCTAGCTAGCAAGGACCTTGGGAATGAACCTGAGAACAACCAGGGATCATCCCAAATAATTCCAAGCAACAGAACCAACCTGGCTGGACAAAACAGCAGGTGGTAGGTTGGTAAACAACCTCTGGTTCTGTTTTTCCAACCTGGGAAAACAACAACCAGGTTCAGGTCCTAAAAACAGAACCTGTTTTGTCTTTGCCCAACCAGCCAAATGCTGGTTCCGCTGGTTTCCCCTGGCCCTGTAGCATGCAGATACAGACAAACAACATCCAACCTTCACCTAAATTGTACCCCTATAGTGCCTGCCCTGCTACACTATAGTCAACCAAACAAAACAGTACAATTTCGAGTTGGATAGAACTGAATCTGCGCAATCATGTAAGTTGAACCGCAAAGCTTCCATCTTGGGTTCCTTTGCGAGCTCGTCCTTTCTGCTTCTACTGTTCATAGCGCGTACAATGTTATGCCGAAGCGCACATTTTGCGAGTACCTGCAAATGCTTCAAGCGAAAATTGCGAAAGCAAACAAACACACAAACATACCATTCACACGCAAATGCATTCGCACACGCATACTCGTACAAACAGACGGCAGGATGTCGTGCAATGTGAATTTGCACCCAACAGTTGGCAGATGCAGCCGTTAGTGGGAAGTTCATTATCCAGATGGACATATCAACGGCATTCCTCAATGGCATTTTAGAGGAGGAGGTGTTCATAACGCAGCCACCTGGGTATGAGGATGGTACGGGCAGGGTGTGCAAGCTGAAAAAGTCCATCTACGGCTTGAAGCAGGCGCCACGCTGCTGGTACCAGAAGTTGGCAGCTGTTTTAGAGGAGATGGGATTCAGGACCAGCAGCTGTGATGAGAGCCTCTTTCTCAAGGGGGAGGGGGAGAAGCTGGTGCTGTTTCTGGTCTATGTGGACGACATTCTTCTTTTTAGCAGCAGCATGAAGGAGATCCAGAAGGTGCAGCAGCAGCTGATGGAGAACTTCAAGTGCAAGAACCTTGGGGAGGTAAAGTACTACCTCGGGATGCACGTGGAGAGGGATCTGGATCACAGGTGGTTGAAGCTGCACCAGGAGAAGTTCATCAAGGAGCTTGGGGAGAAGTACGGAATTGAGAATGAGCGCAAGGTTGCAACTCCCCTGCCAGCAGAATTCAAGCTTGTGAAAGCTGCAGAGGATGAAGGGGTTGAAGCCGAGGAGCAGCAGCAATTTCAGTCCTTGGTGGGCAGCCTCTTGTATGCAGCAGTTCACACGAGACCCGACATCTCTTTCTCGGTTGGGCAGCTGGCTAGGGTAGTGCAGAATCCATCAGAGGAGCAGGTGGATGCAGCTGAGCGTGTGGTGAAGTATCTGAACTCTCACCCAAGCATTGGAGTTCAATACTCCGCATCTGCACAGGTGAAGCAGAAAGGGGTTGAGGTGCTGAAAGAGAAGGGGGAGAGGCTTGGAGAAGGCAAGCTTTTTCTCACTTGCTTTACTGATGCTACGTGGGCCTCTGAGAAGGAGGATTCCTCATCTGTGGGAGGATACATCTGCGTAGTTGGGGGAGGACCGGTTAGTTGGAGGTCAAAGAAGCAGACGGAGACAGCACTCTCTTCCGTGGAATCAGAGTACATGGCGATGTTCCATGGGGTGAAGGAGGTGATTTGGCTGAGGAGGCTGTTGGAGGAGATTGGCCAGGAGCAAAAGGTTGCTACGCCGCTGTTTTGTGATAGCAAGGGAGCTCTTGGGATGGCCAGGAACGCTGTGCTTCATGGGCTGAATAAGCACATGCGTATCAAGTGGCACTGGCTGCGTAAGGAGGTGAAGAGGGGGACGGTGAATCCGATCTACATCAAGACTCACCAGCAGCCAGCAGACTTCCTCACCAAGAGGCTTGCGGATGAGTCTCATTGGCGTTGTGTGCGCATGAGTGGAATGAGCATGAACTAGTATGGAATGATGGGGATGCAGCCGGCAGGCTGAGGGGGAGTGTGTTGGGTGCAAATTCACATTGCACGACATCCTGCCGTCTGTTTGTACGAGTATGCGTGTGCAAATGCATTTGCGTGTGAATGGTATGTTTGTGTGTTTGTTTGCTTTCGCAATTTTCGCTTGAAGCATTTGCAGGTACTCGCACAATGTGCGCTTCGGCATAACATTGTATGCGCTATGAACAGTACAAGCAGAAAGGACGAGCTCGCAAAGGAACCCAAGATGGAAGCTTTGCGATTCAACTTACTTGATTGCGCAGATTCAGTTCTATCCAACTCGAAATTGTACTGTTTTGTTTGGTTGACTATAGTGTAGCAGGGCAGGCACTATAGGGGTACAATTTAGGTGAAGGTTGGATGTTGTTTGTCTGGATCTGCATGCTACAGGGCCAGGGGAAACCAGCGGAACCAGCATTTGGCTGGTTGGGCAAAGACAAAACAGGTTCTGTTTTTAGGACCTGAACCTGGTTGTTGTTTTCCCAGGTTGGAAAAACAGAACCAGAGGTTGTTCACCAACCTATCACCTGCTATTTTGTCCAGCCAGGTTGGTTCTGTTGCTTGGAATTATTTGGGATCATCCCTGGTTGTTCCCAGGTTGATTCCCAAGGTCCTTGCTAGCTAGAGCTATTTATTCCTTCTCTGTTTGTACCTGAATATAGTGAAATTGATTCAAGCGAATTCCTCCCTTCCTGGAATTTTGTTTCTACGCGGTGCGACGGCGGAATGCTACCCGAGTCAACGCTAGTATGCTAGCACTCCAACGCTAGGCTAACGCTGTCCGAGCCATAACTTCGTAATGGCAAAACTTTTCGCGGAGCAACTGGGCTTATTTTAAAGCTCTTAGAGAGAGCTTCGATATAGGAAATTCTCAGCTTAATCCGATCGACGGTCTGCACGATACGCTGCGCGACGTTCAAGGTACTCTTGCTGTTTTGACTAAGTCCCTCTTGATCCCTCTCTCTACAAACTCGGACCCGAGGATAGGGGCTGGTCTTGTACCAGGCACCCAAGGACCCTTGGAGGTGACCCCGAGGAGAGGTTTTAAGTGTGATAAAGTCTTAATAGCTTGAGTTTATTAGGCCCTTACACCAACACATTCGACTTCAGTACTCTGCATCTGCACAGGTGAAGCAGAAAGGGATTGAGATGTTGAAAGAGAATGAGGAGAGGCTTGGAGAAGGCAAGCTCTTTTTCACTTGCTTTACCGATGCTATGTGGGCCTCTGAGAAGGAGGATTCCTCATCTGTGGGAGGATATATCTGCATAGTTGGAGGAGGACCTTTTAGTTGGAGGTCAAAGAAGCAGACGGAGACAGCACTCTCTTCTGTGGAATCAGAGTACATGGCGATGTTCCATGGGGTGAAGCAGGTGATTTGGCTGAGGAGGCTGTTAGAGGAGATTGGCCAGGAGCAAAAGGTTGCTACGCCGCTGTTGTGTGATAGCAAGGGAGCTCTTGGGATGGCCAGGAATGCTGTGCTTCATGGGCTGATCAAGCTCATGCGTATCAAGAGGCACTAGCTGCGTAAGGAAGTGAAGAGGGGGACAGTGAATCTGATCTACACCAAGATTCACCAGCAGCCAGCAGACTTCCTCACCAAGAGGCTTGTGGATGAGCCTCATTGGCGTTATGTGAGGATGAATGGAATGAACATAAACTAGTATCGAATGATGGGGATAAAGCCGGCATGCTGAAGGGGAGTGTCTTAGGTGCAAATTCACATTGCACGACATCATGCCGTCTCTTTGTATAAGTATGCGAGTGCGAATGCATTTGGGTGTGAATAAAATGTTTGTGTGTTTATTTCATTTCGCAATTTTCCCTTGAAGCATTTGCAGGTACTTGCGCATTAAGCGTTTCGGCACAACATTGTCTGCGCTATGAACAGTACAAGCGGAAAGGACGAGCTCGTAAAGAAACCCTAGATGGAAGCTTTGCGGTTCGGTTGAATTGATTGTGCAGATTCAGTTCTATCCAACTCGAACTTGTACTGTTTTGTTTGGTTCACTATAGTGTAGCAGGGCAGGCACTATAGAGGTACAATTTAGATGAAGGTTGGATGTATTTTGTCTGTATCTGCATGCTACAGGGCCAGGGGAAACCAGCGGAACCAGCATTTGGCTGGTTGGGCAAAGACAAAACAGGTTCTGTTTTTAGGACCTCAACCTGGTTATTGTTTTCCCAGGTTGGAAAAACAGAACCAGATGTTGTTTACCAACCTACTACCAGTTGTTTTGTCCATCCAGGTTGGTTCTGTTGCATGGAATTATTTGGGAATATCTCTGGTTATTCCCAGGTTCATTCCCAAGATCCTTGCTAGCTAGGACTATATATTCCTTCTCTTTTTGTACCTGAATATAGTGAAATTGATTCAAGCGAATTCCTTCCTGCTGGAATTTTCTTTCTACGCAGTGCGACGGCGGAATGCTACCCGGGTCAACGCTACTTTGCTAGCACTCCAACGCTAGGCTAACGCTGTCCGAGCCATAACTTCGTAATGGCAGAACTTTTCGCGAGGCAACTTGGCTTATTTTAAAGCTTTTAGAGTGAGCTTCGATATAGGAAATTCTCAGCTTAATCCGATCGACGGTCTGCACGATACGCTGCGCGACGTTCAAGGTACTCTTGCTGTTTTGACTAAGTCCCTCTTGATCCCTCTCTCTACAAAGTCGGACCCAAGGATAGGGGCTGGTCTTGTACCAGGCACCCAAGGACCCTTGGAGGTGACCCCGAGGAGAGGTTTTAAGTTTGATAAAGTCTTAATAGCTTGAGGTTATTAGGCCATTACACCAACACAAGCAGGCGCTATGCGTAAGGAGACGTAAGGGCAGGCGCGGCGCGCGAGGCAGCGCACAAGCAGGTCAGCACGCTCAGGGCAGGGTACTGGCGAGGCAGCACGCGCAGGCAGGCGCGGCGCACGGGGCAGAGTTCAGGCAGGCGCGGGGTGCGTGGGCAGCGTATGGGCAAAGTGCACAAGGAGCAACAGCGCGTCGGAGAGTACCTGCAAATGCTTCAAGCGAAAATTGCGAAAGCAAACAAACACACGAGCATTCCAAATACATTCGCACCCAATTGCATTGATACCCAAATGCATTCCGACACGCATACTGATACAAACAGACGGCAGGATGTCCTGCAATGTAAATTTGGTCCCAACACACTCCACCTCAGCCTGCCGGCTGCATCTCCATCATTCCATACTGATTCATGCTCATTCCACTCCCAACACACACCAGATTGCACTTGCCCCCAACTTGGTCAGAAAGTACTACTCTCCCTTGTGTCCTTATTCGCTTCACCACACAGTCTGCTTGCTTCTCCACGAATGGCAGCCAATCTTCCCGTATCGTAGAGGCGGCATGGTCCTTCTGCTTGAGCGGATATGCCCACATAAGCCTGCTCCAATCATCTACTGTGGTTAGAAAGTACCGCTCCCCCTTGTCACCCTGAACCGGCAGCGGCCCCACTAAGTCCATGTAGACCAGCTCCAACGGCTTCTTGCTCCTGCCAGCGACACTATGGAAGGGGAAACGGGTAAACTTTGAAAGCAAACAGATTTCAAAATTCTCATCAGGTGGCTGTCCATTCAGCTTCAAACCCTTAACAGCTCCATCTTTCTCCAACCGCTTCAACAAGAGCATTGCCGCATACCCCAAGCGTTGGTGTGCCGTTGCCCAATCCGTCTTCCCAGATCTGGCCGACACTTTTACACGAACCCCTCCAACGGCATTGCACTCCCCCTGAGATGCAGACCCCTCTCCAGCCTGCCCCCCACTATGCCACGCCAACGCCGGCAGCTGCCAGATGGATCTATACACGTCCGTGATATCGTCCAGATCCGAATGCACTCGATTGCCCAGCTGCCCCTTCTAAGTGCGTGCCCCATCCGTGCTAGTGCTCATCTCAACCTTGCCAAGCTTACGGAGGGAAATGAGGTTGGCCTTGAGTTCAGGAACGAGAAGAACGTCGTGCAACACCACCGGCTTGCCATCCGCTCCCTTAAACGTAGCTCGTCCCGCACCAGCCACCTTCAGCGCGTCTCCAGATGCGGAGCACATTTTGTTGATCGGTGTAGCGCGTACGTGGTCCAACAGGTCTTTTCGCGGCGTCATCGTCCAAGCAGCGCCCGTGTCCAACACCCAGTAGTCCGGGGGGTGCAGCTCTGCTCCAACCTTGGCAGAGGCGTCTTCTTGCTCCCGCTGCTCCCCGTGTTCTCCAATATGGAAGAACTGGCCCGCGGTGCGCTCCTTCTTTTCCGCACCGCCGTTGCTCTTTGGGTGGTTGTCCGCCGGATCGGCGACCATGCTCTCGCCATTTTTCTGGTTCCTCCACACGCTGCCATCCTGGTGACGATTTTGGGGGGTCCATTGATCAGGTTTCTTATAGCACAAAAACCAGGGGTGCCCCTCCTTCTCACAATATCAGCAACTCCCTTTCATTTTCCCACCAGCACCCGACTTGCCCCCACGTTAAGATTTCGCACCGCGACCCCAACCGGTACATCCTTGTTGGTCGTTAGAGTCGTCTTCCTTCTTTGCACCGCGTCCAGCTCTACTGAAGCTACGTCCTCTGCCACGTCGGCTTCCTTGCATCCCATAGCCGCTGCTGCCATCGTCTCCACCCCTCAGTTGGCGGTGATGGAAGTCCTCCTCCAGAATCTTTGTCCACACCCATTCGAGTGTCCACGAGCTCTGGTTCTGCGGCAGGCTCAATCCGCTTGTAAATTGAAGCCACGATTCCCGCAGCAGTAAGGCATCTTCAGGTACTTGGTCTGCTCCGGGTGGGAGATTCCCGCGGTCACCAGCTTCGCGTAGAGGTCGCGCAATTTGTCCACGATAGGTTGCACCGGCTCTCGTTCGCTCAGGCGCAACGCGGACAGCTCCCTCTCCAGCATCAACGTTGCAACAACGGAGGTCGGGGCGTGCAGCTCTTTCAACACGGTCCACGCCTTCGGACCGCACTCAACCTCCAGCAGCAGGTGCCTAACGTAGTGACGCTGGTTCAGCTCCAAACTCTGCGACATCAAGTAGTAGCCAGCCGAAGCGCGTTCATCCCAATCTTCCTGCAGCGCGGGGTCACTCGGTCTAGGCTCCTCCCCAATCATTAGTTTCAGCAATCCAATCTGAGGGAAATATAGTTGCATTTTCCAGGCCCAATCATCATAGCCCTCACCATTGAACTTCTCGACGGTGAAATTCTTCAGCACCTCCTTCACCAGCGAGCCCTTGATTGTTCGCGCTCCCCCTGGCGCTGAAACACCAGAATCATGGCTGCCGCTAAAATCTCAAGCTGAAGATTCACCAGGCTATTAAGACTTTATCAAACTTAAAACCTCTCTTCGGGTTCACCTCAAAGGGTCCTTGGGTGTGTGGTACAAGACCAGCCCCTATGCTCGGGTCCGAGTTTGTAGACAGATGGATCAAGAATGACTTAGTAAAAATAACATTAGTACCTTGAACGACGCGCAGCGTATCGTGCAGACCCTCAACCGGATTAAGCCGAGAATTTCCTATATCGAAGCTCACTCTAAGAGCTTTAAAATAAGCCAAGTTGTCTCACGAAAAGTTTTGCCATTACGAAGTTATGGCTCGAACAGCGTTTGCCTAGCGTTGGAGTGCTAGCGTACTAGCGTTGAGTCGGGTAGCATTCCAGCGTCGCATCGCGTAAAAACGAAACTCCAGGAAGGGAGGAATTCGTTTGAATCAAATTGACTATATTCAGGTACAAACAGAGAAGGAATATATAGTTCTAGATAGCAAGGACCTTGGGAATCAACCTGGGAAGAACCAGGGATGATCCCAAATAATTCCAACCAACAGAACCAACCTGGCTGGACAAAACAGCAGGTGGTAGGTTGGTAAATAACCTCTGGTTCTGTTCTTCCATCCTGGGAAAACAACAACCAGGTTCAGGTCCTAAAAACAGAACCTGTTTTATCTTTGCCCAACCAGCCAAATGCTGGTTCCGCTGGTTTCCCCTGGCCTTGTAGCACGCAGATACAGACAAACAACATCCAACCTTCACCTAAATTGTACCTCTATAGTACCTGCCCTGCTACACTATAGTCAACCAAACAAAACAGTACAATTTCGAGTTGGATAGAACTGAATCTGCTTAATCAATTTAACCGAACCGCAAAGCTTCCATCTTGGGTTCCTTTGCGAGCTCGTCCTTTCTGCTTGTACTGTTTATATCGCGTACAATGTCGTGCGGAAATGCATGATGTGCGAGTACCTGCAAATTCGTCAAGCGAAAATTGCAAAAGCAAACAAAACATACGAACATTCTATTCACACCCAAATGCATTCGCACATGCCTACTCATATAAAGATACGGCAGGATATTGTGCAATGTGAATTTGCACCCAACAAAGTAAGGGGTATAAGTACAAACCCTAATGTGTGTGTACCCCATATTGTGTGTCCCACTAAAGCCTAACAAACAGGTTTATATTTTGACAACTTGGATACCGTACAATAAGCAGGCATGTTTCGTTGGATGACGGTTAATCAATATATCAGCCACCTATCGAGTACTCAGGTCAGACGATGATGCAAAATTTCGGCAAGCGCCATACAACATAAGACAGGGTCTGCATGGGAGAGCCTTCAGTTTAGTGGAGCATGAGGCTCATTTTGGTGGATGTAATAGTTGGGAGGTAGTCAAACCACCACCAGTCTATCACCCTCCCCGCGTCGACCAGCAAAAGCTATTTCAGCTTGGGCAACCAACGGAGTGACTTGGACAGACAGTTCACCTCCGGCAAACAGCAGAGCTCCAGCGTTTCAAGGTTTTTCAGTTGCCTGACTGATTCGGGCAGCACAAATAACTTTTCCAGGTGTTCAAGCTTCAAGAAACCGATATTTTCCAGCCGTCCAAGGGATTCAAGCAAGCTGGAGAGGCCACGCATGTGGGTGAGGGTAAGGGAAGAGAGGGCAGAGAGCGTGGAGAAAGAATTAGGGAGGGAGGAGATTTGTGAAGAATTACGCAGAGATAGGCTGGTGAGAGACGCCAGGCCCCAAGGCTGCTGTGCATTGTGCCGTGCTGTGGCTATGGATGTGGCTGTACCTGTGGCTGTAGCTATGCTTGTGCCTGTGCGTGTGGCTGAATTTCTGGCTGTGCTTGTGGCTCGGTGGACTTATTGATATGAGTGCACGAAGTGGTGGGATCAGCAGCAGCGGCTGTAGGAGCGACCGTGGCAGAAGTAGGAGTAGGCTCAAGAGGAGGGCGAGGCGTAAGGAGAAGGGGTAGAATCAACGAAGAGAGCAGAAGAAAGGAAGAAGGTCAAGGCGTATGGGAAATTTGGAGCAAACAGAGACTCTAGCGAATCGAGGAGAGGGCAGCCGGTGATTCCAAGCTCTTCCAAGCACGTCAGCATGGCCATCTAGGGACGCAACCGCCTCAGTTCGCTGCAGGAGCGCAGGAAAAGCAGCGCCAGGCTGTGCCTCACACTTCCCGTGCACAGGCTTTTGGGCAGCTCCAGCAAAACCTGCTTCTGGATTCCTAACGACCTCAATCGGTGTAAATTGCCCACACTCTCAGGTAGGGCACGAAGGTTGGGCAGCCTTTCAAGCACTAGGGTTTCAAGCTGTACGAGGGATCCGAGATTATCGGGAAGAGAGGTGAATGCAGCGCATGATTGGGTGGAGAGGGAGGAGAGGGGGACGGAGCACATGGTGTCCAGCAGGCTCTGAATGGACACCCAGCGAAATAAAAGCTTCTCCAATCTGGTCATCGCCCCGATCACATGCTCTGGCAGGCGCTTCACATGCTGGGACTGCAGCGAGAAGGAACAAAGGCTGGTGATATTCTGAAAGGAATCCTTGATGAGCTGCACACCCATCACAATTTCTAGGGTTTGCAAATGTGGTTCGCGAGGGCTGCTGACGGAATCCGGGAAACCTTTGAGTGGCGATCCTGTGTTTGAGCAAAGTTCCCGTACTTGCGGAAGCGCGCCGATGCTTTCGGCTGGCAAGAGCATAATCTCACAGTGATCGTCGCCAGTATGGCGGCAGAGATGGAGGGTTGTGAGGTTGGAGGGGTGAGAGACGTGGGCGGGAGGTGCGTAAGGTGGTTGAGGGTGAGCAGGCGGAGGTCGCGGAGCTTGCGACAGCCATAGAAGAGAGAGGCCGTTGCTACTGATGTACATGAGAACTTGAAAGTGCACAGTCAAATGTGTCAAACGCGGACATGTGGTGCCCAGGCATTCGAAGAGAGCATCGCCGTTCGGATTCATAACGCAACAATAATGAAGCTCGAGGTGTGTGAGCGAGGGGAAGCTGCGAATCGTGTCTAGGAGAACGAAGAACTGGATCCTGCACTTGATCTGGAGGTGCGCGAGTGACCGGCGCGCTATGGCCTACCATCGCTTGGAGACAAGCGCATAGTAAAAAGATTCACGCATCAGTGAGCGCAGATGAGCGAGCGAAGGCGATCGTCAGATAGCAACTTCGCAACCAGTGACGTAGGAGGCGAATAGGTCAAGAAGGTGGAGAAGAGGGGAACAGTACGGTTCATAGTGTGAGAAGTGGTTCGTTGCTCCACCAACTTTACAGCAAGGGTACCACAAAAATATTTTTATCGGAGAGAAACAGGCTTGAAATATGGGTGGAGCTAGTAGAGATGGGACGAGCTATGTTGGGAGATGGTAGAGAGGGATCTAGGAGAACGACGACGTTGTTATGGACCCGCCAGAATTTTCCCAACCAGCCAAATGCTAGTTCCGCTGCTAGTTCGGAGCGGGTAAGAAAATGAGAAAATGATGGCTGGAATCTTAAACGTTACAACCAGCTGGCATCAGGGGAAATTGTTGGTGTAAGAGCCTAATAAACTCAAGCTATTCAGACTTTATCAAACTTAAAACCTCTCCTTGGGGTCACCTCCAAGGGTCCTTGGGTGCCTGGTACAAGACCAGCCCCTATCCTCGGGTCCGAGTTTGTCGAGAGAGGGATCAAGAAGGACTTAGTCAAAACAGCAAGAGTACCTTGAACGTCGCGCAGCGTATCGTGCAGACCGTCGATCGGATTAAGCTGAGAATTTCCTATATCGAAGCTCACTCTAAGAGCTATAAAATAAGCCAAGTTGCCTCGCGAAAAGTTCTGCCATTACGAAGTTATGGCTCGGACAGCGTTAGCCTAGCGTTGGAGTGCTAGCATAGTAGCGTTGACTCGGGTACCATTCTGCCGTCGCACCGCGTAGAAAGGAAATTCCAGCAAGGAAGGAATTCGCTTGAATCAATTTTAACTATATTCAGGTACAAACAGAGAAGGAATATATATAGTCCTAGCTAGCAAAGACCTTGGGAATCAACCTGGGAACAACCAGGGATGATCCCAAATAATTCCAAGCAACAGAACCAACCTGGCTGGACAAAACAGCAGGTGGTAGGTTGGTAAACAACCTCTGGTTCTGTTTTTCCAACCTGGGAAAACAACAACCAGGTTCAGGTCCTAAAAACAGAACCTGTTTTGTCTTTACCCAACCAGCCAAATGCTGGTTCCGCTGGTTTCCCCTGGCCCTGTAGCATGCAGATACGGACAAACAACATCCAACCTTTACCTAAATTGTACCTCTATAGTGCCTGCCCTGCTACACTATAGTCAACCAAACAAAACAGTACAATTTCGAGTCTGATAGAACTGAATCTGCACAATCAATTCAACCGAACTGCAAAGCTTCCATCTTGGGTTCCTTTGCGAGCTCGTCCTTTCTGCTTGTACTGTTCATAGCGCGTACAATGTTGTGCCGAAGCGGATAATGCGCGAGTACTTGCAAATGCTTCAAGCGAAAATTGCGAAAGCAAACAAACACACCAACATTCCATTCACACCCAAATGCATTCGCACACGCATACTCATACAAACAGACGGCAGGATGTCGTGCAATGTGAATTTGCACCCAACACACTCCCCCTCAGCCTGCCGGCTGCATCCCCATCATTCCATACTAGTTCATGCTCATTCGACTCATCCGCACACAACGCCAATGAGGCTCATCCGCAAGCCTCTTGGTGAGGAAGTCTGCTGGCTGCTGGTGAGTCTTGATGTAGATCAGATTCACCGTCTCCCTTTTCACCTCCTTACGCAGCCAGTGCCACTTGATACGCATGTGCTTATTCAGCCCATGAAGCACAGCGTTCCTGGCCATCCCAAGAGCTCCCTTGCTATCACAAAACAGCGGCGTAGCAACCTTTTGCTCCTGGCCAATCTCCTCTAACAGCCTCCTCAGCCAAATCACCTCCTTCACCCCATGGAACATCGCCATGTACTCTGATTCCACAGAAGAGAGTGCTGTCTCCGTCTGCTTCTTTGACCTCCAACTAACAGGTCCTCCTCCAACTACGCAGATGTATCCTCCCGCAGATGAAGAATCCTCCTTCTCAGAGGCCCACGTAGCATCGGTAAAGCAAGTGAGAAAAAGCTTGCCTTCTCCAAGCCTCTCCCCCTTCTCTTTCAGCACCTCAACCCCTTTCTGCTTCACCTGTGCAGATGCGGGGTATTGAACTCCAATGCTTGGGTTAGAGTTCAGATACTTCACCACACGCTCAGCTGCATCCATCTGCTGCTCTGATGGATTCTGCACCAACCTAGCCAGCTGCCCAACCGAGAAAGAGATGTCGGGCCTCGTGTGAACTGCTGCATACAAGAGGCTGCCCACCAAGGACTGAAATTGCTGCTGCTCCTTGGCTTCAACCCCTTCATCCTCTCCAGCTTTTACAAGCTTGAATTCTGCTGGCAGGGGAGTTGCAACCTTGCGCTCATTCTCAATCCCGTACTTCTCCCCAAGCTCCTTGATGAACTTCTCTTGGTGCAGCTTCAACCACCTGTGATCCAGATCCCTCTCCACGTGCATCCCGAGGTAGTACTTTACCTCCCCAAGGTTCTTGCACTTGAAGTTCTCCATCAGCTGCTGCTGCACCTTCTGGATCTCCTTCATGCTGCTGCTAAAGAGAAGAATGTCGTCCACATAGACCAGAAACAGCACCAGCTTCTCCCCCTCCCCCTTGAGAAAGAGGCTCTCATCACAGCTGCTGGTCCTGAATCCCACCTCCTCTAAAACAGCTGCCAACTTCTGGTACCAGCAGCGTGGCGCTTGCTTCAAGCCGTAGATGGACTTTTTCAGCTTGCACACCCTGCCCGTACCATCCTCATACCCAGGTGGTTGCGTCATGAACACCTCCTCCTCTAAAATCCCATTGAGGAACGCCGTTGATATATCCATCTGAATGATGAATTTCCCACTAACGGTTGCATCTGCCAACAAGACACGGAGGGTAGGGGGTTTGGCAGTGGGAGCAAAGATCTCATTGAAGTCCCGCTTCTCCTTCTGCATAAACCTCTTAGCCACCAGCCTACTCTTGTAGATGGTGACCTGTCCCTTGTCATCGGTCTTGATCCTTAGCACCCACTTGCACTGTACGGCTTTCTTCCCCTCAGGCAGCACCACCAGCTCCCATGTCCCATTCTCTAGCAGGCTCTGGTACTCAGCATCCCTGGAAACCAGCCACTTCTCTCTATCTGGTCCAGCTAATGCCTCCTCCATGCTAGCTGGTTCCTCTGGTGCAGGGGCAAGAAAACAGTAGGCAGTTTCATCCTCCTCATCTAGATCATAGCCATGCGGTAGAATCAGCAATGCCTCCTCGGTCCCAAGCTGCTGCTCCGCTACATCAGCTCCTGCCGTCAGCTTCTTAGTGGCCATACGGGTACGTCCTGGCCTGGAGACGGGTGTCTCCCACCCCCTCATAACAACACCCTTCGGCTTCTTAGTTTTTCCTTGCTGCTGCTCTCCTCCCTCGGATCCAGCAGCTCCACTAGTGCTACCGCTAGTCTCCACACCATCACCTTCACCAGCAGGTGCCTCCTGCAACTTCTCTCCATCACCAACCTCTACAGCTGCCTCCTCTCCCTCCTCCCACACACTAGGAATCAGGTCCAGCTGCATGGTGATCTGCTCTATCTGCTGGGACACCCTGGCCTCTGGCTGTTTCTCCCAGCTCCCATACATCATGCCCTCAACAAACTTCACATCCCTGCTGTCAAACAACACACCCTTGGAAGGTTCCCACAGCAGCCATCCCTTGCTCTCAGCAGCCAGCCCCAAATGCACACACCAGATTGCACTCGCCCCCAACTTACTGCGGTAGGTCTTGGGGACGTGGGCGACTGCCATGCAACCGAACACCCTCAGCATGTCCACCGGCGGCTTCCTCCCAAGCCACCTCTCCAACGGCACCCACGAATCATCCCCAACCTTTGTGAGTACCCTGTTCCTAGCGACGGTAGCGTGCCGAACAGCATGGGGCCACATGGAGTTGCCCAGCCCAGATTCTATGAGCAGCGCCCTAGCTGTCTCCAGAATTGTCCGGTTCGCCCGTTCTGCTACACAGTTAGACTGTGGGGTGTAAGCCGTGGTCAGCTCTCTCTGGATGCCCTGCTTCTTGAGCCAGGCCATCATCTCAGCTCTAAGGAACTCACCACCCCGATCTGTCCTAATCCGCTTTACCACACACTCCGCTTGCTTCTCCACTAACGGCAGCCAATCGTCCCGAATCGTAGAGGCGGCGTAATCTTTCCGCTTCAGTGGATACGCCCACATTAGCCAGCTCCAGTCATCCACTATGGTTAGGAAGTACCTCTCCCCCTTGTGTCCCTGAACCGGCAGCGGCCCCACCAAGTCCATGTGGACCAGCTCCAACGGCTTTTTGCTCCTGCTAGCCACACTATGGAAGGGAAAACGGGTGAACTTTGAAAGGAGGCAAATTTCACAGTTATCATCGGGTGGTTGTCCGTTCAGCTTCAAGCCCTTAACAGCTCCATCCTTCTCCAGCTGCTTCAGCAAAGGCATTGCCACATGCCCCAAACGTCGGTGTGCAGTTGCCCAATCCGTCTCCCCAGATCTGGCCGACACTTTTACACCAACCCCTCCAACGGCATTGCACTCCCCCTGGGATGCAGACCCCTCTCCAGCCTGCCCCCCACCGTGCCACGCTAATGCCGGCAGCTGCCACATGGATCTGTACACGTCCGTACTCTCGTGCAGATCCCAAAGCACCCGATTGCCCAGCTGCCCCTTGTAACTGCGTGCCCCATCCGTGCTAGTGCTTACCCCAGCCTTGCCAAGCTTACGGAGGGAGATGAGGTTGGCCTTGAGTTCAGGAACAAGGAGAACGTCGTGCAGCACCACCGGCTTGCCATCCGCTCCCTTAAACGCAGCTCGTCCCGCACCAGCCACCTTCAGCGCGTGTCCAGAGGCAGAGCACACCTCGTTGATCGGTGCAGCTTGTACGTGGTCCAGCAGGTCTTTTCGCGGCGTCATCGTCCAAGCAGCGCCCGTGTCCAACACCCAATAGTCCAGGGGGTGCAGCTCTGCTACAACTTTAGCAGAGGCGTCTCCTTGCTCCCCCTTGTCTCCCATATGGAAGAATTGGCCCGCGGTGCGCTCCTTCTTCTTCTCCGCACCGCCGTTGCCCTTCGGGTTGTTGTTGGACGAATCAGCGACCATGTTTGCGCCGTTTTTCTGGTTCCTCCGCGCGCTGCCATCCTGGTGACGATTCTGGGGGGTCCATCCATCGGGTTTCTTATAGCACAAAAACCAGGGGTGCCCCTCCTTCTCACAATACCAGCAACTCCCTTTCATTTTGCCACCAGCACCCGACTTGCCCCCACGTCCAGATTTCGCACCGCGACCCCATCCGGTACCTCCTTGTTGGTCGTTGGAGTCGTCGTCCTTCTTTGCACCGCGTCCAGCACCACCAAAGCCACGTCCTCTGCCACGTCGGCTCTCTTGCATCCCGTAGCCGCTGCTGCCGTCGTCTCCACCCCTCAGTTAACGGCGACGGAAGTCCTCCTCTAGAATCTTTGTCCGCACCCACTCGAGTGTCCACGAGCTCTGGAACTGCGGCAGGCTCAATCCGCTAGTGAATTGAAGCCACGATTCCGGCAGCAGCGAGAGCATCTTCAGGCACTTGGTCTGCTCCGGGTAGGTGATTCCCGCGGTCGCCAACTTCGCGTAGAGGTCGCGCAACTTGTCCAGGACATGTTGCACTGGCTCTCCCTCGCTCAGGCGCAACGCGAACAGTGTTGGTGTAAGTGCCTAATAAACCCAAGCTATTAAGACTTTATCAAACTTAAAACCTCTCCTCGGGGTCACCTCCAAGGTCCTTGGATGCCTGGTACAGAACCAGCCTCTATCCTCGGGTCCGAGTTTGTAGAGAAAGGGATGAAGAGAGGCTTAGTCAAAACAGCAAGAGTACCTTGAACGTCGCGCAGCGTATCGTGCAGACCGTCGATCCAATTAAGCTGAGAATTTCATGTATCGAAGCTCACTCTAAGAGCTTTAAAATAAGCCAAGTTGCCTTGCGAAAAGTTCTGCCATTACGAAGTTATGGCTCGGACAGCGTTAGCCTAGCGTTGGAGTGCCAGCATACTAGCGTTGACTCGGGTAGCATTCCGCCGTCGTACCGCGTAGAAAGGAAATTCCAGCAAGGAAGGAATTCGGTTGAATCAAATTAACTATATTCAGGTACAAACAGAGAAGCAATATATAGTCATAGCTAGCAAGGACCTTGGGAATCAACCTGGGAAGAACCAGGGATGATCCCAAATAATTCCAAGCAACAGAACCAACCTGGCTGGACAAAACAGCAGGTAGTAGGTTGGTAAACAACCTCTGGTTCTGTTTTTCCAACCTGGGAAAACAACAACCAGGTTCAGGTCCTAAAAACAGAACCTGTTTTGTCTTTGCCCAACCAGCCAAATGCTGGTTCCGCTGGTTTCCCCTGGCCCTGTAGCATGCAGATACAGACAAACAACATCCAACCTTCACCTAAATTGTACCTCTATATTGCCTGCCCTGCTATACTATAGTCAACCAAACAAAACAGTACAATTTCGAGTTGGATAGAACTGAATCTGCACAATCAATTCAACCGAACTGCAAAGCTTCCATCTTGGGTTCCTTTGCGAGCTTATCCTTTCTGCTTGTATTGTTCATAGCGCGTACAATGTTGTGCCGAAGCGGATAATGCGCGAGTACTTGCAAATGCTTCAAGCGAAAATTGCGAAAGCAAACAAACACACCAACATTCCATTCACACCCAAATGCATTCGCACACGCATACTCATACAAACAGACGACAGGATGTCGTGCAATGTGAATTTGCACCCAACACACTCCCCCTCAGCCTGCCGGCTGCATCTCCATCATTCCATACTAGTTCTTGCTCATTCCACTCATCCGCACACAACGCCAATGAGGCTCATCCGCAAGCCTCTTGGTGAGGAAGTCTGCTGGCTGCTGGTAAGTCTTGATGTAGATCAGATTCACCGTCCCCCTCTTCACCTCCTTACGCAGCCAGTGCCACTTGATACGCATGTGCTTATTCAGCCCATGAAACACAGCGTTCCTGGCCATCCCAAGAGCTCCCTTGCTATCACAAAACAGCGGCGTAGCAACCTTTTGCTCCTGGCCAATCTCCTCTAACAGCCTCCTCAGCCAAATCACCTCCTTCACCCCATGGAACATCGCCATGTACTCTGATTCCACAGAAGAGAGTGCTGTCTCCGTCTGCTTCTTTGACCTCCAACTAACAGGTCCTCCTCCAACTACGCAGATGTATCCTCCCACAGATGAGGAATCCTCCTTCTCAGAGGCCCACATAGCATCGGTAAAGCAAGTGAGAAAAAGCTTGCCTTCTCCAAGCCTCTCCCCCTTCTCTTTCAGCACCTCAACCCCTTTCTGCTTCACCTGTGCAGATGCGGAGTATTGAACTCCAATGCTTGGGTGAGAGTTCAGATACTTCACCACACGCTCAGCTGCATCCATCTGCTGCTCTTATGGATTCTGCACCACCCTAGCCAGCTGCCCAACCGAGAAAGAGATGTCGGGCCTTATGTGAACTGCTGCATACAAGAGGCTGCCCACCAAGGACTGAAATTGATCCTGCTCTTCGACTTCAACCCATTGATCCTCTGCAGCTTTCACAAGCTTGAATTTTGCTGGCAGGGGAGTCGTAACCTTGCGCTCATTCTCAATCCTATACTTCTCCCCAAGCTCCTTGATGAACTTCTCCTGGTGCAGCTTTAACCACCTGTAATCCAGATCCCTCTCCACGTGCATCCCGAGGTAGTACTTTACCTCCCCAAGGTTCTTGCACTTGAAGTTCTCCATCAGCTGCTGCTGCACCTTCTGGATCTCCTTCATGCTGCTGCTAAAGAGAAGAATGTCTGCTTTAAAACAGCTACCAACTTCTGGTACCAGCAGCGTGACGCCTGCTTCAAGCCGTAGATTGACTTTTTCAGCTTGCACACCCTGCCCGTACCATCGTTATACCCAGGTGGCTGCGTCATGAACACCTCCTCCTCTAAAATCCCATTGAGGAACGCCGTTGATATATCCATCTGAATGATGAATTTCCCACTAACGGTTGCATCTGCCAACAAGACACGGAGGGTTGAGGGTTTGGCAGTGGGAGCAAAGATCTCATTGAAGTCCCGCTTCTCCTTCTGCATAAACCCCTTAGCCACCAGCCTACTCTTGTAGATGGTGACCTGTCCCTTGTCATCGGTCTTGATCCTTAGCACCCACTTGCACTGTACGGCTTTCTTTCCCTCAGGCAGCACCACCAGCTCCCATGTCCCCTTCTCTAGCAGGCTCTGGTACTCAGCATCCCTGGAAACCAGCCACTTCTCACTATCTGGTCCGGCTAATGCCTCCTCCATGCTAGCTGGTTCCTCTGGTGCAGGGGCAAGAAAACAGTAGGTAGGTTCATCCTCCTCATCCAGATCATAGCCATGCGGTAGAATCAGCAATGCCGCCTCGGTCCCAAGCTGCTGCTCCGCTACATCAGCTCATGCCGTCAGCTTCTAAGTGGCCATACGGGTACGTCCTGGCCTGGAGACGGGTGTCTCCCATCCCCTCATAACAACACCCTTCGGCTTCTTACTTTTTCCTTGCTGCTGCTCTCCTCCTTCGGATCCAGCAGCTCCACTAGTGCTACCGCTAGTCTCCACACCATCACCTTCACCAGCAGGTGCCTCCTGCACCTTCTCTCCATCACCAACCTCTGCAGCTGCCTCCTCTCGCTCCTCCCACACACTTGGAGTCAGGTCCAGCTGCATGGTGATCTGCTCCATCTGCTGGGACACCCTGGCCTCTGGCTGTTTCTCCCAGCTCCCATACATCATGCCCTCAACAAACTTCGCATCCCTGCTGTCAAACAACACACCCTTGGAAGGTTCCCACAGCAGCCATCCCTTGCTCTCAGCAGCCAGCCCCAAATGCAAACACCAGATTGCACTCGCCCCCAACTTACTGCGGTAGGTCTTGGGGACGTGGGCGACTGCCATGCAACCGAACACCCTCAGCATGTCCACCGGCGGCTTCCTCCCAAGCCACCTCTCCAACGGCACCCACGAGTCATCCCCAACCTTGTTGAGTACCCTGTTCCTAGCGACGGTAGCGTGCCGAACAGCATGGGGCCACATGGAGTTGCCCAGCCCAGATTCTATGAGCAGCGCCCTAGCTGTCTCCAGAATTGTCCGGTTCGCCCGTTCTGCTAGACCGTTAGACTGTGGGGTGTAAGCCGTGGTCACCTCCCTTTGGATGCCCTGCTTCTTGAGCCAGGCCGTCATATCAGCTCCAAGGAACTCACCACCCCGATCTGTCCTAATCCGCTTCACCACACACTCCGCTTGCTTCTCCAGTAACGGCAGCCAATCGTCCCGAATCGTAGAGGCGGCGTAATCTTTCTGCTTCAGTGGATACGCCCACATTAGCCTGCTCGAGTTATTCACTATGGTTAGGAAGTACCGCTCCCCCTTGTGACCTTGCACCGGCAGCGGCCCCACCAAGTCCATGTGGACCAGCTCCAACGGCTTTTTGCTCATGCCAGCCACACTATGAAAGGGAAAACGGGTGAACTTTGAAAGGAGGCAAATTTCACAGTTATCATCGGGTGGTTGTCCGTTCAGCTTCAAGCCCTTAACAGCTCCATCCTTCTCCAGCTGCTTCAGCAAAGGCATTGCCACATGCCCCAAACGTCGGTGTGCAGTTGCCCAATCCGTCTCCCCAGATCTGGCTGACACTTTCACACCAACCCCTCAAACGGCGTTGCACTCACCCTGGGATGCAGACCCCTCTCCAGCCTGCCCCCCACCGTGCCACGCCAATGCCGGCAGCTGCCACATGGATCTGTACACGTCCGTACTCTCGTGCAGATCCCAAAGCACCTGATTGCCCAGCTGCCCCTTCTAAGTGCGTGCCCCATCCGTGCTAGTGTTCACCCCAGCCTTGCCAAACTTACGGAGGGAGGTGAGGTTCGCCTTGAGTTCAGGAACAAGGAGAACGTCGTGCAGCACCACCAGCTTGCCATCCGCTCCCTTAAATGAAGCTCGTCCCGCACCAGCCACCTTCAGCGCGTGTCCAGAGGCAGAGCACACCTCGTTGATCAGTGCAGCTTGTACGTGGTTCAGCAGGGGTTTGACAGCGTCATCGTCCAAGCAGCGCCCGTCTCCAACACCCAATAGTCCAGGGGGTGCAGCTCTGCTCGAACCTTAGCAGATGCGTCTCCTTGCTCCCCTTTGTCTCCCATATGGAAGAATTGGCCCGCGGTGCGCTCCTTCTTCTTCTCCGCACCACCGTTGCCCTTCGGGTTTCTTATAGCACAAAAACCAGGGGTGCCCCTCCTTTTTACAATACCAGCAACTCCCTTTTATCTTGCCACCAGCACCCGAGTTGCCCCCACGTCCAGATTTCGCACCGCGACCCCACCCGGTACCTCCTTGTTGGTCATTGGAGTCGTCGTCCTTCTTTGCACCGCGTCCAGCACCACCAAAGCCACGTCCTCTGCCACGTCGGCTCCCTTGCATCCCGTAGCCGCTGCTGCCGTCGTCTCCACCCCTCAGTTGACGGCGACGGAAGTCCTCCTCTAGAATCTTTGTCCGCACCCACTCGAGTGTCCACGAGCTCTGGTTCTGCGGCAGGCTCAATCCGCTCGTGAATTGAAGCCACGATTCTGGCAGCAGCGACAGCATCTTCAGGCACTTGGTCTGCTCCGGGTAGGTGATTCCCGCGGTCGCCAACTTCGCGTAGAGGTCGCGCAATTTGTCCAGGACAGGTTGCACCGGCTCTCCCTCGCTCAGGCGCAACGCGGACAGCTCCCTCTCCAGCATCAATGTTGCAACAACGGAGGTTGGGGCGTGCAGCTCCTTCAACACGGTCCACGCCTTCGGACCGCACTCAACCTCCGGCAGCAGGTGCATGACGTGGTGACGCTGGTTCAGCTCCAAACTCTGCGACATCAAGTAGTAGCCAGACGAGGCGCGCTCGTCCCAATCTTCCTGAAGGGCGGGGTCACTCGGTATAGGCTCCTCCCCAATCATTAGTTTCAGCAAACCGATTTGACGGAAATAAAGTTGCATTTTCCAGGCCCATTCATCATAGCCCTCACCATTGAACTTCTCGACGGTGAAGTTTTTCAGCACCTTCTTGATCAACGAGCCCTGGCTTGTTCGCGCTCCCCTTGGCGCAGAAACACCAGAATCTTGGCTGCCGCTATGATCTTGGGCTGAAGATTCACCAGCTACCGCCGAGGTGTTGCCGGCCATAGCTACCTATAACGAAGATCACTATAACGCAGCTCTGATACCAGCTTGTTGGTGTAAGTGCCTAATAAACCCAAGCTATTAAGACTTTATCAAACTTAAAACCTCTCTTCGGGGTCACCTCGAAGGGTCCTTGGATGCCTGGTACAAGACCAGCCTCTATCCTAGGGTCCGAGTTTGTAGAGAAATGAATGAAGAGAGGCTTAGTCAAAACAGCAAGAGTACCTTGAACGTCGCGCAGCGTATCGTGCAGACCGTCGATCCAATTAAGCTGAGAATTTCATATATCGAAGCTCACTCTAAGAGCTTTGAAAGAACCAGAGGTTGTTTACCAACCTACCACCTGCTGTTTTGTCCAGCCAGGTTGGTTCTGTTGCTTGGAATTATTTGGGATCATCCCTGGTTCTTCCCAGGTTGATTCCCAAGGTCCTTGCTAGCTAGGACTATATATTCCTTCTCTGTTTGTACCTGAATATAGTAAAAAATTGATTTCAAGCGAATTCCTTCCTTGCTGGAATTTCCTTTCAACGCGGTGCGACGGCGGAATGCTACCCGAGTCAACGCTAGTATGCTAGCAGTCCGACGCTAGGCTAACGCTGTCCGAGCCATAACTTCGTAATGGCAGAACTTTTCGCGAGGCAACTTGGCTTATTTTAAAGCTCTTAGAGTGAGCTTCGATATAGGAAATTCTCAGCTTAATCCGATCGACGGTCTGCACGATACGCTGCGCGACGTTCAAGGTACTCTTGCTGTTTTGACTAAGTCCCTCTTGATCCCTCTCTCTACAAACTCGGACCCGAGGATAGGGGCTGGTCTTGTACCAGGCACCCAAGAACCCTTGGAGGTGACCCCGAGGAGAGGTTTTAAGTTTGATAAAGTCTTAATAGCTTGAGTTTATTAGGCCCTTACACCAACAAGCTGGTATCAGAGCTGCGTTATACTGATCCTTGATATAGGTAGCTATGGCGGGCAACACCTCGGCGGTAGCTGGTGAATCTTCAGCCCAAGATCGTAGCAGCAGCCAAGATTCTGGTGTTTCTGCGCCAAGGGGAGCGCGAACAAGCCAGGGCTCGCTGATCAAGGAGGTGCTGAAAAACTTCACCGTCGAGAAGTTCAATGGTGAGGGCTATGATGTTTGGGCCTGGAAAATGCAACTCTATTTCCGTCAGATCGGTTTGCTGAAACTAATGATTGGGGAGGAGCCTAGACCGAGTGACCCCGCCCTTCAGGAAGATTGGGACGAGCGCGCCTCGGCTGGCTACTACTTGATGTCGCAGAGTTTGGAGCTGAACCAGCGTCACCACGTCATGCACCTGCTGCCGGAGGTTGAGTGCGGTCCGAAGGCGTGGACCGTGTTGAAGGAGCTGCACGCCCCAACCTCCGTTGTTGCAACATTGATGCTGGAGAGGGAGCTGTCCGCGTTGCGCCTGAGCGAGGGAGAGCCGGTGCAACCTGTCATGGACAAATTGCGTGACCTCTACGCGAAGTTGACGACCGCGGGAATCACCTACCCAGAGCAGACCAAGTGCCTGAAGATGCTCTCGCTGCTGCCGGAATCGTGGCTTCAATTCACGAGCGGATTGAGCCTGCCGCAGAACCAGAGCTCGTGGACACTCGAGTGGGTGCGGACAAAGATTCTAGAGGAGGACTTCCGTCGCCGTCAACTGAGGGGTGGAGACGACGGCAGCAGCGGCTACGGGATGCAAGGGAGCCGACGTGGCAGAGGACGTGGCTTTGGTGGTGCTGGACGCGGTGCAAAGAAGGACGACGACTCCAACGACCAACAAGGAGGTACCGGGTGGGGTCGCGGTGTGAAATCTGGACGTGGGGGCAAGTCGGGTGCTGGTGGCAAAATGAAAGGGAGTTGCTGGTATTGTGAGAAGGAGGGGCACCCCTGGTTTTTGTGCTATAAGAAACCCGATGGATGGACCCCCCAGAATCGTCACCAGGATGGCAGCGCGCGGAGGAACCAGAAAAACGGCGCGAACATGGTCGCTGATTCGTCCGACAACAACCCGAAGGGCAACGGCGGTGCGGAGAAGAAGAAGGAGCGCACCGCGGGCCAATTCTTCCATATGGGAGACAAGGGGGAGCAAGGAGACGCCTCTGCTAGGGTTGGAGCAGAGCTGCACCCCCTGGACTATTGGGTGTTGGACACGGGCGCTGCTTGGACGATGACGCCGCGAAAAGACCTGCTGGACCACGTACAAGCTGCACCGATCAACGAGGTCTGCTCTGCCTCTGGACACGCGCTGAAGGTGACTGGTGCGGGACGAGCTGCGTTTAAGGGAGCGGATGGCAAGCCGGTGGTGGTGCACGACGTTCTCCTTGTTCCTGAACTCAAGGCCAACCTCATCTCCCTCCGTAAGCTTGGCAAGGCTGGGGTAAGCACTAGCACGGATGGGGCACGCACTTACAAGGGGCAGCTGGGCAATCGGGTGCTTTGGGATCTGCACGAGAGTACGGACGTGTACAGATCCATGTGGCAGCTGCCGGCATTGGCGTCGCACGGTGGAGGGCAGGCTGGAGAGGGGTCTGCATCCCAGGGGGAGTGCAATGCCGTTGAGGGGTTGGTGTAAAAGTGTCGGCCAGATCTGGGGAGACGGATTGGGCAACTGCACACCGACGTTTGGGGCACGTGGCAATGCCTTTGCTGAAGCAGCTGGAGAAGGATGGAGCTGTTAAGGGCTTGAAGCTGAACGGACAACCACCCGATGATAACTGTGAAATTTGCCTCCTTTCAAAGTTCACCCGTTTTCCCCTCCATAGTGTGGCTGGCAGGAGCAAAAAGCCGTTGGAGCTGGTCCACATGGACTTGGTGGGGCCGCTGCCGGTGCAAGGGCACAAGGGGGAGCGGTACTTCCTAACCATAGTGGATGACTGGAGCAGGCTAATGTGGGCGTATCCACTGAAGCGGAAAGATTACGCCGCCTCTACGATTCGGGACGATTGGCTGCCGTTAGTGGAGAAGCAAGCGGAGTGTGTGGTAAAGCGGATTAGGACAGATCGGGGTGGTGAGTTCCTTAGAGCTGAGATGACGGCCTGGCTCAAGAAGCAGGGCATCCAGAGGGAGCTGACCACGGCTTACACCCCACAGTCTAATGGTGTAGCAGAACGGGCGAACCGGACAATTCTGGAGACAGCTAGGGCGCTGCTCATAGAATCTGGGCTGGGCAACTCCATGTGGCCCCATGCTGTTCGGCACGCTACCGTCGCTAGGAACAGGGTACTCACAAAGGTTGGGGATGACTCGTGGGTGCCGTTGGAGAGGTGGCTTGGGAGGAAGCCGCCGGTGGACATGCTGAGGGTGTTCGGTTGCATGGCAGTCGCCCACGTCCCCAAGACCTACCGCAGTAAGTTGGGGGCGAGTGCAATCTGGTGTGTGCATTTGGGGCTGGCTGCTGAGAGCAAGGGATGGCTGCTGTGGGAACCTTCCAAGGGTGTGTTGTTTGACAGCAGGGATGTGAAGTTTGTTGAGGGCATGATGTACGGGAGCTGGGAGAAACAGCCAGAGGCCAGGGTGTCCCAGTAGATAGAGCAGATCACCATGCAGCTGGACCTGACTCCTAGTGTGTGGGAGGAGGGAGAAGAGGCAGCTGCAGAGGTTGGTGATGGAGAGAAGGTGCAGGAGGCACCTGCTGGTGAAGGTGATGGTGTGGAGACTAGCGGTAGCACTAGTGGAGCTGCTGGATCCGAGGGAGGAGAGCAGCAGCAAGGAAAAACTAAGAAGCCGAAGGGTCTTGTTATGAGGGGATAGGAGACACCCGTCTCCAGGCCAGGACGTACCCGTATGGCCACTAAGAAGCTGACGGCAGGAGCTGATGTAGCGGAGCAGCAGCTTGGGACCGAGGAGGCATTGCTGATTCTACCGCATGGCTATGATCTGGATGAGGAGGATGAACCTGCCTACTGTTTTCTTGCCCCTGCACCAGAGGAACCAGCTAGCATAGAGGAGGCATTAGCTGGACCAGATAGGGAGAAGTGGCTGGTTTCCAGGGATGCTGAGTACTAGAGCCTGCTAGAGAATGGGACATGGGAGCTGGTGGTGCTGCCTGAGGGGAAGAAAGCCGTACAGTGCAAGTGGGTGCTAAGGATCAAGACCGATGATAAGGGACAGGTCACCATCTACAAGAGTAGGCTGGTGGCTAAGGGGTTTATGCAGAAGGAGAAGCGGGACTTCAATGAGATCTTTGCTCCCACTGCCAAACCCCCTACCCTCCGTGTCTTGTTGGCAGATGCAACCGTTAGTGGGAAATTCATCATTCAGATGGATATATCAACGGCATTCCTCAATGGGATTTTAGAGGAGGAGGTGTTCATGACGCAACCACCTGGGTATGAGGATAGTACGGGCAGGGTGTGCAAGCTGAAAAAGTCCATCTACGGCTTGAAGCAAGCGCCACGCTGCTGGTACCAGAAGTTGGCAGCTGTTTTAGAGGAGGTGGGATTCAGGACCAGCAGCTGTGATGAGAGCCTCTTTCTCAAGGGGGAGGGGGAGAAGCTGGTGCTGTTTCTGGTCTATGTGGACGACATTCTTCTCTTTAGCAGCAGCATGAAGGAGATCCAGAAGGTGCAGCAGCAGCTGATGGAGAACTTCAAGTGCAAGAACCTTGGGGTGGTAAAGTACTACCTCGGGATGCACGAGGAGAGGGATCTGGATTACAGGTGGTTGAAGCTGCACCAGGAGAAGTTCATCAAGGAGCTTGGGGAGAAGTACGGAACTGAGAATGAGCGCAAGGTTGCAACTCCCCTGCCAGCAGAATTCAAGCTTGTGAAAGCTGCAGAGGATGAAGGGGTTGAAGCCAAGGAGCAGCAGCAATTTCAGTCCTTGGTGGGCAGCCTCTTGTATGCAGCAGTTCACACGAGGCCCGACATCTCTTTCTCGGTTGGGCAGCTGGCTAGAGTGCTGCAGAATCCATCAGATGAGCAGGTGGATGCAGCTGAGCGTGTGGTGAAGTATCTGAACTCTCACCCAAGCATTGGAGTTCAATACTCCGCATCTGCACAGGTGAAGCAGAAAGGGGTTGAGGTGCTGAAAGAGAAGGGGGAGAGGCTTGGAGAAGGCAAGCTTTTTCTCACTTGCTTTACCGATGCTACGTAGGCCTCTGAGAAGGAGGATTCCCCATCTGTGGGAGGATACATCTGCGTAGTTGGAGGAGGACCTGTTAGTTGGAGGTCAAAGAAGCAGACGGAGACAGCACTCTCTTCTGTGGAATCAGAGTACATGGCGATGTTCCATGGGGTGAAGGAGGTGATTTGGCTGAGGAGGCTGTTAGAGGAGACTGGCCAGGAGCAAAAGATTGCTACGCCGCTGTTTTGTGATAGCAAGGGAGCTCTTGGGATGGCCAGGAACGCTGTGCTTCATGGGCTGAATAAGCACATGCGTATCAAGTGGCACTAGCTGCGTAAGGAGGTGAAGAGGGGGACGGTGAATCCGATCTACATCAAGACTCACCAGCAGCCAGCAGACTTCCTCACCAAGGGGCTTGCGGATGAGCCTCATTGGCGTTGTGTGCGGATAAGTGGAATGAGCATGAACTAGTATGGGATGATGGGGATGCAGCCGGCAGGCTGAAGGGGAGTGTGTTGGGTGCAAATTCACATTGCACGACATCCTGCCGTCTGTTTGTATCAGTATGCGTGTGCGAATGCATTTGGGTGTGAATGGAGTGTTGGTGTGTTTGTTTGCTTTCGCAATTTTCGCTTGAAGCATTTGCAGGTACTCGCGCATTATGCGCTTCGGCACAACATTGTACGCGCTATGAACAGTACAAGCAGAAAGGACGAGCTCGCAAAGGAACCCAAGATGGAAGCTTTGCAGTTCGGTTGAATTGATTGTGCATATTGAGTTCTATCCAGCTCGAAATTGTACTGTTTTGTTTGGTTGACTATAGTGTAGCAGGACAGGCACTATAGAGGTACAATTTAGGTGAAGGTTGGATGTATCTGCATGCTACAGGGCCAGGGGAAACCAGCGGAACCAGCATTTGGCTGGTTGGGCAAAGACAAAACAGGTTCTGTTTTTAGGACCTGAACCTGGTTGTTATTTTCCCAGGTTGGAAAAACAGAACCAGAGGTTGTTTACCAACCTACCACCTGCTGTTTTGTCCAGCCATGTTGGTTCTGTTGCTTGGAATTATTTGGGATCATCCCTGGTTCTTCCCAGGTTGATTCCCAAGGTCCTTGCTAGCTAGGACTATATATTCCTTCTCTGTTTGTACCTGAATATAGTTAAATTGATTCAAGCGAATTCCTTCCTTGCTGGAATTTCCTTTCTACGCGGTGCAACGGCGGAATGCTACCCGAGTCAACGCTAGTATGCTAGCACTCCAACGCTAAGCTAACGCTGTCCGAGCCATAATTTCGTAATGGCAGAACATTTCGCGAGGCAACTTGGCTTATTTTCAAGCTCTTAGAGTGAGCTTCGATATAAAAAGTTCTCAGCTTAATCCAATCGACGGTCTGTACGATACGCTGCGCGACGTTCAAGGTACTCTTGCTGTTTTGACTAAGTCCCTCTTGATCCCTCTCTCTACAAACTCGGACCCGAGGATAGGGGCTGGTCTTGTACCAGGCACCCAAGGACCCTTGGAGGTGACCCCGAGGAGAGGTTTTAAGTTTGATAAAGTCTTAATAGCTTGAGTTTATTAGGCACTTACACGAACAGCTTGTTGGTATAAGGGCCTAATAAACTCAAGCTTTTAAGACTTTATCAAACTTAAAACCTCCCCTCGGGGTCACCTCCAAGGGTCCTTGGGTGCCTGGTACAAGACCAGCCCCTATCCTCGGGTCCGAGTTTGTAGAGAGAGGGATCAAGAGGGACTTAGTCAAACAGCAAGAGTACCTTGAACGTCGCGCAGCGTATCTTGAAGACCGTCGATCGGATTAAGCTGAGAATTTCCTATATCGAAGCTCACTATGAGAGCTTTAAAATAAGCCAAGTTGCCTCGTGAAAAGTTTTGCCATTATGAAGTTATGTCTCGGACAGCGTTAGCCTAGCGTTGGAGTGCTAGCGTACTAGCATTGACTCGGGTAGCATTCCGCCGTCGCTCCGCGTAGAAAGGAAATTCCAGCAAGGAAGGAATTCGCTTGAATCAAATTAAACTATATTCAGGTATAAACAGAGAAGAAATATATAGTCCTAGCTAGCAAGGACCTTGGGAATCAACCTGGGAAGAACCAGGGATGATCCCAAATAATTCCAAGCATCAGAACCAACCTGGCTGGACAAAACAGCAGGCGGTAGGTTGGTAAACAACCTCTGGTTCTGTTTTTCCAACCTGGGAAAACAACAACCAGGTTCAGGTCCTAAAGACAGAACCTGTTTTGTCTTTGTCCAACCAGCCAAATGCTGGTTCCACTGGTTTCCCCTGGCCGTGTAGCATGCAGATACAGACAAACAACATCGAACGTTCACCTAAATTGTACCTCTGTAGTGCCTGCCCTGCTACACTATAGTCAACCAAACAAAACAGTACAATTTCGAGTTGGATAGAAATGAATCTGCATAATCAATTCCACCGAACTGCAAAGCTTGCATCTTGGGCTCCTTTGCGAGCTCGTCCTTTCTGCTTGTACTGTTCATAGCGCGTACAATGTCGTGCCGAAGCGCATTATGCGCTAGGACCTGCAAATGCTTCAAGCGAAAATTGCGAAAGCAAACAAACAGACGAACATTCCATTTACTCCCAAATGCATTCGCACACGCATACTCATACAAAGAGACGGCAGGATATCGTGCAATGTGAATTTGCACCCAAGAAGTTAGTCCAACCGGTCCATTGAACCAACAGGCCAGTTAGTCCAGCCAGTCCTTTGGGTCCAACCAGTCCATTAGACCAACAATTATGTCAGTCCAACCAGCGCATTGGACCAACAGGCCAGTCGGTCCAACCGGTCCATTCGACCAAAAGGTTTGTCGGTCCAACGGATCCATTGGACTAACAGCAAGTTGGTACAATCGGTCCATTAGACCAACAGGCCTATCGGTCTAACCGGTCCATTTGACTAACAACGAGGTCGTCCAACCGGTCCATTGGACCCACATGCCAGTCGGACAAGCTGGTTCATTGAACCAACAGGCCATTGGGTCCAAGCAATCTATTGGACCAGGCCAGTCTGTCCAACCGGTCCATTGGACCAACAGGCCAGTCGGTCCAACCGGACCATTGGACCAACAGGCTACTGGGTCCAACTGGTCAATTGGACTGATAGGCCAGTCAGTCCAACCAGTCCATTGGCCCAACAGGCTGGTTGGTCCAACCGGTCCATCCGCAAAACAGGCCAGTCGGTCCAACCGGTCCATTGGTCCAACACGCCTGTCAATCTAACTGACCAATTTGCCCAACAGGCTAGTCTGTCCAACTGGTGCATAGGCCCAACAGGCCAGTCGGTCCAACCGGTCTATTGGACTCACAAGCCAGTCGGTCCAACCGGTCCGTAGGAGCAACAGGCCAGTCGGTCCAACAGGTCCGTAGGAGCAACAGGCCAGTCGGTCCAACTGGTCCATTGGAGCAACGAGCAAGTTGGTTCAACCGGTCCATTAGAGTAACGGGCGAATCGGTCTGGTCCATTGGAGCAACAGGCCAGTCGATCCAAACGGTCCATTGGACCAACAAACAAGCTGGTCCAACCGGTCCATTGGACCAAGAGGCCACTCAATCGAACCAGTCTATCGGACCAACAGGCAAGGTGCTCCAAACCGACCATTGGACGAACAGGCCTGACGGTTGAACTGGTCCATTAGACCAATAGGCAAGTTGGTCGAACCCGGCCAATCTGTCCAATCGGTCTATTGGACCAATAGGCCAGTCGGTCCAACCGAACCAATCGACCAACGGGCCAGTCGGTCCAACCCGACCATTGGACCAACGGGCCAGTCGGTCCAACCGGACCATTGGACCAACGGGCCAGTTGGTCCAACCGGACCATTGGACCAATGGGCTAGTTGGTCCAACCGGTCCATTCGACCAACAGGCCAATCGGTCCAACTGGTCCATTGGACCAACGGACCAGTTGGTCCAACCGGTTCATTGTAGCAACGGGCCAGGTGGTGCAACCATTACATTGGACAAACGGGCATGTCAGTCCAACCTGTTTATTGGAGCAACAGGCTAGTCAATCCAATTGGTTCCTTCGAGCAACGGGCCAGTCGGTCCAACCGGTCAATTGGACCAACAGGCAAGTTGGTCCTACCGGTCCATTGGACCAATAGGCCACTCGGTCGAACTGGTCCATTAGATTAATAAACAAGCTGGTACAATCCGACCATTGGACCAACCGGCCAGTCGATCGAACCAGTCGATTGAACTAATTGGCTATTTGGTGCAACCCGAGTATTCGGTCCAACCAGTCTATTGGACTAACAGGCCAGTCGGTCCAACCAGTCCATTGGACAAACTGGCCAGTCCGTCCAGCTGGTCCATTGGACCAACAGGCCAGAGGGTCCAACCAGTCCATTGGACCAACAGGGTAACCGGTTCAACTGGTCCATTGGACCAGCAGGCCAGTCGTTCCAACCGGTCCGATTCCCCAACTGGCCAGTCGGTCCAGCAGGTCCATTGGACCAACAGGCCAGTCGGTCCAACATTGGACCAGCAAGGTAACCGGTCCAACCGGTACATTGGACCAACAAGCCAGTTATTCCAACCGGTCCGATTCCCCAACAAGGCAGTCGGTCCGACCGCTGCATTGGATGAACAGGCCAGTTGGTCCAACCGGTCCATTGGACCAACAAGCAAATCGGTCCAACCGGTCCTTTGGACCAATACGCGAATTGGTCTAACCGGTCCATTGGACCAACAGGTCTGTCGGTCCAGCTGGTCCATTGGATCTACACACTACTCGGTCGAACCGGTCCATTCGACCAAAAGGCCAGTCGATCCAACTAGACCACTGGACCAACAGGCCTTTCGGTCCAACCGGCCAATTGGACAGTGGGTCCAACCGGTCTATTGGACCAACAGGTCAGTAGGTCCAACCGGTCTATTGGACCAACAGGCCACTCGGTCCATCCGGTCCATAGGACCAACATGCGAATTGGTCCAACCGGTCCATTGGACCAACAAGCTAGTCGGTCCAACCAGTCCATTGATCCAACTGTTGGGTGCAAATTCACATTGCACGACATCCTGCCGTCTGTTTGTACGAGTATGTGTGTGCGAATGCGTTTGCGTGTGAATGGTATGTTTGTGTGTTTGTTTGCTTTCGCAATTTTCGCTTGAAGCATTTGCAGGTACTCGCACAATGTGCGCTTCGGCATAACATTGTATGCGCTATGAACAGTACAAGCAGAAAGGACGAGCTCGCAAAGGAACCCAAGATGGAAGCTTTGCGGTTCAACTTACTTGATTGCGCAGATTCAGTTCTATCCAACTCGAAATTGTACTGTTTTGTTTGGTTGACTATAGTGTAGCAGGGCAGGCACTATAGGGGTACAATTTAGGTGAAGGTTGGATGTTGTTTGTCTGGATCTGCATGCTACAGGGCCAGGGGAAACCAGCGGAACCAGCATTTGGCTGGTTGGGCAAAGACAAAACAGGTTCTGTTTTTAGGACCTGAACCTGGTTGTTGTTTTCCCAGGTTGGAAAAACAGAACCAGAGGTTGTTCACCAACCTATCACCTGCTATTTTGTCCAGCCAGGTTGGTTCTGTTGCTTGGAATTATTTGGGATCATCCCTGGTTGTTCCCAGGTTGATTCCCAAGGTCCTTGCTAGCTAGAGCTATTTATTCCTTCTCTGTTTGTACCTGAATATAGTTGAAATTGATTCAAGCGAATTCCTCCCTTCCTGGAATTTTGTTTCTACGCGGTGCGACGGCGGAATGCTACCCGAGTCAACGCTAGTATGCTAGCACTCCAACGCTAGGCTAACGCTGTCCGAGCCATAACTTCGTAATGGCAAAACTTTTCGCGGAGCAACTGGGCTTATTTTAAAGCTCTTAGAGTGAGCTTCGATATAGGAAATTCTCAGCTTAATCCGATTGACGGTCTGCACGATACGCTGCGCGACGTTCAAGGTACTCTTGCTGTTTTGACTAAGTCCCTCTTGATCCCTCTCTCTACAAACTCGGACCCGAGGATAGGGGCTGGTCTTGTACCAGGCACCCAAGGACCCTTGGAGGTGACCCCGAGGAGAGGTTTTAAGTCTGATAAAGTCTTAATAGCTTGAGTTTATTAGGCCCTTACACCAACAAGCTGGTATCAGAGCTGCGTTATAGTGATCCTCGATATAGGTAGCTATGGCGGGCAACACCTCGGCGGTAGCTGGTGAATCTTCAGCCCAAGATCGTAGCGGCAGCCATGATTCTGGTGTTTCTGCGCCAAGGGGAACGCGAACAAGCCAGGGCTCGCTGATCAAGGAGGTGCTGAAAAACTTCACCGTCGAGAAGTTCAATGGTGAGGGCTATGATGATTGGGCCTGGAAAATGCAACTCTATTTCCGTCAGATCGGTTTGCTGAAACTAATGATTGGGGAGGAGCCTAGACCGAGTGACCCCGCCCTTCAGAAAGATTGGGACGAGCGCGCCTCGGCTGGCTACTACTTGATGTCGCAGAGTTTGGAGCTGAACCAGCGTCACCACGTCATGCACCTGCTGCCGGAGGTTGAGTGCGGTCCGAAGGCGTGGACGGTGTTGAAGGAGCTGCACGCCCCGACCTCCGTTGTTGCAACATTGATGCTGGAGAGGGAGCTGTCCGCGTTGCGCCTGAGCGAGGGAGAGCCAGTGCAACCTGTCCTGGACAAATTGCGCGACCTCTACGCGAAGTTGGCGATCGCGGGAATCACCTACCCAGAGCAGACCAAGTGCCTGAAGATGCTCTCGCTGCTGCCGGAATCGTGGCTTCAATTCACGAGCGGATTGAGCCTGCCGCAGAACCAGAGCTCGTGGACACTCGAGTGGGTGCGGACAAAGATTCTAGAGGAGGACTTCCGTCGCCGTCAACTGAGGGGTGGAGACGACGGCAGCAGCGGCTACGGGATGCAAGGGAGCCGACGTGGCAGAGGACGTGGCTTCGGTGGTGCTGGACGCGGTGCAAAGAAAGACGACGACTCCAACGACCAACAAGGAGGTACCGGTTGGGGTCGCGGTGCGAAATCTGGACGTGGGGGCAAGTCGGGTGCTGGTGGCAAAATGAAAGGGAGTTGCTGGTATTGTGAGAAGGAAGGGCACCCCTGGTTTTTGTGCTATAAGAAACCCGATGGATGGACCCCCCAGAATCGTCACCAGGATGGCGGCGCGCGGAGGAACCAGAAAAACGGCGCCAACATGGTCGCTGATTCGTCCGACAACAACCCGAAGGGCAACGGCGGTGCGGAGAAGAAGAAGGAGCGCACCGCGGGCCAATTCTTCCATATGGGAGACAAGGGGGAGCAAGGAGACGCATCTGCTAAGGCTGGAGCAGAGCTGCACCCCCTGGACTATTGGGTGTTGGACACAGGCGCTGCTTGGACAATGACGCCGCGCAAGGACCTGCTGGACGACGTACGCGCTGCACCGATTAATGAGGTGTGCTCTGCCTCTGGACACATGTTGAAGGTGGCTGGTGCGGGACGAGCTGCATTTAAGGGAGCGGATGGCAAGCCGGTGGTGCTGCACGACGTTCTCCTCGTCCCCGACCTGAAGGCCAACCTCATCTCCCTCCGTAAGCTTGGCAAGGCTGGGGTGAACACCAACACGGATGGGGCTCGCACTTATAAGGGGAAGCTGGGCAATCGGGTGCTTTGGGATCTGCACGAGAGCAAGGACGTGTACAGATCTATGTGGCAGCTGCCGGCGCTGGCGTGGCACGGTGGGGGGCAGGCTAGAGAGGGGTCTGCATCCCAGGGGGAGTGCAACGCCGTTGGAGGGGTTGGTGTGAAAGTGTCGGCCAGATCTGGGGAGACAGATTGGGCAACTGCACACCGACGTTTGGGGCATGTGGCAATGCCTTTGCTGAAGCAGCTGGAGAAGGATGGAGCTGTTAAGGGCTTAAAGCTGAACGGACAACCACCTGATGATAACTGTGAAATTTGCCTCCTTTCAAAGTTCACCCGTTTTCCCTTCCATAGTGTGGCTGGCAGGAGCAAAAAGCCGTTGGAGCTGGTCCACATGGACTTGGTGGGGCCGCTGCCGGTGCAAGGGCACAAGGGGGAGCGGTACTTCCTAACCATAGTGGATGACTGGAGCAGGCTAATGTGGGCGTATCCGCTGAAGCAGAAAGATCACGCCGCCTCCACGATTCGGGACGATTGGCTGCCGTTCGTGGAGAAGCAAGCGGAGTGTGTGGTGAAGCGGATTAGGACAGATCGGGGTGGTGAGTTCCTTGGAGCTGAGATGACGGCCTGGCTCAAGAAGCAGGGCATCCAGAGGGAGCTGACCACGGCTTACACCCCACAGTCCAACGGTGTAGCAGAACGGGCGAACCGGACAATTCTGGAGACAGCTAGGGCGCTGCTCATAGAATCTGGGCTGGGCAACTCCATGTGGCCCCATGCTGTTCGGCACGCTACCGTCGCTAGGAACAGGGTACTCACAAAGGTTGGGGATGACTCGTGGGTGCCGTTGGAGAGGTGGCTTGGGAGGAAGCCGCCGGTGGACATGCTGAGGGTGTTCGGTTGCATGGCAGTCGCCCACGTTCCCAAGACCTACCGCAGTAAGTTGGGGGCGAGTGCAATCTGGTGTGTACATTTGGGGCTGGCTGCTGAGAGCAAGGGATGGCTGCTGTGGGAACCTTCCAAGGGTGTGTTGTTTGACAGCAGGGATGTGAAGTTTGTTGAGGGCATGATGTATGGGAGCTGGGAGAAACAGCCAGAGGCCAGGGTGTCCCAGCAGATGGAGCAGATCACCATGCAGCTGGACCTGACTCCTAGTGTGTGGGAGGAGGGAGAGGAAGCAGCTGCAGAGGGTGGTGATAAAGAGAAGGTGCAGGAGGCACCTGCTGGTGGAGGTGATGGTGTGGAGATTAGCGGTAGCACTAGTGGAGCTGCTGGATCCGAGGGAGGAGAGCAGCAGCAAGGAAAAACTAAGAAGCCGAAGGGTGTTGTTATAAAGGGATGGGAGACACCCGTCTCCAGGCCAGGGCGTACCCGTATGGCTACTAAGAAGCTGACTGCAGGAGCTGATGTAGCGGAGCAGCAGCTCGGGACCGAGGAGGCATTGCTGATTCTACCGCATGGCTATGATCTGGATGAGGAGGATGAACCTGCCTACTGTTTTCTTGCCCCTGCACCAGAGGAACCAGCTAGCATGGAGGAGGCATTAGCTGGACCAGATAGGGAGAAGTGGCTGGTTTCCAGAGATGCTGAGTACCAGAGCCTGCTAGAGAATGGGACATGGGAGCTGGTGGTGCTGCCTGAGGGGAAGAAAGCCGTACAGTGCAAGTGGGTGCTAAGGATCAAGACCGATGACAAGAGACAGGTCACCATCTACAAGAGTAGGTTGGTGGCTAAGGGGTTTATGCAGAAGGAGAAGCGGGACTTCAATGAGATCTTTGCTCCCACTGCCAAACCCCCTACCCTTCGTGTCTTGTTGGCAGATGCAGCCGTTAGTGGGAAGTTCATTATCCAGATGGATATATCAACGGCATTCCTCAATGGGATTTTAGAGGAGGAGGTGTTCATGACGCAGCCACCTGGGTATGAGGATGGTACGGGCAGGGTGTGCAAGCTGAAAAAGTCCATCTACGGTTTGAAGCAGGCGCCACGCTGCTGGTACCAGAAGTTGGCAGCTGTTTTAGAGGAGGTGGGATTCAGGACCAGCAGCTGTGATGAGAGCCTCTTTCTCAAGGGGGAGGGGGAGAAGCTGGTGCTGTTTCTGGTCTATGTGGACGACATTCTTCTTTTTAGCAGCAGCATGAAGGAGATCCAGAAGGTGCAGCAGCAGCTGATGGAGAACTTCAAGTGCAAGAACCTTGGGGAGGTAAAGTACTACCTCGGGATGCACGTAGAGAGGGATCCAGATCACAGGTGGTTGAAGCTGCACCAGGAGAAGTTCATCAAGGAGCTTGGGGAGAAGTACGGAATTGAGAATGAGCGCAAGGTTGCAACTCCCCTGCCAGCAGAATTCAAGCTTGTGAAAGCTGCAGAGGATGAAGGGGTTGAAGCCGAGGAGCAGCAGCAATTTCAGTCCTTGGTGGGCAGCCTCTTGTATGCAGCAGTTCACACGAGACCCGACATCTCTTTCTCGGTTGGGCAGCTGGCTAGGGTAGTGCAGAATCCATCAGAGGAGCAGGTGGATGCAGCTGAGCGTGTGGTGAAGTACCTGAACTCTCACCCAAGCATTGGAGTTCAATACTCCGCATCTGCGCAGGTGAAGCAGAAAGGGGTTGAGGTGCTGAAAGAGAAGGGGGAGAGGCTTGGAGAAGGCAAGCTCTTTCTCACTTGCTTTACCGATGCTACGTGGGCCTCTGAAAAAGAAGATTCCTCATCTGTGGGAGGATACATCTGCGTAGTAGGGGGAGGACCTGTTAGTTGGAGGTCCAAGAAGCAGACGGAGACAGCACTCTCTTCCGTGGAATCAGAGTACATGGCGATGTTCCATGGGGTGAAGGAGGTGATTTGGCTGAGGAGGCTATTAGAGGAGATTGGCCAGGAGCAAAAGATTGCTACGCCGCTGTTTTGTGATAGCAAGGGAGCTCTTGGGATGGCCAGGAACGCTGTGCTTCATGGGCTGAATAAGCACATGCGTATCAAGTGGCACTGGCTGCGTAAGGAGGTGAAGAGGGGGACGGTGAATCCGATCTACATCAAGACTCACCAGCAGCCAGCAGACTTCCTCACCAAGAGGCTTGCGGATGAGTCTCATTGGCGTTGTGTGCGCATGAGTGGAATGAGCATGAACTAGTATGGAATGATGGGGATGCAGCCGGCAGGCTGAGGGGGAGTGTGTTGGGTGCAAATTCACATTGCACGACATCCTGCCGTCTGTTTGTACGAGTATGTGTGTGCGAATGCGTTTGCGTGTGAATGGTATGTTTGTGTGTTTGTTTGCTTTCGCAATTTTCGCTTGAAGCATTTGCAGGTACTCGCACAATGTGCGCTTCGGCATAACATTGTATGCGCTATGAACAGTACAAGCAGAAAGGACGAGCTCGCAAAGGAACCCAAGATGGAAGCTTTGCGGTTCAACTTACTTGATTGCGCAGATTCAGTTCTATCCAACTCGAAATTGTACTGTTTTGTTTGGTTGACTATAGTGTAGCAGGGCAGGCACTATAGGGGTACAATTTAGGTGAAGGTTGGATGTTGTTTGTCTGGATCTGCATGCTACAGGGCCAGGGGAAACCAGCGGAACCAGCATTTGGCTGGTTGGGCAAAGACAAAACAGGTTCTGTTTTTAGGACCTGAACCTGGTTGTTGTTTTCCCAGGTTGGAAAAACAGAACCAGAGGTTGTTCACCAACCTATCACCTGCTATTTTGTCCAGCCAGGTTGGTTCTGTTGCTTGGAATTATTTGGGATCATCCCTGGTTGTTCCCAGGTTGATTCCCAAGGTCCTTGCTAGCTAGAGCTATTTATTCCTTCTCTGTTTGTACCTGAATATAGTTGAAATTGATTCAAGCGAATTCCTCCCTTCCTGGAATTTTGTTTCTACGCGGTGCGACGGCGGAATGCTACCCGAGTCAACGCTAGTATGCTAGCACTCCAACGCTAGGCTAACGCTGTCCGAGCCATAACTTCGTAATGGCAAAACTTTTCGCGGAGCAACTGGGCTTATTTTAAAGCTCTTAGAGTGAGCTTCGATATAGGAAATTCTCAGCTTAATCCGATTGACGGTCTGCACGATACGCTGCGCGACGTTCAAGGTACTCTTGCTGTTTTGACTAAGTCCCTCTTGATCCCTCTCTCTACAAACTCGGACCCGAGGATAGGGGCTGGTCTTGTACCAGGCACCCAAGGACCCTTGGAGGTGACCCCGAGGAGAGGTTTTAAGTCTGATAAAGTCTTAATAGCTTGAGTTTATTAGGCCCTTACACCAACACCAACAGCCAACTCGGTCCAACCGGTCCATTGGACCGACAGGCCAGCCAGTCCAGCCAGTCCATTGGACCTACAGGCCAGTCGGTCCAATCGGTCAATTGGACCAAAAGGCCAGTGGATCCAACCGGTCCATTGGACCAACGGGCATGTCGGTCCAACCAGTTCTTTGGAGCTCATAACAGTGGATCCAACCAGACCATTGGACCAACAGGCCACTCGGTCCAACCGGTTAATTGGCCAAACAGGCCAGTTGGTCCTACCAGTCGATTGGCCCAACAGGCCAGTCAGTCCAACCGGTCCATTGGCCCAACAGGCCTGTCGGTCCAACCGATCCATTGGCCCAACAGGCCAGTCGGTCCAACCGGTCCATTGGCCCAAAAGGCCAGTCCGTCCAACAGGTCCATTGGCCCAACAGCCCAGTCGGTCCATCCGGTCCATTGGCCCAAAAGGCCAGTTGGCCCAACCAGTCCATTGGACCAACGGGCCAGTCGGTCCAACCGGTCCATCGGACCAACAGGCTAATAGGTCCTACCCGTCCATTTTACCAACAAGCAAGTCGGTCCAACCGGTCCATAGGACGAACAGGCCAATTGGTCCAACCGGTCCATTGGTCCAACACTCTAGTAAGTCGAATCGGTCCATTGGTCCAACACGCGACTTGATCCATCCTGACCATTGGACCAACAGGCTAGTCAGTCCAACCGGTCCATTGGCCCAACAAGCTAATCGGTCCAACTGGTTCATTGGGCATACAAGCCAGTTGGTCCAAATGGTCCAATGGCTCAACGGGCCAGTCGGTCCACCCGGTCCATTGGACCAAAAGGCCAGTCAATCCAACTGGTCCATTCGAGCAAAAGGCCAGTCAGTCCATCCGGTCCATTCGACCAACAAGCGAGTCGTTCCATCCGGCCCAGCTCCCCAACAAGCCAGTCGGTTCAACCAGTCTATTGGCCCAACAGGCCAGTCAGTCCAACCGGTCCATTGGCCCAAAGGGCCTGTCCGTCCAGTGCATTGGCCCAACAGCCTTGTCGGTCCATCCAGTCCATTGGCCCAAAAGGCCAGTCGGCCCAACTAGTCCATTGGACCAACCGGCCAGTCAGTCCAACCGGTCCATGGGACCAATAGGCTAATCGGTCCTTCCCGTCCATTTTACCAACAAGCCAGTCGGTCCAACCGGTCCCTTCGACGAACAGGCCAATCGGTCCATTGGTCCAAGACTCTAGTAAATGTTGGTGTAAAGGCCTAAAAAACTCAAGCTATTAAGACTTTATCAAACTTAAAACCTCTCCTCAAGGTCACCTCCAAGGGTCCTTGGGTGCCTGGTACAAGAACAGCCCCTATCCTCGGGTCCGAGTTTGTAGAGAGAGGGATCAAAAGAGACTTAGTCAAAACAGCAAGAGTGTTGGTGTAAGGGCCTAATAAACTCAAGCTATTAAGACTTTATCAGACTTAAAACCTCTCCTCGGGGTCACCTCCAAGGGTCCTTGGGTGCCTGGTACAAGACCAGCCCCTATCCTCGGGTCCGAGTTTGTAGAGAGAGGGATCAAGAGGGACTTAGTCAAAACAGCAAGAGTACCTTGAACGTCGCGCAGCGTATCGTGCAGACCGTCGATCGGATTAAGCTGAGAATTTCCTATATCGAAGCTCACTCTAAGAGCTTTAAAATAAGCCAAGTTGCCTCGCGAAAAGTTCTGCCATTACGAAGTTATGGCTCGGACAGCGTTAGCATAGCGTTGGAGTGCTAGTATACTAGCGTTGACTCGGGTAGCATTCCGCCGTCGCACCGTGTAGAAAGGAAATTCCAGCAAGGAAGGAATTCGCTTGAATCAATTTAAAACTATATTCAGGTACAAACAGAGAAGGAATATATAGTCCTAGCTAGCAAGGACCTTGGGAATCAACCTGGGAAGAACCAGGGATGATCCCAAATAATTCCAAGCAACAGAACCAACCTGGCTGGACAAAACAGCAGGTGGTAGGTTGGTAAACAACCTCTGGTTCTGTTTTTCCAACCTGGGAAAACAACAACCAGGTTCAGGTCCTAAAAACAGAACCTGTTTTGTCTTTGCCCAACCAGCCAAATGCTGGTTCCGCTGGTTTCCCCTGGCCCTGTAGCATGCAGATACAGACAAACAACATCCAACCTTCACCTAAATTGTACCTCTATAGTGCCTGCCCTGCTACACTATAGTCACCCAAACAAAACAGTACAATTTCGAGTTGGATAGAACGGAATCTGCACAATCAATTCAACCGAACTGCAAAGCTTCCATCTTGGGTTCCTTTGCGAGCTCGTCCTTTCTGCTTGTACTGTTCATAGCGCGTACAATGTTGTGCCGAAGCGCATAATGCGCGAGTACCTGCAAATGCTTCAAGCGAAAATTGCGAAAGCAAACAAACACACGAACATTCCATTCACTCCCAAATGCATTCGCACACACATACTCATACAAACAGACGGCAGGATGTCGTGCAATGTGAATTTGCACCCAACACACTCCCCCTCAGCCTGCCGGCTGCATCCCCATCATTCCATACTAGTTCATGCTCATTCCACTCATCCGCACACAACGCCAATGAGGCTCATCCGCAAGCCTCTTGGTGAGGAAGTCTGCTGGCTGCTGGTGAGTCTTGATGTAGATCGGATTCACCGTCCCCCTCTTCACCTCCTTACGCAGCCAGTGCCACTTGATACGCATGTGCTTATTCAGCCCATGAAGCACAGCGTTCCTGGCCATCCCAAGAGCTCCCTTGCTATCACAAAACAGCGGCGTAGCAACCTTTTGCTCCTGGCCAATCTCCTCTAACAGCCTCCTCAGCCAAATCACCTCCTTCACCCCATGGAACATCGCCATGTACTCTGATTCCACAGAAGAGAGTGCTGTCTCCGTCTGCTTCTTTGACCTCCAACTAACAGGTCCTCCTCCAACTACGCAGATGTATCCTCCCACAGATGAGGAATCCTCCTTCTCAGAGGCCCACGTAGCATCGGTAAAGCAAGTGAGAAAAAGCTTGCCTTCTCCAAGCCTCTCCCCCTTCTCTTTCAGCACCTCAACCCCTTTCTGCTTCACCTGTGCAGATGCGGAGTATTGAACTCCAATGCTTGGGTGAGAGTTCAGATACTTCACCACACGCTCAGCTGCATCCATCTGCTCCTCTGATGGATTCTGCACCACCCTAGCCAGCTGCCCAACCGAGAAAGAGATGTCGGGCCTCGTGTGAACTGCTGCATACAAGAGGCTGCCCACCAAGGACTGAAATTGCTGCTGCTCCTCGGCTTCAACCCCTTCATCCTCTGCAGCTTTCACAAGCTTGAATTCTGCTGGCAGGGGAGTTGCAACCTTGCGCTCATTCTCAATTCCGTACTTCTCCCCAAGCTCCTTGATGAACTTCTCCTGGTGCAGCTTCAACCACCTGTGATCCAGATCCCTCTCCACGTGCATCCCCAGGTAGTACTTTACCTCCCCAAGGTTCTTGCACTTGAAGTTCTCCATCAGCTGCTGCTGCACCTTCTGGATCTCCTTCATGCTGCTGCTAAAGAGAAGAATGTCATCCACATAGACCAGAAACAGCACCAGCTTCTCCCCCTCCCCCTTGAGAAAGAGGCTCTCATCACAGCTGCTGGTCCTGAATCCCACCTCCTCTAAAACAGCTGCCAACTTCTGGTACCAGCAGCGTGGCGCCTGCTTCAAACCGTAGATGGACTTTTTCAGCTTGCACACCCTGCCCGTACCATCCTCATACCCAGGTGGCTGCGTCATGAACACCTCCTCCTCTAAAATCCCATTGAGGAACGCCGTTGATATATCCATCTGAATGATGAATTTCCCACTAACGGTTGCATCTGCCAACAAGACACGGAGGGTAGGGGGTTTGGCAGTGGGAGCAAAGATCCCATTGAAGTCCCGCTTCTCCTTCTGCATAAACCCCTTAGCCACCAGCCTACTCTTGTAGATGGTGACCTGTCTCTTGTCATCGGTCTTGATCCTTAGCACCCACTTGCACTGTACGGCTTTCTTCCCCTCAGGCAGCACCACCAGCTCCCATGTCCCATTCTCTAGCAGGCTCTGGTACTCAGCATCTCTGGAAACCAGCCACTTCTCCCTATCTGGTCCAGCTAATGCCTCCTCCATGCTAGCTGGTTCCTCTGGTGCAGGGGCAAGAAAACAGTAGGCAGGTTCATCCTCCTCATCCAGATCATAGCCATGCGGTAGAATCAGCAATGCCTCCTCGGTCCCGAGCTGCTGCTCCGCTACATCAGCTCCTGCCGTCAGCTTCTTAGTGGCCATACGGGTACGTCCTGGCCTGGAGACGGGTGTCTCCCATCCCCTCATAACAACACCCTTCGGCTTCTTAGTTTTTCCTTGCTGCTGCTCTCCTCCCTCGGATCCAGCAGCTCCACTAGTGCTACCGCTAGTCTCCACACCATCACCTTCACCAGCAGGTGCCTCCTGCACCTTCTCTCCATCACCAACCTCGGCAGCTGCCTCCTCTCCCTCCTCCCACACACTAGGAGTCAGGTCCAGCTGCATGGTGATCTGCTCCATCTGCTGGGACACCCTGGCCTCTGGCTGTTTCTCCCAGCTCCCATACATCATGCCCTCAACAAACTTCACATCCCTGCTGTCAAACAACACACCCTTGGAAGGTTCCCACAGCAGCCATCCCTTGCTCTCAGCAGCCAGCCCCAAATGCACACACCAGATTGCACTCGCTCCCAACTTACTGCGGTAGGTCTTGGGGACGTGGGCGACTGCCATGCAACCGAACACCCTCAGCATGTCCACCGGCGGCTTCCTCCCAAGCCACCTCTCCAACGGCACCCACGAGTCATCCCCAACCTTTGTGAGTTCCCTGTTCCTAGCGACGGTAGCGTGCCGAACAGCATGGGGCCACATGGAGTTGCCCAGCCCAGATTCTATGAGCAGCGCCCTAGCTGTCTCCAGAATTGTCCGGTTCGCCCGTTCTGCTACACCGTTAGACTGTGGGGTGTAAGCCGTGGTCAGCTCCCTCTGGATGCCCTGCTTCTTGAGCCAGGCCGTCATCTCAGCTCCAAGGAACTCACCACCCCGATCTGTCCTAATCCGCTTTACCACACACTCCGCTTGCTTCTCCACTAACGGCAGCCAATCGTCCCGAATCGTAGAGGCGGCGTAATCTTTCTGCTTCAGTGGATACGCCCACATTAGCCTGCTCCAGTCATCCACTATGGTTAGGAAGTACCGCTCCCCCTTGTGCCCTTGCACCGGCAGCGGCCCCACCAAGTCCATGTGGACCAGCTCCAACGGCTTTTTGCTCCTGCCAGCCACACTATGGAAGGGAAAACGGGTGAACTTTGAAAGGAGGCAAATTTCACAGTTATCATCGGGTGGTTGTCCGTTCAGCTTCAAGCCCTTAACAGCTCCATCCTTCTCCAGCTGCTTCAGCAAAGGCATTGCGACATGCCCCAAACGTCGGTGTGCAGTTGCCCAATCCGTCTCCCCAGATCTGGCCGACACTTTCACACCAACCCCTCCAACGGCATTGCACTCCCCCTGGGATGCAGACCCCTCTCCAGCCTGCCCCCCACCGTGCCACGCTAATGCCGGCAGCTGCCACATGGATCTGTACACGTCCGTACTCTCGTGCAGATCCCAAAGCACCCGATTGCCCAGCTGCCCCTTGTAAGTGCGTGCCCCATCCGTGCTAGTGCTTACCCCAGCCTTGCCAAGCTTACGGAGGGAGATGAGGTTGGCCTTGAGTTCAGGAACAAGGAGAACGTCGTGCAGCACCACCGGCTTGCCATCCGCTCCCTTAAACGCAGCTCGTCCCGCACCAGCCACCTTCAGCGCGTGTCCAGAGGCAGAGCACACCTCGTTGATCGGTGCAGCTTGTACGTGGTCCAGCAGGTCTTTTCGCGGCGTCATCGTCCAAGCAGCGCCCGTGTCCAACACCCAATAGTCCAGGGGGTGCAGCTCTGCTCCAACCTTAGCAGAGGCGTCTCCTTGCTCCCCCTTGTCTCCCATATGGAAGAATTGGCCCGCGGTGCGCTCCTTCTTCTTCTCCGCACCGCCGTTGCCCTTCAGGTTGTTGTCGGACGAATCAGCGACCATGTTCGCGCCGTTTTTCTGGTTCCTCCGCGCGCTGCCATCCTGGTGACGATTCTGGGGGGTCCATCCATCGGGTTTCTTATAGCACAAAAACCAGGGGTGCCCCTCCTTCTCACAATACCAGCAACTCCCTTTCATTTTGCCACCAGCACCCGACTTGCCCCCACGTCCAGATTTCGCACCGCGACCCCACCCGGTACCTCCTTGTTGGTCGTTGGAGTCGTCGTCCTTCTTAGCACCGCGTCCAGCACCACCAAAGCCACGTCCTCTGCCACGTCGGCTCCCTTGCATCCCGTAGCCGCTGCTGCCGTCGTCTCCACCCCTCAGTTGACGGCGACGGAAGTCCTCCTCTAGAATCTTTGTCCGCACCCACTCGAGTGTCCACGAGCTCTGGTTCTGCGGCAGGCTCAATCCGCTCGTGAATTGAAGCCACGATTCCGGCAGCAGCGAGAGCATCTTCAGGCATTTGGTCTGCTCCGGGTAGGTGATTCCCGCGGTCGCCAACTTCGCGTAGAGGTCGCGCAATTTGTCCAGGACAGGTTGCACCGGCTCTCCCTCGCTCAGGCGCAACGCGGACAGCTCCCTCTCCAGCATCAATGTTGCAACAACGGAGGTTGGGGCGTGCAGCTCCTTCAACACGGTCCACGCCTTCGGACCGCACTCAACCTCCGGCAGCAGGTGCATGACGTGGTGACGCTGGTTCAGCTCCAAACTCTGCGACATCAAGTAGTAGCCAGCCGAGGCGCGCTCGTCCCAATCTTCCTGAAGGGCGGGGTCACTCGGTCTAGGCTCCTCCCCAATCATTAGTTTCAGCAAACCGATCTGACGGAAATAGAGTTGCATTTTCCAGGCCCAATCATCATAGCCCTCACCATTGAACTTCTCGACGGTGAAGTTTTTCAGCACCTCCTTGATCAGCGAGCCCTGGCTTGTTCGCGCTCCCCTTGGCGCAGAAACACCAGAATCTTGGCTGCCGCTACGATCTTGGGCTGAAGATTCACCAGCTACCGCCGAGGTGTTGCCCGCCATAGCTACCTATAACGAGGATCACTATAACGTGGCTCTGATACCAGCTTGTTGGTGTAAGGGCCTAATAAACTCAAGCTATTAAGACTTTATCAGACTTAAAACCTCTCCTCGGGGTCACCTCCAAGGGTCCTTGGGTGCCTGGTACAAGACCAGCCCCTATCCTCGGGTCCGAGTTTGTAGAGAGAGGGATCAAGAGGGACTTAGTCAAAACAGCAAGAGTACCTTGAACGTCGCGCAGCGTATCGTGCAGACCGTCGATCGGATTAAGCTGAGAATTTCCTATATCGAAGCTCACTCTAAGAGCTTTAAAATAAGCCAAGTTGCCTCGCGAAAAGTTCTGCCATTACGAAGTTATGGCTCGGACAGCGTTAGCATAGCGTTGGAGTGCTAGTATACTAGCGTTGACTCGGGTAGCATTCCGCCGTCGCACCGTGTAGAAAGGAAATTCCAGCAAGGAAGGAATTCGCTTGAATCAATTTAAAACTATATTCAGGTACAAACAGAGAAGGAATATATAGTCCTAGCTAGCAAGGACCTTGGGAATCAACCTGGGAAGAACCAGGGATGATCCCAAATAATTCCAAGCAACAGAACCAACCTGGCTGGACAAAACAGCAGGTGGTAGGTTGGTAAACAACCTCTGGTTCTGTTTTTCCAACCTGGGAAAACAACAACCAGGTTCAGGTCCTAAAAACAGAACCTGTTTTGTCTTTGCCCAACCAGCCAAATGCTGGTTCCGCTGGTTTCCCCTGGCCCTGTAGCATGCAGATACAGACAAACAACATCCAACCTTCACCTAAATTGTACCTCTATAGTGCCTGCCCTGCTACACTATAGTCACCCAAACAAAACAGTACAATTTCGAGTTGGATAGAACGGAATCTGCACAATCAATTCAACCGAACTGCAAAGCTTCCATCTTGGGTTCCTTTGCGAGCTCGTCCTTTCTGCTTGTACTGTTCATAGCGCGTACAATGTTGTGCCGAAGCGCATAATGCGCGAGTACCTGCAAATGCTTCAAGCGAAAATTGCGAAAGCAAACAAACACACGAACATTCCATTCACTCCCAAATGCATTCGCACACACATACTCATACAAACAGACGGCAGGATGTCGTGCAATGTGAATTTGCACCCAACAAAGAGTACCTTGAACGTCGCGCAGCCTATCGTGCAAACCGTCGACCGGATTAAGCTGAGAATTTCCTATATCGAAGCTTACTCTAAGAGCTTTAAAATAAGCCAAGTTGCATCGCGAAAAGTTCTGCCATTACGAACTTATGGCTCGGACAGCGTTAGCCTAGCTTTGAAGTGCTAGCATACTAGCGTTGACTCGCGTAACATTCCGCCGCCGCACCGCATAGAAAGGAAATTCCAGCAAGGAAGGAATTCGCTTGAATCAATTTCGCTATATTCAGGTACAAACAGAGAAGGAATAAATAGCTCTAGCTAGCAACGACCTTAGGAATCAACCTGGGAAGAACCAGGGATGATCCCAAAAAATTTCAAGCAACAGAACCAACCTGGCTGGACAAAACAGCAGGTGGTAGGTTGGTAAACAACCTTTGGTTCTGTTTTTCCAACCTGGGAAAACAACAACCAGGTTCAGGTCCTAAAAACAGAACCTGTTTTGTCTTTGCCCAACCAGCCAAATGCTGGTTCCGCTGGTTTCCCCTGACCCTGTAGCATGCAGATACAGACAAACATCATCCAACCTTCACCTAAATTGTACCTCTATAGTGCCTGCCCTACTACACTACACTGAACCAAACAAAACAGTACAATTTCGAGTTGGATAGAACTGAATCTGCACAATCAATTCAACCGAACTGCAAAGCTTCCATCTTGGGTTTCTTTGCGAGCTCGTCCTTTCTGCTTGTACTGTTCATAGCGTGTACAATGTTGTGCCGAAGCGCATAATCCCGTACTTCTCCCCAAGCTCCTTGATGAACTTCTCCTGGTGCAGCTTCAACCACCTGTGATCCAGATCCCTCTCCTCGTGCGTCCTGATGTAGTACTTTACCTCCCCAAGGTTCTTGCACTTGAAGTTCTCCTTCAGCTGCTGCTGCACCTTCTGGATCTCCTTCATGCTGCTGCTCAAGAGAAGAATGTCGTCCACATAGACCACAAACAGCATCAGCTTCTCCCCCTCCCCCTTGAGAAAGAGGCTCTCATCACAGCTGCTTGTCCTGAATCCCACCTCCTCTAAAACAGCTGCCAACTTCTGGTACCAGCAGCGTGGCGCCTGCTTCAAGCCGTAGATTGACTTTTTCAGCTTGCATACCCTGCCCGTACCATCCTCATACCCAGGTGGCTGCGTCATGAACACCTCCTCCTCTAAAATCCCATTGAGGAATGCCGTTGATATATCCATCTGAATGATGAATTTCCCACTAACGGTTGCATCTGCTACCAAGACACGGAGGGTAAGGGGTTTGGTAGTGGGAGCAAAATTCTCATTGAAGTCCCGCTTCTCCTTCATAAACCCCTTAGCCACCAGCCTACTCTTGTAGATGGTGACCTGTCCCTTGTCATCGGTCTTGATCCTTAGCATCTACTTCGACTGTACGGCTTTCTTCCCCTCAGGCAGCACCACCAGTTCCCATGTCCCATTCTTTAGCAGGCTCTGGTACTCAGCATCTCTGGAAACCAGCCACTTCTCCCTATCTGGTCCAGCTAATGCCTCCTCCATGCTAGCTGGTTCCTTTGGTGCAAGGGCAAGAAAACAGTAGGCAAGTTCATCCTCCTCATCCAGATCATAGCCCTGCGGTAGAATCAACAATGCCTTCTCGGTCCCACACCATCACCTTCACCAGCAGGTACCTCCTGCACCTTCTCTCTGCAGCTACCTCCTCTCCCTTCTCCCTCACACTAGGAGTCAGATCCAGCTGAATGGTGATCTGCTCCATCTGCTGGGACACCCTGGCCTCTGGCTGTTTCTCCCAGCTCCCATACATCATGCCCTTAACAAACTTCGCATCCTTGCTGTCAAACAACACACCTTTGGAAGGTTCCCACAGCAGCCATCCCTTGCTTTCAGCAGCCAGCCCCAAATGTACACACCAGATTGCACTTGTCCCCAACTTACTGCAGTAGGTCCTGGGGATGTGGGGGTCTGCCATGTAACCGAACACCCTCAGCATGTCCACCGGCGGCTTCCTCCCAAGCCACCTCTCCAACGGCACCCACGAGTCATCCCCAACCTTGGTGAGTACCCTGTTTCTAGCGACGGTAGCGTCCTGAACAGCATAGGGCAACATGGAGTTGCCCAGCCCAGATTCTGTTGGTATAAGGGCCTAATAAAGTCAAGCTATTAAGACTTTATCAAACTTAAAACCTCTCCTCGGGGTCACCTCCAAGGGTCCTTGGGTGCCTGGTACAAGACCAGCCCCTATCCTCGGGTCCGAGTTTGTAGAGAGAGGGATCAAGAGGGACTTAGTCAAAACAGCAAGAGTACCTTGAACGTCGCGCAGCGTATCGTGAAGACCGTCGATTGGATTAAGCTGAGAATTTCCTATATCGAAGCTCACTCTAAGAGCTTTAAAATAAGCCAAGTTGCCTCGCGAAAAGTTCTGCCATTACGAAGTTATGGCTCGGACAGCGTTAGCCTAGCGTTGGAGTGCTAGCATACTAGCGTTGACTCGGGTAGCATTCCGCCGTTGCACCGCGTAGAAAGGAAATTCCAGCAAGGAAGGAATTCGCTTGAATCAATTTTAACTATATTCAGGTACAAACAGAGAAAGAATATATAGTCCTAGCTAGCAAGGACCTTGGGAATCAACCTGGGAAGAACCAGGGATGATCCCAAATAATTCCAAGCAACAGAACCAACCTGGCTGGACAAAACAGCAGGTGATAGGTTGGTAAACAACCTTTGGTTCTGTTTTTCCAACCTGGGAAAACAACAACCAGGTTCAGGTCCTAAAAACAGAACCTGTTTTGTCTTTGCCCAACCAGCCAAATGCTGGTTCCGCTGGTTTCCCCTGGCCCTGTAGCATGCAGATACAGACAAACAACATCCAACCTTCACCTAAATTGTACCTCTATAGTGCCTGCCCTGCTACACTATAGTCAACCAAACAAAACAGTACAATTTCGAGTTGGATAGAACTGAATCTGCACAATCAATTTAACCGAACTGCAAAGCTTCCATCTTGGGTTCCTTTGCGAGCTCGTCCTTTCTGCTTGTACTGTTCATAGCGCGTACAATGTTGTGCCGAAGCGCATAATGCGCGAGTACCTGCAAATGCTTCAAGCGAAAATTGCGAAAGCAAACAAACACACGAACATTCCATTCACTCCCAAATGCATTCGCACACACATACTCATACAAACAGACGGCAGGATGTCGTGCAATGTGAATTTGCACCCAACACACTCCCCCTCAGCCTGCCGGCTGCATCCCCATCATTCCATACTAGTTCATGCTCATTCCACTCATCCGCACACAACGCCAATGAGGCTCATCCGCAAGCCTTTTGGTGAGGAAGTCTGCTGGCTGCTGGTGAGTCTTGATGTAGATCGGATTCACCGTCCCCCTCTTCACCTCCTTACGCAGCCAGTGCCACTTGATACGCATGTGCTTATTCAGCCCATGAAGCACAGCGTTCCTGGCCATCCCAAGAGCTCCTTTGCTATTACAAAACAGCGGCGTAGCAACCTTTTGCTCCTGGCCAATCTCCTCTAACAGCCTCCTCAGCCAAATCACCTCCTTCACCCCATGAAACATCGCCATGTACTCTGATTCCACAGAAGAGAGTGCTGTCTCCGTCTGCTTCTTTGACCTCCAACTAACAGGTCCTCCTCCAACTACGCAGATGTATCCTCCCACAGATGAGGAATCCTCCTTCTCAGAGGCCCACGTAGCATCGGTAAAGCAAGTGAGAAAAAGCTTGCCTTCTCCAAGCCTCTCCCGCTTCTCTTTCAGCACCTCAACCCCTTTCTGCTTCACCTGTGCAGATGCGGAGTATTGAACTCCAATGCTTGGGTGAGAGTTCAGATACTTTACCACACGCTCAGCTGCATCCACCTGCTCCTCTGATGGATTCTGCACCACCCTAGCCAGCTGCCCAACCGACAAAGAGATGTCGGGCCTCGTGTGAACTGCTGCATACAAGAGGCTGCCCACCAAGGACTGAAATTGCTGCTGCTCCTTGGCTTCAACCCCTTCATCCTCTGCAGCTTTCACAAGCTTGAATTCTGCTGGCAGGGGAGTTGCAACCTTGCGCTCATTCTCATTTCCGTACTTCTCCCCAAGCTCCTTGATGAACTTCTCCTGGTGCAGCTTCAACCACCTGTGATCCAGATCCCTCTCCACGTGCATCCCGAGGTAGTACTTTACCTCCCCAAGGTTCTTGCACTTGAAGTTCTCCATCAGCTGCTGCTGCACCTTCTGGATCTCCTTCATGCTGCTGCTAAAGAGAAAAATGTCATCCACATAGACCAGAAACAGCACGAGCTCCTCCCCCTCCCCCTTGAGAAAGAGGCTCTCATCACAGCTGCTGGTCCAGAATCCCATCTCCTCTAAAACAGCTGCCAACTTCTGGTACCAGCAGCGTGGCGCCTGCTTCAAGCCGTAGATGGACTTTTTCAGCTTGCACACCCTGCCCGTACCATCCTCATACCCAGGCGGCTGCGTCATGTACACATCCTCCTCTAAAATCCCATTGAGGAATGCCGTTGATATATCCATCTGAATGATGAATTTCCCACTAACGGTTGCATCTGCCAACAAGACACGAAGGGTAGGGGGTTTGGCAGTGGGAGCAAAGATCTCATTGAAGTCCCGCTTCTCCTTCTGCATAAACCCCTTAGCCACCAGCCTACTCTTGTAGATGGTGACCTGTCCCTTGTCATCGGTCTTGATCCTTAGCACCCACTTGCACTGTACGGCTTTCTTCCCCTCAGGCAGCACCACCAGCTCCCATGTCCCGTTCTCTAGCAGGCTCTGGTACTCAGCATCCCTGGAAACCAGCCACTACTCCCTATCTGGGCCAGCTAATGCCTCCTCCATGCTAGCTGGTTCCTCTGGTGCAGGGGCAAGAAAACAGTAGGCAGGTTCATCCTCCTCATCCAGATCATATCTATGCGGTAGAATCAGCAATGCTTCCCCGGTCCCAAGCTGCTGCTCCGCTACATCAGCTCCTGCCGTCAGCTTCTTAGTGGCCATACGGGTACGTCCTGGCCTGGAGACGGGTGTCTCCCATCCCCTCATAACAACACCCTTCGGCTTCTTAGTTTTTCCTTGCTGCTGCTCTCCTCCCTCGGATCCAGCAGCTCCACTAGTGCTACCGCTAGTCTCCACACCATCACCTTCACCAGCAGGTGCCTCCTGCACCTTCTCTCCATCACCAACCTCTACAGCTGCCTCCTCTCCCTTCTCCCACACACTAGGAGTCAGGTCCAGCTGCATGGTGATCTGCTCCATCTGCTGGGACACCCTGGCCTCTGGCTGTTTCTCCCAGCTCCCATACATCATGCCCTCAACAAACTTCACATCCCTGCTCTCAAACAACACACCCTTGGAAGGTTCCCACAGCAGCCATCCCTTGCTCTCAGCAGCCAGCCCCAAATGCACACACCAGATTGCACTCGCCCCCAACTTACTGCGGTAGGTCTTGGGGACGTGGGCGACTGCCATGCAACCGAACACCCTCAGCATGTCCACCGGCGGCTTCCTCCCAAGCCACCTCTCCAACGGCACCCACGAATCATCCCCAACCTTTGTGAGTACCCTGTTCCTAGCGACGGTAGCGTGCCGAACAGCATGGGGCCACATGGAGTTGCCCAGCCCAGATTCTATGAGCAGCGCCCTAGCTGTCTCCAGAATTGTCCGGTTCGCCCGTTCTGCTACACCGTTAGACTGTGGGGTGTAAGCCGTGGTCAGCTCCCTCTGGATGCCCTGCTTCTTGAGCCAGGCCGTCATCTCAGCTCCAAGGAACTCACCACCCCGATCTGTCCTAATCCGCTTTACCACACACTCCGCTTGCTTCTCCACTAACGGCAGCCAATCGTCCCGAATCGTAGAGGCGGCGTAATCTTTCTGCTTCAGTGGATACGCCCACATTAGCCTGCTCCAGTCATCCACTATGGTTAGGAAGTACCGCTCCCCCTTGTGCCCTTGCAACGGCAGCGGCCCCTCCAAGTCCATGTGGACCAGCTTCAACGGCTTTTTGCTCCTGCTAGCCACAATATGGAAGGGAAAACGGGTGAACTTTGAAAGGAGGCAAATTTCACAGTTATCATCGGGTGGTTGTCCGTTCAGCTTCAAGCCCTTAACAGCTCCATCCTTCTCCAGCTGCTTCAGCAAAGGCATTGCCACGTGCCCCAAACGTCGGTGTGCAGTTGCCCAATCCGTCTCCCCAGATCTGGCCGACACTTTCACACCAACCCCTCCAACGGCATTGCACTCCCCCTGGGATGCAGACCCCTCTCCAGCCTGCCTCCCACCGTGCCACGCTAATGCCGGCAGCTGCCACATGGATCTGTACACGTCCGTACTCTCGTGCAGATCCCAAAGCACCCGATTGCCCAGCTGCCCCTTGTAACTGCTTGCCCCATCCGTGCTAGTGCTTACCCCAGCCTTTCCAAGCTTACGGAGGGAAATGAGGTTGGCCTTGAGTTCAGGAACAAGGAGAACGTCGTGCAGCACCACCGGCTTGCCATCCGCTCCCTTAAACGCAGCTCGTCCCGCACCAGCCACCTTCAGCGCGTGTCCAGAGGCAGAGCACACCTCGTTGATCGGTGCAGCTTGTACGTGGTCCAGCAGGTCTTTTCGCGGCGTCATCGTCCAAGCAGCGCCCGTGTCCAACACCCAATAGTCCAGGGGGTGCAGCTCTGCTCCAACCTTAGCAGAGGCGTCTCCTTGCTCCCCCTTGTCTCCCATATGGAAGAATTGGCCCGCGGTGCGCTCCTTCTTCTTCTCCGCACCGCCGTTGCCCTTCGGGTTGTTGTCGGACGAATCAGCGACCATGTTCGCGCCGTTTTTCTGGTTCCTCCGCGCGCTGCCATCCTGGTGATGATTCTGGGGGGTCCATCCATCGGGTTTCTTATAGCACAAAAACCAGGGGTGCCCCTCCTTCTCACAATACCAGCAACTCCCTTTCATTTTGCCACCAGCACCCGACTTGCCCCCACGTCCAGATTTCGCACCGCGACCCCACCCGGTACCTCCTTGTTGGTCGTTGGAGTCGTCGTCCTTCTTTGCACCGCGTCCAGCACCACCAAAGCCACGTCCTCTGCCACGTCGGCTTCCTTGCATCCCGTAGCCGCTGCTGCCGTCGTCTCCACCCCTCAGTTGACGGCGACGGAAGTCCTCCTCTAGAATCTTTGTCCGCACCCACCCGAGTGTCCACGAGCTCTGGTTCTGCGGCAGGCTCAATCCGCTCGTGAATTGAAGCCACGATTCCGGAAGCAGCGAGAGCATCTTCAGGCACTTGGTCTGCTCCGGGTAGGTGATTCCCGCGGTCGCCAACTTTGCGTAGAGGTCGCGCAATTTGTCCAGGACAGGTTGCACCGGCTCTCCCTCGCTCAGGCGCAACGCGGACAGCTCCCTCTCCAGCATCAATGTTGCAACAACGGAGGTTGGGGCGTGCAGCTCCTTCAACACGGTCCACGCCTTCGGACCGCACTCAACCTCCGGCAGCAGGTGCATGACGTGGTGACGCTGGTTCAGCTCCAAACTCTGCGACATCAAGTAGTAGCCAGCCGAGGCGCGCTCGTCCTAATCTTCCTGAAGGTGTTGGTGTAAGGGCCTAATAAACTCAAGCTATTAAGACTTTATCACACTTAAAACCTCTCCTCGGGGTCACCTCCAAGGGTCCTTGGGTGCCTGGTACAAGACCAGCCCCTATCCTCGGGTCCGAGTTTGTAGAGAGAGGGATCAAGAGGGACTTAGTCAAAACAGCAAGAGTACCTTGAACGTCGCGCAGCGTATCGTGCAGACCGTCGATCGGATTAAGCTGAGAATTTCCTATATCGAAGCTCTCTCTAAGAGCTTTAAAATAAGCCCAGTTGCTCCGCGAAAAGTTTTGCCATTACGAAGTTATGGCTCGGACAGCGTTAGCCTAGCGTTGGAGTGCTAGCATACTAGCGTTGACTCGGGTAGCATTCCGCCGTCGCACCGCGTAGAAACAAAATTCCAGGAAGGGAGGAATTCGCTTGAATCAATTTCACTATATTCAGGTACAAACAGAGAAGGAATAAATAGCTCTAGCTAGCAAGGACCTTGGGAATCAACCTGGGAACAACCAGGGATGATCCCAAATAATTCCAAGCAACAGAACCAACATGGCTGGACAAAATAGCAGGTGATAGGTTGGTGAACAACCTCTGGTTCTGTTTTTCCAACCTGGGAAAACAACAACCAGGTTCAGATCCTAAAAACAGAACCTGTTTTGTCTTTGCCCAACCAGCCAAATGCTGGTTCCGCTGGTTTCCCCTGGCCCTGTAGCATGCAGATCCAGACAAACAACATCCAACCTTCACCTAAATTGTACCCCTATAGTGCCTGCCCTGCTACACTATAGTCAACCAAACAAAACAGTACAATTTCGAGTTGGATAGAACGGAATCTGCGCAATCAATTCAACCGAACTGCAAAGCTTCCATCTTGGGTTCCTTTGCGAGCTCGTCCTTTCTGCTTGTACTGTTCATAGCGCATACAATGTTATGCCGAAGCGCACATTGTGCGAGTACCTGCAAATGCTTCAAGCGAAAATTGCGAAAGCAAACAAACACACCAACATTCCATTCACACCCAAATGCATTCGCACACGCATACTCATACAAACAGACGGCAGGATGTCGTGCAATGTGAATTTGCACCCAACACACTCCCCCTCAGCCTGCCGGCTGCATCCCCATCATTCCATACTAGTTCATGCTCATTCCACTCATCCGCACACAACGCCAATGAGACTCATCCGCAAGCCTCTTGGTGAGGAAGTCTGCTGGCTGCTGGTGAGTCTTGATGTAGATCGGATTCACCGTCCCCCTCTTCACCTCCTTACGCAGCCAGTGCCACTTGATACGCATGTGCTTATTCAGCCCATGAAGCACAGCGTTCCTGGCCATCCCAAGAGCTCCCTTGCTATCACAAAACAGCGGCGTAGCAATCTTTTGCTCCTGGCCAATCTCCTCTAATAGCCTCCTCAGCCAAATCACCTCCTTCACCCCATGGAACATCGCCATGTACTCTGATTCCACGGAAGAGAGTGCTGTCTCCGTCTGCTTCTTGGACCTCCAACTAACAGGTCCTCCCCCTACTACGCAGATGTATCCTCCCACAGATGAGGAATCCTCCTTCTCAGAGGCCCACGTAGCATCAGTAAAGCAAGTGAGAAAAAGCTTGCCTTCTCCAAGCCTCTCCCCCTTCTCTTTCAGCACCTCAACCCCTTTCTGCTTCACCTGTGCAGATGCGGAGTATTGAACTCCAATGCTTGGGTGAGAGTTCAGATACTTCACCACACGCTCAGCTGCATCCACCTGCTCCTCTGATGGATTCTGCACTACCCTAGCCAGCTGCCCAACCGAGAAAGAGATGTCGGGTCTCGTGTGAACTGCTGCATACAAGAGGCTGCCCACCAAGGACTGAAATTGCTGCTGCTCCTCGGCTTCAACCCCTTCATCCTCTGCAGCTTTCACAAGCTTGAATTCTGCTGGCAGGGGAGTTGCAACCTTGCGCTCATTCTCAATTCCGTACTTCTCCCCAAGCTCCTTGATGAACTTCTCCTGGTGCAGTTTCAACCACCTGTGATCTGGATCCCTCTCTACGTGCATCCCGAGGTAGTACTTTACCTCCCCAAGGTTCTTGCACTTGAAGTTCTCCATCAGCTGCTGCTGCACCTTCTGGATCTCCTTCATGCTGCTGCTAAAAAGAAGAATGTCGTCCACATAGACCAGAAACAGCACCAGCTTCTCCCCCTCCCCCTTGAGAAAGAGGCTCTCATCACAGCTGCTGGTCCTGAATCCCATCTCCTCTAAAACAGCTGCCAACTTCTGGTACCAGCAGCGTGGCGCCTGCTTCAAGCCGTAGATGGACTTTTTCAGCTTGCACACCCTGCCCGTACCATCCTCATACCCAGGTGGCTGCGTCATGAACACCTCCTCCTCTAAAATGCCATTGAGGAATGCCGTTGATATGTCCATCTGGATAATGAACTTCCCACTAACGGCTGCATCTGCCAACAAGACACGAAGGGTAGGGGGTTTGGCAGTGGGAGCAAAGATCTCATTGAAGTCCCGCTTCTCCTTCTGCATAAACCCCTTAGCCACCAACCTACTCTTGTAGATGGTGACCTGCCTCTTGTCATCGGTCTTGATCCTTAGCACCCACTTGCACTGTACGGCTTTCTTCCCCTCAGGCAGCACCACCAGCTCCCATGTCCCATTCTCTAGCAGGCTCTGGTACTCAGCATCTCTGGAAACCAGCCACTTCTCCCTATCTGGTCCAGCTAATGCCTCCTCCATGCTAGCTGGTTCCTCTGGTGCAGGGGCAAGAAAACAGTAGGCAGGTTCATCCTCCTCATCCAGATCATAGCCATGCGGTAGAATCAGCAATGCCTCCTCGGTCCCGAGCTGCTGCTCCGCTACATCAGCTCCTGCCGTCAGCTTCTTAGTGGCCATACGGGTACGTCCTGGCCTGGAGACGGGTGTCTCCCATCCCCTCATAACAACACCCTTCGGCTTCTTAGTTTTTCCTTGCTGCTGCTCTCCTCCCTCGGATCCAGCAGCTCCACTAGTGCTACCGCTAGTCTCCACACCATCACCTTCACCAGCAGGTGCCTCCTGCACCTTCTCTCCATCACCAACCTCGGCAGCTGCCTCCTCTCCCTCCTCCCACACACTAGGAGTCAGGTCCAGCTGCATGGTGATCTGCTCCATCTGCTGGGACACCCTGGCCTCTGGCTGTTTCTCCCAGCTCCCATACATCATGCCCTCAACAAACTTCACATCCCTGCTGTCAAACAACACACCCTTGGAAGGTTCCCACAGCAGCCATCCCTTGCTCTCAGCAGCCAGCCCCAAATGCACACACCAGATTGCACTCGCTCCCAACTTACTGCGGTAGGTCTTGGGGACGTGGGCGACTGCCATGCAACCGAACACCCTCAGCATGTCCACCGGCGGCTTCCTCCCAAGCCACCTCTCCAACGGCACCCACGAGTCATCCCCAACCTTTGTGAGTACCCTGTTCCTAGCGACGGTAGCGTGCCGAACAGCATGGGGCCACATGGAGTTGCCCAGCCCAGATTCTATGAGCAGCGCCCTAGCTGTCTCCAGAATTGTCCGGTTCGCCCGTTCTGCTACACCGTTAGACTGTGGGGTGTAAGCCGTGGTCAGCTCCCTCTGGATGCCCTGCTTCTTGAGCCAGGCCGTCATCTCAGCTCCAAGGAACTCACCACCCCGATCTGTCCTAATCCGCTTCACCACACACTCCGCTTGCTTCTCCACGAACGGCAGCCAATCGTCCCGAATCGTGGAGGCGGCGTGATCTTTCCGCTTCAGCGGATACGCCCACATTAGCCTGCTCCAGTCATCCACTATGGTTAGGAAGTACCGCTCCCCCTTGTGCCCTTGCACCGGCAGCGGCCCCACCAAGTCCATGTGGACCAGCTCCAACGGCTTTTTGCTCCTGCCAGCCACACTATGGAAGGGGAAACGGGTGAACTTTGAAAGGAGGCAAATTTCACAGTTATCATCGGGTGGTTGTCCGTTCAGCTTTAAGCCCTTAACGGCTCCATCCTTCTCCAGCTGCTTCAGCAAAGGCATTGCCACATGCCCCAAACGTCGGTGTGCAGTTGCCCAATCTGTCTCCCCAGATCTGGCCGACACTTTCACACCAACCCCTCCAACGGCGTTGCACTCCCCCTGGGATGCAGACCCCTCTCTAGCCTGCCCCCCACCGTGCCACGCCAGCGCCGGCAGCTGCCACATAGATCTGTACACGTCCTTGCTCTCGTGCAGATCCCAAAGCACCCGATTGCCCAGCTTCCCCTTATAAGTGCGAGCCCCATCCGTGTTGGTGTTCACCCCAGCCTTGCCAAGCTTACGGAGGGAGATGAGGTTGGCCTTCAGGTCGGGGACGAGGAGAACGTCGTGCAGCACCACCGGCTTGCCATCCGCTCCCTTAAATGCAGCTCGTCCCGCACCAGCCACCTTCAACATGTGTCCAGAGGCAGAGCACACCTCATTAATCGGTGCAGCGCGTACGTCGTCCAGCAGGTCCTTGCGCGGCGTCATTGTCCAAGCAGCGCCTGTGTCCAACACCCAATAGTCCAGGGGGTGCAGCTCTGCTCCAGCCTTAGCAGATGCGTCTCCTTGCTCCCCCTTGTCTCCCATATGGAAGAATTGGCCCGCGGTGCGCTCCTTCTTCTTCTCCGCACCGCCGTTGCCCTTCGGGTTGTTGTCGGACGAATCAGCGACCATGTTGGCGCCGTTTTTCTGGTTCCTCCGCGCGCCGCCATCCTGGTGACGATTCTGGGGGGTCCATCCATCGGGTTTCTTATAGCACAAAAACCAGGGGTGCCCTTCCTTCTCACAATACCAGCAACTCCCTTTCATTTTGCCACCAGCACCCGACTTGCCCCCACGTCCAGATTTCGCACCGCGACCCCAACCGATACCTCCTTGTTGGTCGTTGGAGTCGTCGTCTTTCTTTGCACCGCGTCCAGCACCACCGAAGCCACGTCCTTTGCCACGTCGGCTCCCTTGCATCCCGTAGCCGCTGCTGCCGTCGTCTCCACCCCTCAGTTGACGGCGACGGAAGTCCTCCTCTAGAATCTTTGTCCGCACCCACTCGAGTGTCCACGAGCTCTGGTTCTGCGGCAGGCTCAATCCGCTCGTGAATTGAAGCCACGATTCCGGCAGCAGCGAGAGCATCTTCAGGCACTTGGTCTGCTCCGGGTAGGTGATTCCCGCGATCGCCAACTTCGCGTAGAGGTCGCGCAATTTGTCCAGGACAGGTTGCACCGGCTCTCCCTCGCTCAGTCGCAACGCGGACAGCTCCCTCTCCAGCATCAATGTTGCAACAACGGAGGTCGGGGCGTGCAGCTCCTTCAACACGGTCCACGCCTTCGGACCGCACTCAACCTCCGGCAGCAGGTGCATGACGTGGTGACGCTGGTTCAGCTCCAAACTCTGCGACATCAAGTAGTAGCCAGCCGAGGCGCGCTCGTCCCAATCTTCCTGAAGGGCGGGGTCACTCGGTCTAGGCTCCTCCCCAATCATTAGTTTCAGCAATCCGATTTGACGGAAATAAAGTTGCATTTTCCAGGCCCAATCATCATAGCCCTCACCATTGAACTTCTCGACGGTGAAGTTTTTCAGCACCTCCTTGATCAGCGAGCCCTGGCTTGTTCGCGCTCCCCTTGGCGCAGAAACACCAGAATCTTGGCTGCCGCTACGATCTTGGGCTGAAGATTCACCAGCTACCGCCGAGGTGTTGCCCGCCATAGCTACCTATAACGAGGATCACTATAACCCAGCTCTGATACCAGCTTGTTGGTGTAAGGGCCTAATAAACTCAAGCTATTAAGACTTTATCACACTTAAAACCTCTCCTCGGGGTCACCTCCAAGGGTCCTTGGGTGCCTGGTACAAGACCAGCCCCTATCCTCGGGTCCGAGTTTGTAGAGAGAGGGATCAAGAGGGACTTAGTCAAAACAGCAAGAGTACCTTGAACGTCGCGCAGCGTATCGTGCAGACCGTCGATCGGATTAAGCTGAGAATTTCCTATATCGAAGCTCTCTCTAAGAGCTTTAAAATAAGCCCAGTTGCTCCGCGAAAAGTTTTGCCATTACGAAGTTATGGCTCGGACAGCGTTAGCCTAGCGTTGGAGTGCTAGCATACTAGCGTTGACTCGGGTAGCATTCCGCCGTCGCACCGCGTAGAAACAAAATTCCAGGAAGGGAGGAATTCGCTTGAATCAATTTCACTATATTCAGGTACAAACAGAGAAGGAATAAATAGCTCTAGCTAGCAAGGACCTTGGGAATCAACCTTGGAACAACCAGGGATGATCCCAAATAATTCCAAGCAACAGAACCAACATGGCTGGACAAAATAGCAGGTGATAGGTTGGTGAACAACCTCTGGTTCTGTTTTTCCAACCTGGGAAAACTGTTGGTGTAAGGGCCTAATAAACTCAAGCTATTAAGACTTTATCAGACTTAAAACCTCTCCTCGGGGTCACCTCCAAGGGTCCTTGGGTGCCTGGTACAAGACCAGCCCCTATCCTCGGGTCCGAGTTTGTAGAGAGAGGGATCAAGAGGGACTTAGTCAAAACAGCAAGAGTACCTTGAACGTCGCGCAGCGTATCGTGCAGACCGTCGATCGGATTAAGCTGAGAATTTCCTATATCGAAGCTCACTCTAAGAGCTTTAAAATAAGCCAAGTTGCCTCGCGAAAAGTTCTGCCATTACGAAGTTATGGCTCGGACAGCGTTAGCCTAGCGTTGGAGTGCTAGCATACTAGCGTTGACTCGGGTAGCATTCCGCCGTCGCACCGCGTAGAAACAAAATTCCAGGAAGGGAGGAATTCGCTTGAATCAATTTCACTATATTCAGGTACAAACAGAGAAGGAATAAATAGCTCTAGCTAGCAAGGACCTTGGGAATCAACCTGGGAACAACCAGGGATGATCCCAAATAATTCCAAGCAACAGAACCAACCTGGCTGGACAAAATAGCAGGTGATAGGTTGGTGAACAACCTCTGGTTCTGTTTTTCCAACCTGGGAAAACAACAACCAGGTTCAGGTCCTAAAAACAGAACCTGTTTTGTCTTTGCCCAACCAGCCAAATGCTGGTTCCGCTGGTTTCCCCTGGCCCTGTAGCATGCAGATCCAGACAAACAACATCCAACCTTCACCTAAATTGTACCCCTATAGTGCCTGCCCTGCTACACTATAGTCAACCAAACAAAACAGTACAATTTCGAGTTGGATAGAACGGAATCTGCACAATCAAGTAAGTTGAATCGCAAAGCTTCCATCTTGGGTTCCTTTGCGAGCTCGTCCTTTCTGCTTGTACTGTTCATAGCGCATACAATGTTATGCCGAAGCGCACATTGTGCGAGTACCTGCAAATGCTTCAAGCGAAAATTGCGAAAGCAAACAAACACACCAACATTCCATTCACACCCAAATGCATTCGCACACGCATACTCATACAAACAGACGGCAGGATGTCGTGCAATGTGAATTTGCACCCAACACACTCCCCCTCAGCCTGCCGGCTGCATCCCCATCATTCCATACTAGTTCATGCTCATTCCACTCATCCGCACACAACGCCAATGAGGCTCATCCGCAAGCCTCTTGGTGAGGAAGTCTGCTGGCTGCTGGTGAGTCTTGATGTAGATCGGATTCACCGTCCCCCTCTTCACCTCCTTACGCAGCCAGTGCCACTTGATACGCATGTGCTTATTCAGCCCATGAAGCACAGCGTTCCTGGCCATCCCAAGAGCTCCCTTGCTATCACAAAACAGCGGCGTAGCAACCTTTTGCTCCTGGCCAATCTCCTCCAACAGCCTCCTCAGCCAAATCACCTCCTTCACCCCATGGAACATCGCCATGTACTCTGATTCCACGGAAGAGAGTGCTGTCTCCGTCTGCTTCTTTGACCTCCAACTAACCGGTCCTCCCCCAACTACGCAGATGTATCCTCCCACAGATGAGGAATCCTCCTTCTCAGAGGCCCACGTAGCATCAGTAAAGCAAGTGAGAAAAAGCTTGCCTTCTCCAAGCCTCTCCCCCTTCTCTTTCAGCACCTCAACCCCTTTCTGCTTCACCTGCGCAGATGCGGAGTATTGAACTCCAATGCTTGGGTGAGAGTTCAGATACTTCACCACACGCTCAGCTGCATCCACCTGCTCCTCTGATGGATTCTGCACTACCCTAGCCAGCTGCCCAACCGAGAAAGAGATGTCGGGTCTCGTGTGAACTGCTGCATACAAGAGGCTGCCCACCAAGGACTGAAATTGCTGCTGCTCCTCGGCTTCAACCCCTTCATCCTCTGCAGCTTTCACAAGCTTGAATTCTGCTGGCAGGGGAGTTGCAACCTTGCGCTCATTCTCAATTCCGTACTTCTCCCCAAGCTCCTTGATGAACTTCTCCTGGTGCAGCTTCAACCACCTGTGATCCAGATCCCTCTCCACGTGCATCCCGAGGTAGTACTTTACCTCCCCAAGGTTCTTGCACTTGAAGTTCTCCATCAGCTGCTGCTGCACCTTCTGGATCTCCTTCATGCTGCTGCTAAAGAGAAGAATGTCATCCACATAGTCCAGAAACAGCACCAGCTTCTCCCCCTCCCCCTTGAGAAAGAGGCTCTCATCACAGCTGCTGGTCCTGAATCCCACCTCCTCTAAAACAGCTGCCAACTTCTGGTACCAGCAGCGTGGCGCCTGCTTCAAACCGTAGATGGACTTTTTCAGCTTGCACACCCTGCCCGTACCATCCTCATACCCAGGTGGCTGCGTCATGAACACCTCTTCCTCTAAAATCCCATTGAGGAACGCCGTTGATATATCCATCTGAATGATGAATTTCCCACTAACGGTTGCATCTGCCAACAAGACACGGAGGGTAGGGGGTTTGGCAGTGGGAGCAAAGATCTCATTGAAGTCCCGCTTCTCCTTCTGCATAAACCCCTTAGCCACCAGCCTACTCTTGTAGATGGTGACCTGTCTCTTGTCATCAGTCTTGATCCTTAGCACCCACTTGCATTGTACCGCTTTCTTTCCCTCAGGCAGCACCACTAGTTCCCAAGTCCCATTCTCCAGCAGGCTCTGGTACTCAGCATCCCTGGAAGCTAGCCATTTGTCCCTATCTGGTCCAGCTAATGCCTCCTCCATGCTAGCTGGTTCCTCTGGTGCAGGGGCAAGAAAACAGTAGGCAGGTTCATCCTCCTCATCCAGATCATAGCCATGCGGTAGAATCAGCAATGCCTCCTCGGTCCCGAGCTGCTGCTCCGCTACATCAGCTCCTGCCGTCAGCTTCTTAGTGGCCATACGGGTACGCCCTGGCCTGGAGACGGGTGTCTCCCATCCCTTTATAACAACACCCTTCGGCTTCTTAGTTTTCCCCTGCTGCTTCTCTCCTCCCTCGGATCCAGCAGCTCCACTAGTGCTACCGCTAATCTCCACACCATCACCTCCACCAGCAGGTGCCTCCTGCACCTTCTCTTTATCACCACCCTCTGCAGCTGCCTCCTCTCCCTCCTCCCACACACTAGGAGTCAGGTCCAGCTGCATGGTAATCTGCTCCATCTGCTGGGACACCCTGGCCTCCGGCTGTTTCTCCCAGCTCCCATACATCATGCCCTCAACAAACTTCACATCCCTGCTGTCAAACAACACACCCTTGGAAGGCTCCCACAGCAGCCATCCCTTGCTCTCAGCAGCCAGCCCCAAATGCACACACCAGATTGCACTCGCCCCCAACTTACTGCGGTAGGTCTTGGGAACGTGGGCGACTGCCATGCAACCGAACACCCTCAGCATGTCCACCGGCGGCTTCCTCCCAAGCCACCTCTCCAACGGCACCCACGAGTCATCCCCAACCTTTGTGAGTACCCTGTTCCTAGCGACGGTAGCGTGCCGAACAGCATGGGGCCACATCAAGTTGCCCAGCCCAGATTCTATGAGCAGCTCCCTAGCTGTCTCCAGAATTGTCCGGTTCGCCCGTTCTGCTACACCGTTGGACTGTGGGGTGTAAGCCGTGGTCAGCTCCCTCTGGATGCCCTGCTTCTTGAGCCAGGCCGTCATCTCAGCTCCAAGGAACTCACCACCCCGATCTGTCCTAATCCGCTTCACCACACACTCCGCTTGCTTCTCCACGAACGGCAGCCAATCGTCCCGAATCGTGGAGGCGGCGTGATCTTTCCGCTTCAGCGGATACGCCCACATTAGCCTGCTCCAGTCATCCACTATGGTTAGGAAGTACCGCTCCCCCTTGTGCCCTTGCACCGGCAGCGGCCCCACCAAGTCCATGTGGACCAGCTCCAACGGCTTTTTGCTCCTGCCAGCCACACTATGGAAGGGAAAACGGGTGAACTTTGAAAGGAGGCAAATTTCACAGTTATCATCAGGTGGTTGTCCGTTCAGCTTCAAGCCCTTAACAGCTCCATCCTTCTCCAGCTGTTTCAGCAAAGGCATTGCCACATGCCCCAAACGTCGGTGTGCAGTTGCCCAATCCGTCTCCCCAGATCTGGCCGACACTTTCACACCAACCCCTCCAACGGCGTTGCACTCCCCCTGGGATGCAGACCCCTCTCTAGCCTGCCCCCCACCGTGCCACGCCAGCGCCGGCAGCTGCCACATAGATCTGTACACGTCCTTGCTCTCGTGCAGATCCCAAAGCACCCGATTGCCCAGCTTCCCCTTATAAGTGCGAGCCCCATCCGTGTTGGTGTTCACCCCAGCCTTGCCAAGCTTACGGAGGGAGATGAGGTTGGCCTTCAGGTCGGGGACGAGGAGAACGTCGTGCAGCACCACCGGCTTGCCATCCGCTCCCTTAAATGCAGCTCGTCCCGCACCAGCCACCTTCAACATGTGTCCAGAGGCAGAGCACACCTCATTAATCGGTGCAGCGCGTACGTCGTCCAGCAGGTCCTTGCGCGGCGTCATTGTCCAAGCAGCGCCTGTGTCCAACACCCAATAGTCCAGGGGGTGCAGCTCTGCTCCAGCCTTAGCAGATGCGTCTCCTTGCTCCCCCTTGTCTCCCATATGGAAGAATTGGCCCGCGGTGCGCTCCTTCTTCTTCTCCGCACCGCCGTTGCCCTTCGGGTTGTTGTCGGACGAATCAGCGACCATGTTGGCGCCGTTTTTCTGGTTCCTCCGCGCGCCGCCATCCTGGTGACGATTCTGGGGGGTCCATCCATCGGGTTTCTTATAGCACAAAAACCAGGGGTGCCCTTCCTTCTCACAATACCAGCAACTCCCTTTCATTTTGCCACCAGCACCCGACTTGCCCCCACGTCCAGATTTCGCACCGCGACCCCAACCGGTACCTCCTTGTTGGTCGTTGGAGTCGTCGTCTTTCTTTGCACCGCGTCCAGCACCACCGAAGCCACGTCCTCTGCCACGTCGGCTCCCTTGCATCCCGTAGCCGCTGCTGCCGTCGTCTCCACCCCTCAGTTGACGGCGACGGAAGTCCTCCTCTAGAATCTTTGTCCGCACCCACTCGAGTGTCCACGAGCTCTGGTTCTGCGGCAGGCTCAATCCGCTCGTGAATTGAAGCCACGATTCCGGCAGCAGCGAGAGCATCTTCAGGCACTTGGTCTGCTCCGGGTAGGTGATTCCCGCGATCGCCAACTTCGCGTAGAGGTCGCGCAATTTGTCCAGGACAGGTTGCACCGGCTCTCCCTCGCTCAGTCGCAACGCGGACAGCTCCCTCTCCAGCATCAATGTTGCAACAACGGAGGTCGGGGCGTGCAGCTCCTTCAACACGGTCCACGCCTTCGGACCGCACTCAACCTCCGGCAGCAGGTGCATGACGTGGTGACGCTGGTTCAGCTCCAAACTCTGCGACATCAAGTAGTAGCCAGCCGAGGCGCGCTCGTCCCAATCTTCCTGAAGGGCGGGGTCACTCGGTCTAGGCTCCTCCCCAATCATTAGTTTCAGCAATCCGATTTGACGGAAATAAAGTTGCATTTTCCAGGCCCAATCATCATAGCCCTCACCATTGAACTTCTCGACGGTGAAGTTTTTCAGCACCTCCTTGATCAGCGAGCCCTGGCTTGTTCGCGCTCCCCTTGGCGCAGAAACACCAGAATCTTGGCTGCCGCTACGATCTTGGGCTGAAGATTCACCAGCTACCGCCGAGGTGTTGCCCGCCATAGCTACCTATATCGAGGATCACTATAACGCAGCTCTGATACCAGCTTGTTGGTGTAAGGGCCTAATAAACTCAAGCTATTAAGACTTTATCAGACTTAAAACCTCTCCTCGGGGTCACCTCCAAGGGTCCTTGGGTGCCTGGTACAAGACCAGCCCCTATCCTCGGGTCCGAGTTTGTAGAGAGAGGGATCAAGAGGGACTTAGTCAAAACAGCAAGAGTACCTTGAACGTCGCGCAGCGTATCGTGCAGACCGTCGATCGGATTAAGCTGAGAATTTCCTATATCGAAGCTCACTCTAAGAGCTTTAAAATAAGCCAAGTTGCCTCGCGAAAAGTTCTGCCATTACGAAGTTATGGCTCGGACAGCGTTAGCCTAGCGTTGGAGTGCTAGCATACTAGCGTTGACTCGGGTAGCATTCCGCCGTCGCACCGCGTAGAAACAAAATTCCAGGAAGGGAGGAATTCGCTTGAATCAATTTCACTATATTCAGGTACAAACAGAGAAGGAATAAATAGCTCTAGCTAGCAAGGACCTTGGGAATCAACCTGGGAACAACCAGGGATGATCCCAAATAATTCCAAGCAACAGAACCAACCTGGCTGGACAAAATAGCAGGTGATAGGTTGGTGAACAACCTCTGGTTCTGTTTTTCCAACCTGGGAAAACAACAACCAGGTTCAGGTCCTAAAAACAGAACCTGTTTTGTCTTTGCCCAACCAGCCAAATGCTGGTTCCGCTGGTTTCCCCTGGCCCTGTAGCATGCAGATCCAGACAAACAACATCCAACCTTCACCTAAATTGTACCCCTATAGTGCCTGCCCTGCTACACTATAGTCAACCAAACAAAACAGTACAATTTCGAGTTGGATAGAACGGAATCTGCACAATCAAGTAAGTTGAATCGCAAAGCTTCCATCTTGGGTTCCTTTGCGAGCTCGTCCTTTCTGCTTGTACTGTTCATAGCGCATACAATGTTATGCCGAAGCGCACATTGTGCGAGTACCTGCAAATGCTTCAAGCGAAAATTGCGAAAGCAAACAAACACACCAACATTCCATTCACACCCAAATGCATTCGCACACGCATACTCATACAAACAGACGGCAGGATGTCGTGCAATGTGAATTTGCACCCAACAAAAACAACAACCAGGTTCAGGTCCTAAAAACAGAACCTGTTTTGTCTTTGCCCAACCAGCCAAATGCTGGTTCCGCTGGTTTCCCCTGGCCCTGTAGCATGCAGATCCAGACAAACAACATCCAACCTTCACCTAAATTGTACCCCTATAGTGCCTGCCCTGCTACACTATAGTCAACCAAACAAAACAGTACAATTTCGAGTTGGATAGAACGGAATCTGCGCAATCAATTCAACCGAACTGCAAAGCTTCCATCTTGGGTTCCTTTGCGAGCTCGTCCTTTCTGCTTGTACTGTTCATAGCGCATACAATGTTATGCCGAAGCGCACATTGTGCGAGTACCTGCAAATGCTTCAAGCGAAAATTGCGAAAGCAAACAAACACACCAACATTCCATTCACACCCAAATGCATTCGCACACGCATACTCATACAAACAGACGGCAGGATGTCGTGCAATGTGAATTTGCACCCAACAGAAGGGCGGGGTCACTCGGTCTAGGCTCCTCCCCAATCATTAGTTTCAGCAAACCGATCTGACGGAAATAGAGTTGCATTTTCCAGGCCCAATCATCATAGCCCTCACCATTGAACTTCTCGACGGTGAAGTTTTTCAGCACCTCCTTGATCAGCGAGCCCTGGCTTGTTCGCGCTCCCCTTGGCGCAGAAACACCAGAATCTTGGCTGCCGCTACGATCTTGGGCTGAAGATTCACCAGCTACCGCCGAGGTGTTGCCCGCCATAGCTACCTATAACGAGGATCACTATAACGCAGCTCTGATACCAGCTTGTTGGTGTAAGGGCCTAATAAACTCAAGCTATTAAGACTTTATCAAACTTAAAACCTCTCCTCGGGGTCACCTCCAAGGGTCCTTGGGTGCCTGGTACAAGACCAGCCCCTATCCTCGGGTCCGAGTTTGTAGAGAGAGGGATCAAGAGGGACTTAGTCAAAACAGCAAGAGTACCTTGAACGTCGCGCAGCGTATCGTGAAGACCGTCGATTGGATTAAGCTGAGAATTTCCTATATCGAAGCTCACTCTAAGAGCTTTAAAATAAGCCAAGTTGCCTCGCGAAAAGTTCTGCCATTACGAAGTTATGGCTCGGACAGCGTTAGCCTAGCGTTGGAGTGCTAGCATACTAGCGTTGACTCGGGTAGCATTCCGCCGTTGCACCGCGTAGAAAGGAAATTCCAGCAAGGAAGGAATTCGCTTGAATCAATTTTAACTATATTCAGGTACAAACAGAGAAAGAATATATAGTCCTAGCTAGCAAGGACCTTGGGAATCAACCTGGGAAGAACCAGGGATGATCCCAAATAATTCCAAGCAACAGAACCAACCTGGCTGGACAAAACAGCAGGTGATAGGTTGGTAAACAACCTTTGGTTCTGTTTTTCCAACCTGGGAAAACAACAACCAGGTTCAGGTCCTAAAAACAGAACCTGTTTTGTCTTTGCCCAACCAGCCAAATGCTGGTTCCGCTGGTTTCCCCTGGCCCTGTAGCATGCAGATACAGACAAACAACATCCAACCTTCACCTAAATTGTACCTCTATAGTGCCTGCCCTGCTACACTATAGTCAACCAAACAAAACAGTACAATTTCGAGTTGGATAGAACTGAATCTGCACAATCAATTCAACCGAACTGCAAAGCTTCCATCTTGGGTTCCTTTGCGAGCTCGTCCTTTCTGCTTGTACTGTTCATAGCGCGTACAATGTTGTGCCGAAGCGCATAATGCGCGAGTTCCTGCAAATGCTTCAAGCGAAAATTGCGAAAGCAAACAAACACACGAACATTCCATTCACTCCCAAATGCATTCGCACACACATACTCATACAAACAGATGGCAGGATGTCGTGCAATATGAATTTGCACCCAACAGATTCTATAAGCAGCACCCAAGCTGTCTCCAGAATTGTCCGGTTCGCCCGTTCTCAACGGAGAAGTTTTTCAGCACCTCCTTGATCAGCGAGCCCAGGCTTGTTTGCGCTCCCCTTGGCGCTGAAACACCAGAATCTTGGCTGCCGCAACGATCTTGGGCTGAAGATTCACCAGCTACCGCCGAGGTGTTGCCCGCCATAGCTACCTATAACGAGGATCACTATAACGCAGCTCTGATACCAGTTTGTTGGTGTAACGGCCTAATAAACTCAAGCTATTAAGACTTTATCAAACTTAAAACCTCTCCTCGGGGTCACCTCCAAGGGTCCTTGGGTGCCTGGTACAAGACCAGCCCCTATCCTCGAGAGAGGGATGAAGAGGGATTGAGTCACAATAGCAAGAGTACCTTGAACGTCGTGTAGCGTATCGTGTAGACCGTCGACCGGATTAAGCTGAGAATTTCCTATATCGAAGCTCACTTCAAGAGCTTTAAAATAAGCCAAGTTGTGTCGCGAAAAGTTCTGCCATTACAAAGTTATGGCTCAAACAACGTTTGCCTAGCGTTGGAATGCTAGTGTACTAACGTTGACTCGGGTAGCATTCCGCCGTCGCACCGCGTAGAAACGAAATTCCAGGAACCGAGGAATTCGCTTGAATCAAATTGACTATATTCAGGTACAAACAGAGAAGGAATATATTTCTAGCTAGTAAAGACCTTGGGAATCAACCCGGGAAGAACCATGGATGATCCCAAATAATTCCAACCAATAGAACCAACCTGGCTGGACAAAACAGCAGGTGGTAGGTTGGTAAACAACCTCTGGTTCTGTTTTTCCAACCTGGGAAAACAACAACCAGGTTCAGGTCCTAAAAAACAGAACCTGTTTTGTCTTTGCCCAACCAGCCAAATGCTGGTTCTGCTGGATTCCCCTGGCCCTGTAGCATGCTTTTACAGACAAATTACATCCAACCTTCCCCTAAATTGTACCGCTATAGTGCCTGCTCTGCTACAATATAGTCAACGAAACAAAACAGTACAATTTCGAGTAGGCTAGAACTGAATCTGCACAATCAATTGAACCGAACTGTAATGTTTCCATCTTGGGTTCCTTTGCGAGCTCGTCCTTTCTGCTTGTACTGTTCATAGACCATACAATGTTTTGCCGAAGCGCATAATCTGTGAGAACCTGCAAATGCTTCAAGCTAAAAATTCGAAAGCAAACAAACACACAAACATTCCATTCACACCCAAATGCATTCCCATACGCATACTCATACAAACAGACGGCAAGATGTCCTGCAATGTGAAATTGCACCCAACAGTAATTCGAACCGGTCTATTGGTCCAACACTCCATTCGGTCCATCCTGACCATTGGACCAACAGTCTAGTCGGTCCAACTGGTCCATTGGCCCAACAAGCAAATCGGTCCAACTGGTACATTAGGCATATAGGCCAGTTGGTCCAAACGGTCCAATCGCCCGACGGGCCAGTTGGTCCAACTGGTCCATTGGACCAAAAGGCCAGTCGATCCAACCGGTCCATTGGAGCAAAAGGCCAGTCGGTCCATCCGGTCCATTCGACCAACAAGCGAATCGTTCCAACCGGCCCTATTCGCCGACAAGCCAGTAAATTCAACTGGTCCATTGGCCCAACAAGCCACTTGGTCCAACCGGTCTATTGGACCGACAGGCCAATCGGTCCAACCTGTCCATTGGACCAATTGGCTAGTCAAGCCAACCGGTCCATTGAACCAAGAGGCCAGTCGGTCCACCCGGTCCATTGGACCAACAGGCCAATTGGTCCATCTGGTCCATTGGACCTACACGCTAGTCAGTCCAACCGGTCCATTGGACCAAAAGACAATTTAATCCGGCCGGTCTATTGGACCAATACGCATGTCGGTCCGGCCGGTCCATTGGACCTCAGAATAGTGGGTCAAACCAGACCATTCGACCAACAAGCCACTCTGTCCAACCGGTCCATTGGTCCAACACGCTACTAAGTCAAACAAGTCCTTTGATCCAAAATGCCAGTCGGTCCATCCGGACCAGTCGACCAACAGGCTAGTCGGTCCAACCGGTCCTTTGGCCCAACAGGCCAATCGGTCCAACTGGTTCATTGGCCAAACAGGCCAGTCGGTCCAACCAGTCCAATTGCCCAACAGGCCAGTCGGTCCAACCGGTCCATTGGACCAAAAGGCCAGTTGATCCAACCGGTCTATTGGAACAGCAGCGTATCGGTCCGACCGGTCCATTTGACCAATAGGCCAGTCGTTCCAGCTGGTCCAATTCCCCAACATGCGAGTGGGTCCAACCAGTCCATTGGACCATGCCAGTTGGTCCAACCGGTCTATTCACGCATCAGGCCTTTCGGTTCGACTGGTCCATTGGCCCAATAGGCCGATTGGTCCAACCAGTTCATTGCCCCAAAAGGCCAGTTGGTCCAACCAGTCAGTTGGCCCAACAGGCGAATCGGTCCATCCGGTCCACTGGGCCAACAAGCCTGTAGGTCCAACCGATCCACTGGACCAACAGGCTACTGGGCTAACTGGTCTATTGGACCAACAGGCCAGTCAGTCCAACCAGTCCATTGGCCCAACAGGCGAATTGATCAACCGGTCAATTTGCCCAACAGGCCAATTGGTCCAACTAGTATATTGGACCAACAGGCTAGTCAATACAGCCGGTCCATTGGACCAACACGCCAATTGGTCCAACCGGTCCATTGGACCAACAGGCCTGTCGGTCCAACCGGTCCACTGGCCCAACAAGCCAATCGGTCCAACTAGTCTATCGGCTTAACAGGCCAGTCAGTCCAACCAGTCCATTGGCCCAACAGGCGAATTGATCAACCGGTCGATTTGCCCAACAGGCCAATTGGTCCAACTAGTATATTGGACCAACAGGCTAGTCAGTACAGCCGGTCCATTGGACCAACACGCCAATTGGTCCAACCGGTCCATTGGACTAACAGGCCTGTCGGTCCAACCGGTCCATTGGCCCAACAAGCCAATCGGTCCAACTAGTCTATCGGCTTAACAGGCCAGTCAATCCAACCAGTCCATTGGCCCAACAGGCCGGTGGATCCAACCAGTCCATTGGCCCACACACACCAGTTGGTCCAACTGGTTCCTTGGCCCAACAGGCCTCTCGATCCAACCGGTCCATTGGCCAAACATGAAAACGGTCCAACAGGTCTATTGGCCCAACAGGCCAATCGGTCCAACTCCTCCATTGGCCCAAAAGGCCAGTCGGTTCAACCGGTCCATTGGCCCCACAGGCCAGTCGGTCCAACCGGTCCATGGGCCCAAAAGACCTATCGGTCCAGCTGATCCATTGGCCCAAAAAGTAAGTTGGTCCAACCAGTCCATTGGACCAACAGGTTAGTCGGTCCAACCTGTCTATTGGAACAACAGGCCAGTGGGTCCTAGTGGTCCATTAGACCAAAACGCCAGTCTATCCAACCAGTCGATTGGACCAACAGGTCATTCGGTCCAACCGGTCCATTGGACCAACAAGCCTGTCAGTCCAATCGGTCCATTGGCCCAACAGTTTAGTCGGTCCAACCGGTCCATTCGGCCAACAAGCCATTCGGTCCAACGGGTTCATTGGCCCAACAGGCCAGTCGATCCAACTAGTGCATTGGCCTAACTGGATAGTCTGTTCATCCGGTCCATTGGACCAACCAGCTAGTCGGTCCAACTGGTCCTTTCGACCAACAGGCCAATTGGACAAGCGCCATTAGACAAACATGCCAGTGGGTCCAACTAGTCCATTGGACCAGGCTTGTAAGTCATTCGACCAACAGGTCTTTTGGTCCGACCGGTCCATTGGCCCAATAGGCCAATCGGTCCAACCAAGCCATTGGCCCAACAGGCCAGTTTGTCCAACTGGTCAGTTGGCCCAACAGGCCAATCGGTCCATCCGGTCCTTTGGCCCAACAGGCCAGTGGGTCCAGCCGGTCCATTGTACCAAATGGGTACTGGGCTAACTGGTCTATTGGACCAACAGGCCAGTCGATCCAACCAGTCCATTGGCCCAACATGCGAGTTGGTCTACCGGTCAATAGACCCAACAGGCCAATCGGTCCAACTGATCCATTGGACCAACAGTCTAGTGAGTACAGCCAGTCCATTGGACCAACACGCCAATTGGTCCAACCGGTCCATTGGAAAAACAGGCCAGTCGGTCCACCCGGTCTATTAGACATACAGGCCAGTCAGTCCAACCGGTCCATTCGACCAAAAGGCCAGTCGATCCAACCGGTCCATTGGACCAACAGGCCTGTCGGTCCAACCGGTCCATTGGATCTCAGAATAGTGGCTCCAACCGGTCCATTGGAAAAACAGGCCCGTTAGTCCTACTGGTCCATTTGACCAATAGGTTAGTGGGTCCAACTGGTCCATTTACCCAATAGGCCTGTCGGTCCAGCCGGTCTATTGGCCCAAGAGGCCATTCGGTCCAACCAGTCCATTGGCCCAACAAGCGAGTCGGTCCAACCGGTCCATTGGACCAACAGGCTAGTCAATCCAACCGGTCTATTGGCCCAACAGGCCAGTGGATCCAACCGGTCCATTGGCCCAACACGCCAGTCGGTCCAACCGGTACATTGGCCCAACACGCCAATCCGTCCAAGCGGTCCATTGGCCCAACAGGTTAGTCGGTCCATCAGGTCCGTTGGAGCAACAGGCCAGTAGGTCCAACCGGTCCATTCAACCAAAACACCTGTCGGTTCAACCGGTTCATTGCAATAACAACAAGTTGGTCCAACCGGTCCATCAGACCAACAGGCTAGTCGCTCTAACCGGTCGATTGGACCAACATGCCAGTCAAACAAGCCGGTCCATTGGACCAACAAGCCATTGGGTCCAAGCGACTAATTGGACAAGGCCAGTCCCTCCATCCGGTCCCTTAGACCAACAGGCCAGCCGGTCTGACTGGTCCATTGGAACAATAGGCTAGTCGGTCCAACTGGTCCATTGGCCCAACAGGCTAGTCGGTCCAACTGGTCCATTGGCCCAACAGGCCAGTCCGTCCAACCAGTTCATTGAACCAACAGGCCAGTCGGTCCAGCTAGTCAATTGGGTCAAGCCGGTCCATTCTAAACCAATAGGCCAGTCGGTCCAACCGGTCCATTGGACCAACTGGCCATTGGGTCCAAGCAGTAGATTGGACCAGGCTACTCGGTCCAACCGGTCCATTGGACCAACAAGCCAGTCGGTCCAAGTGGTCCATTCGACCAACACGCCAATTGGTCGAACCGGTCCATTGGACCAACAGGCCGGTCGAGCTATCTAGTCCATTGGACCTACTTGCCAGTCGGTCCAACCGGTCGACTAGACAAACAAGCCAGTCGGTCCATCCAATCCATTAGACCAAAAGGCCAGTCGATCCAACCGGTCCATTGGACCAACAGGCATGTCGGTCCAACCGCTCTATTGGCCCAACAGGCTAGTGGGTCCAACCAGTCTATTGGACCAATAGGATACTAGGTCCAACTGGCCCATTGGCCAAACAAGCCTGTCGGTCCATCAGGTCCATTGGCCCAATAGGTCAGTCGGTCCGACCGGTCTATTGAACCAACAAGCCAGTCTGTCCAACCAGTCAATTGGGTCCAACCGGTCCATTGGACCAACAGGGGCCGGTCAAACCAGCGTATTGGACCAACTCGCTACTCGGTCCATCCGGTCCATTGGACCAACTGGCCAGTCGGTCCAACCGGTCCATTCAACCAAAAGGCATGTCGATCCAACCGGTCCATTGGACCGATAGGCCTGACGGTCTAACCGATTCATTGGACTAACAGGAAGTTGGTCCATTAGACCAACAGGCCTATCCGTCTAACTGGTTCATTGGACTCACAACAAGTTGGTCCAACCAGTCCATTTGACCAATAGGCCATTGGGTCCAACCGATCCATTGGACCAGGACATTCAGTCCAACGGATCCATTGGACCAGAAGGCAAGTCGATCCAATCGGTCCATTGGACCAACACGCATGTCAGTCGAACCAATCCATTGAACCTCAGAACAGTGGGTCCAACGGGACCATTGGATCAACAGGCCACTCAATTGAACTAGTCCACTGGACCAATAGGACAGTGGGTCCAACCGGTCCTGTGGCCCAACCGGCCAGTCGGTCCAACCGGTCTATTTGGCCCAACATGCTAGTCGGTCCAACCAGTTCATTGGACCAGCAGGCCAATAGATCCAACTGGTCCATTGGACCATTAGGCCAGTCGGTCCAACTGGTCCATTGGATCAACACGCTAATTGGTCCAACCAGTCCTTTGGACCATTAGGCGAGTCGGTCCAACTCGTCCATTGGACAAATAGGCCTGTCGATCCAAGCGGTCCATTGGACCAACAGGAATTTGGTCCAACCGGTCCATTGGACATCAGAACAGTGGGTCCAACCGGACCATTGGACCAAGAGGCCACTCTCCCAACCGGTCCACTGGACCAACAAGCCAGTTGGTCCAACCGTTCTATTGGCCTAACAGGCTAGTCAGTCCAACCGGTCCATTGGCCCAACAGGCCAGTCGATCCATCCGGTCAATTGGACCTACTTGCTAGTCGGTCCAACCGGTCCATTGGACCAATAGGACAGTTGGTACAACCGGTCCATCGGCCCAACACGCCAGTCGGTCCAACCGGTTTATTGGACCAACAGGCCTATAGGACCAACCGGTTGATTGGACCAACAGGCCTATAGGTCCAACTGGTCCTTTGGACCAATAGGCCAGTCGGTCCAACCGGTCCATTGGACCAACAAGGCCCCGAAAAGTTCCTTATGCTTTTGGTGAATGTAGATGTCATCGTTCGCTTCTTTGAATCGTCTTCTATGGTTGACCGCGTGGAGATGCTGGAGATGCAGTTGAAGTGCATGATGATGAGGGATGTGAAGTGTTACTTCAAGATATATGTGGAGAGAGACCCTGACAAGGGAGTGTTGAGGTTGCACCAGAGGAAGTACTGCGAGGGGCTGGTTGAGAAGTATGGGTTGCAGGATGGAGGAAAGCTAGCAACGGGACTGCCTTTAGGGTTCACTGTGTAGCTTTGTGCTAATAAGGAGGTGGTAGGAAGCTGTTTCATTCTATTGTTGGGGCACTCAACTATGATGCGAATCACTGACTGCCTAATATTGCTACATCTATGCTTGCCAGTCAAATCTAATGCCCTGGTCATGAGAAGCTGGAAGCGGCCAAAAGATTGGTCCGCTGTGAGACAGCGGCTGCTAAGGGGTGCAGCTGATTAGAGCAAGTGGGAGATGCTCTTCACATGCTACACTAATATAAGTTTCAACTCTGTTCAAATGGATGGCACCAGTATCAGAGGCTATGTGTGCCTGTTTCAAGGAGGTGTAATAGGCTGGTGTAGCAAAAAATAGAATAAGGTCGGGCTGTCTTCATGTGAGACGAGTACATGACCCTGCATCATGGGGCTACGGAGGTAATGTGGGTGAGACGTTTAATGGCGGATATCAGAGTGTGTTAGTAGAAGCCGGCTGTAATAGTATGTGACAACGAGTCGGCAGTAAAGCTTGCAAAGAGTTATTGTCTACATGGGCTAACAAAGCAGATCAGGCCTAGGCGGAATTGGGCGAGGAGACTCCTTGACGTTGAAAACTCTTTAAATGATAACCATAGTTTTTTTTTAATACCAACCGTAGGCGTAAGTAATGCAATTATTTTCTATTTCAACAGTTTGTGTAAGTAACGCGCATATTCTTAGTACCGACCATATGGGAAAGTAATGCACTTACTCGTCGTACCGACTGTATGGGTATGTTAGGTACGTACTCTTAGTACCGAATGTATGGGTAAGTAACGCAAATACTATTGGTACCATCAATATGAGAAAAGTATATACATTTTTCGTAGCATCCTTATGGGGAACTTATGAACATAGTCCTATTACCAACCATATGGGAAAGTAACACACTTTTTCCTAGCAATATCCATATGGGTAAGAAACATATTTACTGTTTGTATCATCTGTGTGGCTAAGTAACGCACTTTCTGCTAGTACTACCATATTAAAAAGTATCGTACTTATACTTAGTAAGATCCGTATTGTTAAGTAACGCACTTCCTTTTATCTATATGGGTAACATATAAATTTACTTATAGTACGAACTGTATGGGTAAGTAACGCATGCATTCTTAGTACTCCAGATCGGTAAGAAACAAATTTACACTTTCTAGTAACTGTATCGATAAGTACCGTACTTATTCTGGTACTAATTGTTGGTGTAACGGCCTAATAAACTCAAGCTATTAAGACATTATCAAACTTAAAACCTCTCCTCGGGGTCACCTCCAAGGGTCCTTCGGTGCCTGGTACAAGACCAGCCCCTATCCTCGGGTCCGAGATTGTAGAGAGAGGGATTAAGAATGACTTAGTCAACCTAACAAAAGTACCTCGAACGTCGCGCAGCGTATCGTGCAGACCGTCGACCTGATTAAGCTGAGAAATTTCTATATCGAAGCTCACTCCAACAGCTTGAAAATAAGCCAAGTTGCCTCGCGAAAAGTTCACCCATTACGAAGTTATTGTTCCGACAGCGTTTGCCTAGCATTGGAGTGCTAGCATACTAGCGTTGACTCGGGTAGCATTCCGCCGTCGCACTGCATAAAATCGAAATTGCAGGAAGGGAAGAATTCGCTTGAATCAAAATTGACTATATTCAGGAACAAACGGAGAAAGAATAAATAGCTCTAGCTAGTAATGACCTTGGGAATAAACCTGGGAACAACCAGGGATAATCCAAAATAATTCCAAGCAATATAACCAACCTGGCTGGACAAAACAGCAGGTGGTAGGTTGGTAAACAACCTCTGGTTCTGTTTATCCAACCTGGGAAAACAACAACCAGGTTCAGGTCCTAAAAACAGAACCTGTTTTGTTTTAGCCCAACGAGCCAAATGCTGACTCCACTGGTTTCCCCAGGCCCTGTAGCATGCAGATACAGACAAACAACATCCAACCTTCACCTAAATTGTACCTCTATAGTGCCTGCCCTGCTAGACTATAGTCAATCAAACAAAACAGTACAATTTCGAGTTGGATATAACTGAATCTGCACAAACAATTCAACCGAACCGCAAAGCTTCCATCTTGGGTTCCTTTGCGAGCTCGTCCTTTCTGCTTATACTGTATATAGTGCGTATAATGTTGTGCCGAAGTGTATAATGCGCGAAGACCTGCAAATCCTTCAAGCAAAAATTGCGAAAGTAAACAAATACACGAACATTCCATTCACACCCGAATGCATTCGCATATACATACTCCTACAAACAGATAGCAAAATCTCGTGCAATGCGAATTTGCACCCAACACTTATCATATATGCGGTGCGACGGCGGAATTTGCACCCAACCGAAGCAAATTCCTCTTTTCCTGGAATTTCGTTTCTATGCGGTGCGAAGGCGGAATGCTACCCGACTCAACAGTAGTACGCTAGCACTCGAACGCTAGGCAAACGCTGTTCGAGCCATAACTTCGTAATGGCAGAACTTTTCGCGATGCAACTTGGCTTATTTTAAAGCTCTTAGAGTGAACATTGATATAGGAAATTCTCAGCTTAATCCGGTCGACGGTCTGCACAATATGCTGCGCGATGTTCAAGGTACTCTTGTTATTTTGGCTAAGTCATCCTTGATCCTTCTCTCTACAAACTCGGACCCAAGGATAGGGGCTGGTCTTATACTAGGCACCCAAGAACCCTTGGAGGTGACCCCGAGGAGAGGTTTTAAGTTTGATAGAGTCTTAATAGCTTGAGTTTATAAGGCCCTTACAGAAACAACCTTAGTGTCAACTGTAAATATACGTAACTCACGTACTTTTAGTACCAACCGCGTGGATAACGTATGCAGTTACTTTTAGTACGATCTGGATGGTAAGTAATGCACCTATTGTTAATACCAACCGCACTGGTCAGAAAGGCAAATATTCATAGAAACAATCGTATGGGTAGGTTACACTAGTGTTACCCTCCGTATGGGGAAGTAAACTTTTCGTCTTACTACCTTCCATACTAGACAGTGATGCGCTTACTCTTAGTACCATCCGTATAGATAACTTATACAAATTCTCTTAGGACCAGCCGTACGGGATAGTAACCAGCCCGCTATTAGTACCAACCGTATGTGTACATAACACACTCACTCTGAGTACCAACCTACGAGTACATATCGAACTTATTCTTAGTAATAGTTGCATGGAAAAGTAGTCCACTTACTGTTAGTACTGACCATATAGGTATGCTACAGATACACTCTTAGAACTGAGTATGACTAGCTAACAAAATTCCTCTTGGTACCATCATTATGTTGGGTGCAAATTCACATTGCATGACATCTTGCCGTCTGCTTGTATGAATATGCTTGTGCGAATGTATTTGGGTGTGAATGGAATGTTCGTGTGTTTGTTCGCTTTCGCAATTCCCGCTTGAAGCGTTCGCAGGTATTCGCGCATTATACACTTCGGCACAACATTGTACGCGCCATGAAAAGTACAACCAGAAAGGACGAGCTCGCAAAGGAACCCAAGATGGAAGCTTTGCGGTTCGGTTGAATTGATTGTGCAGATTCAGTTCTTTCCAACTCGAAATTGTACTGTTTTGTTTGGTTGACTATAGTGTAGCAGGGCAGGCATTATTAAGGTACAATTTAGGTGAAGGTTGGATGTCGTTTGTCTATATCTGCATGCTACAGTGCCAGCGGAAACCAGCGGAACCAGCATTTGGCTGGTTGGGCAAAGACAAAACAGGTTCTGTTTTTAGGACCTGAACCTGGTTGATGTTTTCCCAGGCTGGAAAAACAGAACCAGAGGTTGTTTACCAACCTACCACCTGCTGTTCTGTCCAGCAAGGCTGGTTCTGTTGCTTGGAATTATTTGGGATCATCCTTGGTTGTTCCCAGGTTGATTCCCAAGGTCATTGCTAGCTAGAGCTATTTATTCCTTCTTCGTTTCTTCCAGAATATAGTCAATTTGATTCAAGCGAATTCCTCCCTTCCTGGAATTTCGTTTCTACGCGGTGCGATGGGGGTATGCTACCCGAGTCAACGCTAGTACGTTAGCACTCCAGCGTTAGGCAAACGCTGTTTGAGGCATAAGTTCATTATGGCAAAACTTTTCGCGAGGCAAGATGGCTTATTTTAAAGCTCTTAGGGTGAGCTTTGATATAGGAAATTCTCAGCCTAATCCGGTCGACGGTCTGCACGATAGGCTGCGCGACGTTCAAGGTACTCTTGTTATTTTGACTAAGCTATTCTTGATCCTTCTCTCTACAAACTCGGACCCAAGGATAAGGGCTGGTCTTGTACCAGGCACCCACGGACCCTTGGAGGTGACCCCGATGAAAGGTTTTAAGTTTGATAAAGTCTTAATAGCTTGAGTTTATTAGGCCCTTACAGGAACAACCTTAGTGTCAACCGTAAAGGTACGTAACTCATGTACTTTTAGTACTTACCACGTGGATAAGGTATGCAGTTACTTTTAGTGCCATCTGTATAGTAAGTAATGCACTTATTGTTAAGACCAACAACATTGGTCAGAAACGCAAATATTGATAGAAAAAATCGTATGGGTAGATTACGCTAGTGTTACCCTCCGTATGGGTAAGAAATTTCTTATTCTTGTTGGGTGCAAATTCACATTGCACGACATCCTGCCGTCTGTTTGTACGAGTATGCGTGTGCGAATGCATTTTCGTGTGAATGGTATGTTTGTGTGTTTGTTTGCTTTCGCAATTTTCGCTTGAAGCATTTGCAGGTACTCGCAAAATGTGCGCTTCGGCATAACATTGTACGCGCTATGAACAGTACAAGCAGAAAGGACGAGCTCGCAAAGGAACCCAAGATGGAAGCTTTGCGGTTCAACTTACTTGATTGCGCAGATTCAGTTCTATCCAACTCGAAATTGTACTGTTTTGTTTGGTTGACTATAGTGTAGCAGGGCAGGCACTATAGGGGTACAATTTAGGTGAAGGTTGGATGTTGTTTGTCTGTATCTGCATGCTACAGGGCCAGGGGAAACCAGCGGAACCAGCATTTGGCTGGTTGGGCAAAGACAAAACAGGTTCTGTTTTTAGGACCTGAACCTGGTTGTTGTTTTCCCAGGTTGGAAAAACAGAACCAGAGGTTGTTCACCAACCTATCACCTGCTATTTTGTCCAGCCAGGTTGGTTCTGTTGCTTGGAATTATTTGGGATCATCCCTGGTTGTTCCCAGGTTGATTCCCAAGGTCCTTGCTAGCTAGAGCTATTTATTCCTTCTCTGTTTGTACCTGAAAATAGTCAATTTGATTCAAGCGAATTCCTTCCTTGCTGGAATTTCCTTTCTACGCGGTGCGACGGCGGAATGCTACCCGAGTCAACGCTAGTATGTTAGCACTCCAACGCTAGGCTAACGCTGTCCGAGCCATAACTTCGTAATGGCAGAACTTTTCGCGAGGCAACTTGGCTCATTTTAAAGCTCTTAGAGTGAGCTTCGATATAGGAAATTCTCAGCTTGATCCGATCGACGGTCTGCACGATACGCTGCGCGACGTTCAAGGTACTCTTGCTGTTTTGACAAGTCCCTCTTGATCCCTCTCTCTACAAACTCGGACCCGAGGATAGGGGCTGGTCTTGTACCAGGCACCCAAGGACCCTTGGAGGTGACCCCGAGGAGAGGTTTTAAGTTTGATAAAGTCTTAATAGCTTGAGTTTATTAGGCCCTTACACCAACAAGCTGGTATCAGAGCTGCGTTATAGTGATCCTCGATATAGGTAGCTATGGCGGGCAACACCTCGGCGGTAGCTGGTGAATCTTCAGCCCAAGATCGTAGCGGCAGCCATGATTCTGGTGTTTCTGCGCCAAGGGGAGCGCGAACAAGCCAGGGCTCGCTGATCAAGGAGGTGCTGAAAAACTTCACCGTCGAGAAGTTCAATGGTGAGGGCTATGATGATTGGGCCTGGAAAATGCAACTTTATTTCCGTCAAATCGGATTGCTGAAACTAATGATTGGGGAGGAGCCTAGACCGAGTGACCCCGCCCTTCAGGAAGATTGGGACGAGCGCGCCTCGGCTGGCTACTACTTGATGTCGCAGAGTTTGGAGCTGAACCAGCGTCACCACGTCATGCACCTGCTGCCGGAGGTTGAGTGCGGTCCGAAGGCGTGGATGGTGTTGAAGGAGCTGCACGCCCCGACCTCCGTTGTTGCAACATTGATGCTGGAGAGGGAGCTGTCCGCGTTGCGCCTGAGCGAGGGAGAGCCGGTGCAACCTGTCCTGGACAAATTGCGCGACCTCTACGCGAAGTTGGCGACCGCGGGAATCACCTACCCGGAGCAAACAAAGTGCTTGAAGATGCTCTCGCTGCTGCCGGAATCGTGGCTTCAATTTACGAGCGGATTGAGCCTGCCGCAGAACCAGAGCTTGTGGACGCTCGAGTGGGTGCGGACGAAGATTCTGGAGGAGGACTTCCGTCGCCGCCAACTGAGGGGTGGAGACGACGGCAGCAGCGGCTACGGGATGCAAGGGAGCCGACGTGGCAAAGGACGTGGCTTCGGTGCTGCTGGACGCGGTGCAAAGAAAGACGACGACTCCAACGACCAACAAGGAGGTACCGGTTGGGGTCGCGGTGCGAAATCTGGACGTGGGGGCAAGTCGGGTGCTGGTGGCAAAATGAAAGGGAGTTGCTGGTATTGTGAGAAGGAAGGGCACCCCTGGTTTTTGTGCTATAAGAAACCCGATGGATGGACCCCCCAGAATCGTCACCAAGATGGCGGCGCGCGGAGGAACCAGAAAAACGGCGCCAACATGGTCGCTGATTCGTCCGACAACAACCCGAAGGGCAACGGCGGTGCGGAGAAGAAGAAGGAGCGCACCGCGGGCCAATTCTTCCATATGGGAGACAAGGGGGAGCAAGGAGACGCATCTGCTAAGGCTGGAGCAGAGCTGCATCCCCTGGACTATTGGGTGTTGGACACAGGCGCCGCTTGGACAATGACGCCGCGCAAGGACCTGCTGGACGACGTACGCGCTGCACCGATTAATGAGGTGTGCTCTGCCTCTGGACACATGTTGAAGGTGGCTGGTGCGGGACGAGCTGCATTTAAGGGAGCGGATGGCAAGCCGGTGGTGCTGCACGACGTTCTCCTCGTCCCCGACCTGAAGGCCAACCTCATCTCCCTCCGTAAGCTTGGCAAGGCTGGGGTGAACACCAACACGGATGGGGCTCGCACTTATAAGGGGAAGCTGGGCAATCGGGTGCTTTGGGATCTGCACGAGAGCAAGGACGTGTACAGATCTATGTGGCAGCTGCCGGCGCTGGCGTGGCACGGTGGGGGGCAGGCTGGAGAGGGGTCTGTATCCCAGGGGGAGTGCAACGCCGTTGGAGGGGTTGGTGTGAAAGTGTCGGCCAGATCTGGGGAGACAGATTGGGCAACTGCACACCGACGTTTGGGGCATGTGGCAATGCCTTTGCTGAAGCAGCTGGAGAAGGATGAAGCCGTTAAGGGCTTAAAGCTGAACGGACAACCACCCGATGATAACTGTGAAATTTGCCTCCTTTCAAAGTTCACCCGTTTCCCCTTCCATAGTGTGGCTGGCAGGAGCAAAAAGCCGTTGGAGCTGGTCCACATGGACTTGGTGGGGCCGCTGCCGGTGCAAGGGCACAAGGGGGAGCGGTACTTCTTAACCATAGTGGATGACTGGAGCAGGCTAATGTGGGCGTATCCGCTGAAGCAGAAAGATCACGCCGCCTCCACGATTCGGGACGATTGGCTGCCGTTCGTGGAGAAGCAAGCGGAGTGTGTGGTGAAGCGGATTAGGACAGATCGGGGTGGTGAGTTCCTTGGAGCTGAGATGACGGCCTGGCTCAAGAAGCAGGGCATCCAGAGGGAGCTGACCACGGCTTACACCCCACAGTCTAACGGTGTAGCAGAACGGGCGAACCGGACAATTCTGGAGACAGCTAGGGCGCTGCTCATAGAATCTGGGCTGGGCAACTCCATGTGGCCCCATGCTGTTCGGCACGCTACCGTCGCTAGGAACAGGGTACTCACAAAGGTTGGGGATGACTCGTGGGTGCCGTTGGAGAGGTGGCTTGGGAGGAAGCCGCCGGTGGACATGCTGAGGGTGTTCGGTTGCATGGCAGTCGCCCACGTCCCCAAGACCTACCGCAGTAAGTTGGGGGCGAGTGCAATCTGGTGTGTGCATTTGGGGCTGGCTGCTGAGAGCAAGGGATGGCTGCTGTGGGAGCCTTCCAAGGGTGTGTTGTTTGACAGCAGGGATGTGAAGTTTGTTGAGGGCATGATGTATGGGAGCTGGGAGAAACAGCCGGAGGCCAGGGTGTCCCAGCAGATGGAGCAGATCACCATGCAGCTGGACCTGACTCCTAGTGTGTGGGAGGAGGGAGAGGAGGCAGCTGCAAAAGGTGGTGCTGGAGAGAAGGTGCAGGAGGCACCTGCCGGTGAAAACAATGGTGTGGAGACTAGCAGTAGCACGAGTGGAGCTGCTGGATCCGAGGGAGGAGAGCAGCAGCAGGGGAAAACTAAGAAGCCGAAGGGTGTTGTTATGAAGGGATGGGAGACACCCGTCTCCAGGCCAGGACGTACCCGTATGGCTACTAAGAAGCTGACTGCAGGAGCTGATGTAGCGGAGCAGCAGCTTGGGACAGAGGAGGCATTACTGATTCTACCGCATGGCTATGACCCGGATGAGGAGGATGAGCCTGCGTACTGTTTTCTTGCCCCTGCACCAGAGGAACCAGCTAGCATGGAGGAGGCATTAGCTGGACCAGATAGGGACAAATGGCTGGCTTCTAGGGATGCTGAGTACCAGAGCCTGCTGGAGAATGGGACTTGGGAACTAGTGGTGCTGCCTGAGGGAAAGAAAGCGGTACAATGCAAGTGGGTGCTAAGGATCAAGACTGACGACAAGGGGCAGGTCACCATCTACAAGAGTAGGTTGGTGGCTAAGGGGTTTATGCAGAAGGAGAAGCGGGACTTCAATGAGATCTTTGCTCCCACAGCCAAAACCCCTACCCTTCGTGTCTTGTTGGCAGATGCAGCCGTTGGTGGGAAGTTCATTATCCAGATGGATATATCAACGGCATTCCTCAACGGGATTTTAGAGGAGGAGGTGTTCATGACGCAGCCGCCTGGGTATGAGGATGGTACGGGCAGGGTGTGCAAGCTGAAAAAGTCTATCTACGGCTTGAAGCAGGCGCCACGCTGCTGGTACCAGAAGTTAGCAGCTGTTTTAGAGGAGATGGGATTCAAGACCAGCAGCTGTGATGAGAGCCTCTTTCTCAAGGGGGAGGGGGAGAAGCTGGTGCTGTTTCTGGTCTATGTGGACGACATTCTTCTCTTTAGCAGCAGCATGAAGGAGATCCAGAAGGTGCAGCAGCAGCTGATGGAGAACTTCAAGTGCAAGAACCTTGGGGAGGTAAAGTACTACCTCGGGATGCACGTGGAGAGGGATCTGGATCACAGGTGGTTGAAGCTGCACCAGGAGAAGTTCATCAAGGAGCTTGGGGAGAAGTACGGAATTGAGAATGAGCGCAAGGTTGCAACTCCCCTGCCAGCAGAATTCAAGCTTGTGAAAGCTGCAGAGGATGAAGGGGTTGAAGCCGAGGAGCAGCAGCAATTTCAGCCCTTGGTGGGCAGCCTCTTGTATGCAGCAGTTCACACGAGACCCGACATCTCTTTCTCGGTTGGGCAGCTGGCTAGGGTAGTGCAGAATCCATCAGAGGAGCAGGTGGATGCAGCTGAGCGTGTGGTGAAGTATCTGAACTCTCACCCAAGCATTGGAGTTCAATACTCCGCATCTGCACAGGTGAAGCAGAAAGGGGTTGAGGTGCTGAAAGAGAAGGGGGAGAGGCTTGGAGAAGGCAAGCTTTTTCTCACTTGCTTTACTGATGCTACGTGGGCCTCTGAGAAGGAGGATTCCTCATCTGTGGGAGGATACATCTGCGTAGTTGGGGGAGGACCGGTTAGTTGGAGGTCAAAGAAGCAGACGGAGACAGCACTCTCTTCCGTGGAATCAGAGTACATGGCGATGTTCCATGGGGTGAAGGAGGTGATTTGGCTGAGGAGGCTGTTGGAGGAGATTGGCCAGGAGCAAAAGGTTGCTACGCCGCTGTTTTGTGATAGCAAGGGAGCTCTTGGGATGGCCAGGAACGCTGTGCTTCATGGGCTGAATAAGCACATGCGTATCAAGTGGCACTGGCTGCGTAAGGAGGTGAAGAGGGGGACGGTGAATCCGATCTACATCAAGACTCACCAGCAGCCAGCAGACTTCCTCACCAAGAGGCTTGCGGATGAGCCTCATTGGCGTTGTGTGCGCATGAGTGGAATGAGCATGAACTAGTATGGAATGATGGGGATGCAGCCGGCAGGCTGAGGGGGAGTGTGTTGGGTGCAAATTCACATTGCACGACATCCTGCCGTCTGTTTGTACGAGTATGCGTGTGCGAATGCATTTTCGTGTGAATGGTATGTTTGTGTGTTTGTTTGCTTTCGCAATTTTCGCTTGAAGCATTTGCAGGTACTCGCAAAATGTGCGCTTCGGCATAACATTGTACGCGCTATGAACAGTACAAGCAGAAAGGACGAGCTCGCAAAGGAACCCAAGATGGAAGCTTTGCGGTTCAACTTACTTGATTGCGCAGATTCAGTTCTATCCAACTCGAAATTGTACTGTTTTGTTTGGTTGACTATAGTGTAGCAGGGCAGGCACTATAGGGGTACAATTTAGGTGAAGGTTGGATGTTGTTTGTCTGTATCTGCATGCTACAGGGCCAGGGGAAACCAGCGGAACCAGCATTTGGCTGGTTGGGCAAAGACAAAACAGGTTCTGTTTTTAGGACCTGAACCTGGTTGTTGTTTTCCCAGGTTGGAAAAACAGAACCAGAGGTTGTTCACCAACCTATCACCTGCTATTTTGTCCAGCCAGGTTGGTTCTGTTGCTTGGAATTATTTGGGATCATCCCTGGTTGTTCCCAGGTTGATTCCCAAGGTCCTTGCTAGCTAGAGCTATTTATTCCTTCTCTGTTTGTACCTGAAAATAGTCAATTTGATTCAAGCGAATTCCTTCCTTGCTGGAATTTCCTTTCTACGCGGTGCGACGGCGGAATGCTACCCGACTCAACGCTAGTATGTTAGCACTCCAACGCTAGGCTAACGCTGTCCGAGCCATAACTTCGTAATGGCAGAACTTTTCGCGAGGCAACTTGGCTCATTTTAAAGCTCTTAGAGTGAGCTTCGATATAGGAAATTCTCAGCTTGATCCGATCGACGGTCTGCACGATACGCTGCGCGACGTTCAAGGTACTCTTGCTGTTTTGACAAGTCCCTCTTGATCCCTCTCTCTACAAACTCGGACCCGAGGATAGGGGCTGGTCTTGTACCAGGCACCCAAGGACCCTTGGAGGTGACCCCGAGGAGAGGTTTTAAGTTTGATAAAGTCTTAATAGCTTGAGTTTATTAGGCCCTTACAAGGGTGTGTTATTATGGCTTGGGAGGAAGCCGCCGGTGGACATGCTGAGGGTGTTCGGTTGCATGGCAGTCGCCCACGTCCCCAAGACCTACCGCAGTAAGTTGGGGGCGAGTGCAATCTGGTGTGTGCATTTGGGGCTGGCTGCTGAGAGCAAGGGATGGCTGCTGTGGGAACCCTCCAAGGGTGTGTTATTTGACAGCAGGGATGTGAAGTTTGTTGAGGGCATGATGTATGGGAGCTGGGAGAAACAGCCGGAGGCCAGGGTGTCCCAGCAGATGGAGCAGATTACCATGCAGCTGGACCTGACTCCTAGTGTGTGGGAGGAGGGAGAGGAGGCAGCTGCAGAGGGTGGTGATAAAGAGAAGGTGCAGGAGGCACCTGCTGGTGGAGGTGATGGTGTGGAGATTAGCGGTAGCACTAGTGGAGCTGCTGGATCCGAGGGAGGAGAGCAGCAGCAGGGGAAAACTAAGAAGCCGAAGGGTGTTATTATGAAGGGATGGGAGACACCCGTCTCCAGGCCAGGACGTACCCGTATGGCTACTAAGAAGCTGACTGCAGGAGCTGATGTAGCGGAGCAGCAGCTTGGGACCGAGGAGGCATTGCTGATTCTACCGCATGGCTATGACCCGGATGAGGAGGATCAACCTGCGTACTGTTTTCTTGCCCCTGCACCAGAGGAACCAGCTAGCATGGAGGAGGCATTAGCTGGACCAGATAGGGACAAATGGCTAGCTTCCAGGGATGCTGAATACCAGAGCCTGCTGGAGAATGGGACTTGGGAACTAGTGGTGCTGCCTGAGGGAAAGAAAGCGGTACAATGCAAGTGGGTGCTAAGGATCAAGACTGACGACAAGGGGCAGGTCACCATCTACAAGAGTAGGTTGGTGGCTAAGGGGTTTATGCAGAAGGAGAAGCGGGACTTCAATGAGATCTTTGCTCCCACTGCCAAACCCCCTACCCTTCGTGTCTTGTTGGCAGATGCAGCCGTTAGTGGGAAGTTCATTATCCAGATGGACATATCAACGGCATTTCTCAACGGGATTTTAGAGGAGGAGGTGTTCATGACGCAGCCACCTGGGTATGAGGATGGTACGGGCAGGGTGTGCAAGCTGAAAAAGTCCATCTATGGCTTGAAGCAGGCGCCACGCTGCTGGTACCAGAAGTTGGCAGCTGTTTTAGAGGAGATGGGATTCAGGACCAGCAGCTGTGATGAGAGCCTCTTTCTCAAGGGGGAGGGGGAGAAGCTGGTGCTGTTTCTGGTCTATGTGGACGACATTCTTCTCTTTAGCAGCAGCATGAAGGAGGTCCAGAAGGTGCAGCAGCAGCTGATGGAGAACTTCAAGTGCAAGAACCTTGGGGAGGTAAAGTACTACCTCGGGATGCACGTGGAGAGGGATCTGGATCACAGGTGGTTGAAGCTGCACCAGGAGAAGTTCATCAAGGAGCTTGGGGAGAAGTATGGAATTGAGAATGAGCGCAAGGTTGCAACTCCCCTGCCAGCAGAATTCAAGCTTGTGAAAGCTGCAGAGGATGAAGGAGTTGAAGCCGAGGAGCAGCAGCAATTTCAGTCCTTGGTGGGCAGCCTCTTGTATGCAGCAGTTCACACGAGACCCGACATCTCTTTCTCGGTTGGGCAGCTGGCTAGGGTAGTGCAGAATCCATCAGAGGAGCAGGTGGATGCAGCTGAGCGTGTGGTGAAGTATCTGAACTCTCACCCAAGCATTGGAGTTCAATACTCCGCATCTGCACAGGTGAAGCAGAAAGGGGTTGAGGTGCTGAAAGAGAAGGGGGAGAGGCTTGGAGAAGGCAAGCTTTTTCTCACTTGCTTTACTGATGCTACGTGGGCCTCTGAGAAGGAGGATTCCTCATCTGTGGGAGGATACATCTGCGTAGTTGGGGGAGGACCGGTTAGTTGGAGGTCAAAGAAGCAGACGGAGACAGCACTCTCTTCCGTGGAGTCAGAGTACATGGCGATGTTCCATGGGGTGAAGGAGGTGATTTGGCTGAGGAGGTTGTTAGAGGAGATTGGCCAGGAGCAGAAGGTTGCTACGCCGCTGTTTTGTGATAGCAAGGGGGCTCTTGGGATGGCCAGGAACGCTGTGCTTCATGGGCTGAACAAGCACATGCGTATCAAGTGGCACTGGCTGCGTAAGGAGGTGAAGAGGGGGACGGTGAATCCGATCTACATCAAGACTCACCAGCAGCCAGCGGACTTCCTCACCAAGAGGCTTGCGGATGAGTCTCATTGGCGTTGTGTGCGCATGAGTGGAATGAGCATGAACTAGTATGGAATGATGGGGATGCAGCCGGCAGGCTGAGGGGGAGTGTGTTGGGTGCAAATTCACATTGCACGACATCCTGCCGTCTGTTTGTACGAGTATGCGTGTGCGAATGCATTTGCGTGTGAATGGTATGTTTGTGTGTTTGTTTGCTTTCGCAATTTTCGCTTGAAGCATTTGCAGGTACTCGCAAAATGTGCGCTTCGGCATAACATTGTACGCGCTATGAACAGTACAAGCAGAAAGGACGAGCTCGCAAAGGAACCCAAGATGGAAGCTTTGCGGTTCGGCTTACTTGATTGCGCAGATTCAGTTCTATCCAACTCGAAATTGTACTGTTTTGTTTGGTTGACTATAGTGTAGCAGGGCAGGCACTATAGGGGTACAATTTAGGTGAAGGTTGGATGTTGTTTGTCTGTATCTGCATGCTACAGGGCCAGGGGAAACCAGCGGAACCAGCATTTGGCTGGTTGGGCAAAGACAAAACAGGTTCTGTTTTTAGGACCTGAACCTGGTTGTTGTTTTCCCAGGTTGGAAAAACAGAACCAGAGGTTGTTCACCAACCTATCACCTGCTATTTTGTTCAGCCAGGTTGGTTCTGTTGCTTGGAATTATTTGGGATCATCCCTGGTTGTTCCCAGGTTGATTCCCAAGGTCCTTGCTAGCTAGAGCTATTTATTCCTTCTCTGTTTGTACCTGAATATAGTGAAATTGATTCAAGCGAATTCCTTCCTTGCTGGAATTTCTTTTCTACGCGGTGCGATGGCGGAACGCTACCCGAGTCAACGCTAGTACGCTAGCACTCCAACGCTAGGCTAACGCTGTCCGAGCCATAACTTCGTAATGGCAGAACTTTTCGCGAGGCAACTTGGCTTATTTTAAAGCTCTTAGAGTGAGCTTCGATATAGGAAATTCTCAGCTTAATCCGATCGACGGTCTGCACGATACGCTGCGCGACGTTCAAGGTACTCTTGCTGTTTTGACTAAGTCCCTCTTGATCCCTCTCTCTACAAACTCGGACCCGAGGATAGGGGCTGGTCTTGTACCAGGCACCCAAGGACCCTTGGAGGTGACCCCGAGGAGAGGTTTTAAGTGTGATAAAGTCTTAATAGCTTAAGTTTATTAGGCCCTTACACCAACAAGCTGGTATCAGAGCTGCGTTATAGTGATCCTCGATATAGGTAGCTATGGCGGGCAACACCTCGGCGGTAGCTGGTGAAACTTCAGCCCAAGATCGTAGCGGCAGCCATGATTCTGGTGTTTCTGCGCCAAGGGGAGCGCGAACAAGCCAGGGCTCGCTGATCAAGGAGGTGCTGAAAAACTTCACCGTCGAGAAGTTCAATGGTGAGGGCTATGATGATTGGGCCTGGAAAATGCAACTTTATTTCCGTCAAATCGGATTGCTGAAACTAATGATTGGGGAGGAGCCTAGACCGAGTGACCCCGCCCTTCAGGAAGATTGGGACGAGCGCGCCTCGGCTGGCTACTACTTGATGTCGCAGAGTTTGGAGCTGAACCAGCGTCACCACGTCATGCACCTGCTGCCGGAGGCTGAGTGTGGTCCGAAGGCGTGGACGGTGTTGAAGGAGCTGCACGCCCCGACCTCCGTTGTTGCAACATTGATGCTGGAGAGGGAGCTGTCCGCGTTGCGCCTGAGCGAGGGAGAGCCGGTGCAACCTGTCCTGGACAAATTGCGCGACCTCTACGCGAAGTTGGCGACCGCGGGAATCACCTACCCGGAGCAAACAAAGTGCTTGAAGATGCTCTCGCTGCTGCCGGAATCGTGGCTTCAGTTTACGAGCGGATTGAGCCTGCCGCAGAACCAGAGCTTGTGGACGCTCGAGTGGGTGCGGACGAAGATTCTGGAGGAGGACTTCCGTCGCCGCCAACTGAGGGGTGGAGACGACGGCAGCAGCGGCTACGGGATGCAAGGGAGCCGACGTGGCAAAGGACGTGGCTTCGGTGGTGCTGGACGCGGTGCAAAGAAAGACGACGACTCCAACGACCAACAAGGAGGTACCGGTTGGGGTCGCGGTGCAAAATCTGGACGTGGGGGCAAGTCGGGTGCTGGTGGCAAAATGAAAGGGAGTTGCTGGTATTGTGAGAAGGAAGGGCACCCCTGGTTTTTGTGCTATAAGAAACCCGATGGATGGACCCCCCAGAATCGTCACCAGGATGGCGGCGCGCGGAGGAACCAGAAAAACGGTGCCAACATGATCGCTGATTCGTCCGACAACAACCCAAAGGGCAACGGCGGTGCGGAGAAGAAGAAGGAGCGCACCGCGGGCCAATTCTTCCATATGGGAGACAAGGGGGAGCAAGGAGACGCCTCTGCTAAGGCTGGAGCAGAGCTGCACCCCCTGGACTATTGGGTGTTGGACACAGGCGCTGCTTGGACAATGACGCCGCGCAAGGACCTGCTGGACGACGTACGCGCTGCACCGATTAATGAGGTGTGCTCTGCCTCTGGACACATGTTGAAGGTGGCTGGTGCGGGACGAGCTGCATTTAAGGGAGCGGATGGCAAGCCGGTGGTGCTGCACGACGTTCTCCTCGTCCCCGACCTGAAGGCCAACCTCATCTCCCTCCGTAAGCTTGGCAAGGCTGGGGTGAACACCAACACGGATGGGGCTCGCACTTATAAGGGGAAGCTGGGCAATCGGGTGCTTTGGGATCTGCACGAGAGCAAGGACGTGTACAGATCCATGTGGCAGCTGCCGGCGCTGGCGTGGCATGGTGAGGGGCAGGCTAGAGAGGGGTCTGCATCCCAGGGGGAGTGCAACGCCGTTGGAGGGGTTGGTGTGAAAGTGTCGGCCAGATCTGGGGAGACGGATTGGGCAACGGCACACCGACGCTTGGGGCATGTGGCAATGCCTTTGCTGAAGCAGCTGGAGAAGGATGGAGCCGTTAAGGGCTTGAAGCTGAACGGACAACCACCCGATGATAACTGTGAAATCTGTTTGCTCTCAAAGTTTACCCGTTTCCCCTTCCATAGTGTGGCTGGCAGGAGCAAGAAGCCGTTGGAGCTGGTCCACATGGACTTGGTGGGGCCGCTGCCGGTTCAGGGACACAAGGGGGAGCGGTACTTCCTGACCATTGTGGATGATTGGAGCAGGCTTATGTGGGCATATCCGCTGAAGCAGAAGGACCATGCCGCCTCTACGATACGGGAAGATTGGCTGCCATTCGTGGAGAAGCAAGCGGAGTGTGTGGTGAAGCGGATTAGGACAGATCGGGGTGGTGAGTTCCTTGGAGCTGAGATGACGGCCTGGCTCAAGAAGCAGGGCATCCAGAGGGAGCTGACCACGGCTTACACCCCACAGTCTAACGGTGTAGCAGAACGGGCGAACCGGACAATTCTGGAGACAGCTAGGGCGCTGCTCATAGAATCTGGGCTGGGCAACTCCATGTGGCCCCATGCTGTTCGGCACGCTACCGTCGCTAGGAACAGGGTACTCACAAAGGTTGGGGATGACTCGTGGGTGCCGTTGGAGAGGTGGCTTGGGAGGAAGCCGCCGGTGGACATGCTGAGGGTGTTCGGTTGCATGGCAGTCGCCCACGTCCCCAAGACCTACCGCAGTAAGTTGGGGGCGAGTGCAATCTGGTGTGTGCATTTGGGGCTGGCTGCTGAGAGCAAGGGATGGCTGCTGTGGGAACCCTCCAAGGGTGTGTTATTTGACAGCAGGGATGTGAAGTTTGTTGAGGGCATGATGTATGGGAGCTGGGAGAAACAGCCGGAGGCCAGGGTGTCCCAGCAGATGGAGCAGATTACCATGCAGCTGGACCTGACTCCTAGTGTGTGGGAGGAGGGAGAGGAGGCAGCTGCAGAGGGTGGTGATAAAGAGAAGGTGCAGGAGGCACCTGCTGGTGGAGGTGATGGTGTGGAGATTAGCGGTAGCACTAGTGGAGCTGCTGGATCCGAGGGAGGAGAGCAGCAGCAGGGGAAAACTAAGAAGCCGAAGGGTGTTATTATGAAGGGATGGGAGACACCCGTCTCCAGGCCAGGACGTACCCGTATGGCTACTAAGAAGCTGACTGCAGGAGCTGATGTAGCGGAGCAGCAGCTTGGGACCGAGGAGGCATTGCTGATTCTACCGCATGGCTATGACCCGGATGAGGAGGATCAACCTGCGTACTGTTTTCTTGCCCCTGCACCAGAGGAACCAGCTAGCATGGAGGAGGCATTAGCTGGACCAGATAGGGACAAATGGCTAGCTTCCAGGGATGCTGAATACCAGAGCCTGCTGGAGAATGGGACTTGGGAACTAGTGGTGCTGCCTGAGGGAAAGAAAGCGGTACAATGCAAGTGGGTGCTAAGGATCAAGACTGACGACAAGGGGCAGGTCACCATCTACAAGAGTAGGTTGGTGGCTAAGGGGTTTATGCAGAAGGAGAAGCGGGACTTCAATGAGATCTTTGCTCCCACTGCCAAACCCCCTACCCTTCGTGTCTTGTTGGCAGATGCAGCCGTTAGTGGGAAGTTCATTATCCAGATGGACATATCAACGGCATTTCTCAACGGGATTTTAGAGGAGGAGGTGTTCATGACGCAGCCACCTGGGTATGAGGATGGTACGGGCAGGGTGTGCAAGCTGAAAAAGTCCATCTATGGCTTGAAGCAGGCGCCACGCTGCGGGTACCAGAAGTTGGCAGCTGTTTTAGAGGAGATGGGATTCAGGACCAGCAGCTGTGATGAGAGCCTCTTTCTCAAGGGGGAGGGGGAGAAGCTGGTGCTGTTTCTGGTCTATGTGGACGACATTCTTCTCTTTAGCAGCAGCATGAAGGAGGTCCAGAAGGTGCAGCAGCAGCTGATGGAGAACTTCAAGTGCAAGAACCTTGGGGAGGTAAAGTACTACCTCGGGATGCACGTGGAGAGGGATCTGGATCACAGGTGGTTGAAGCTGCACCAGGAGAAGTTCATCAAGGAGCTTGGGGAGAAGTATGGAATTGAGAATGAGCGCAAGGTTGCAACTCCCCTGCCAGCAGAATTCAAGCTTGTGAAAGCTGCAGAGGATGAAGGAGTTGAAGCCGAGGAGCAGCAGCAATTTCAGTCCTTGGTGGGCAGCCTCTTGTATGCAGCAGTTCACACGAGACCCGACATCTCTTTCTCGGTTGGGCAGCTGGCTAGGGTAGTGCAGAATCCATCAGAGGAGCAGGTGGATGCAGCTGAGCGTGTGGTGAAGTATCTGAACTCTCACCCAAGCATTGGAGTTCAATACTCCGCATCTGCACAGGTGAAGCAGAAAGGGGTTGAGGTGCTGAAAGAGAAGGGGGAGAGGCTTGGAGAAGGCAAGCTTTTTCTCACTTGCTTTACTGATGCTACGTGGGCCTCTGAGAAGGAGGATTCCTCATCTGTGGGAGGATACATCTGCGTAGTTGGGGGAGGACCGGTTAGTTGGAGGTCAAAGAAGCAGACGGAGACAGCACTCTCTTCCGTGGAGTCAGAGTACATGGCGATGTTCCATGGGGTGAAGGAGGTGATTTGGCTGAGGAGGTTGTTAGAGGAGATTGGCCAGGAGCAGAAGGTTGCTACGCCGCTGTTTTGTGATAGCAAGGGGGCTCTTGGGATGGCCAGGAACGCTGTGCTTCATGGGCTGAACAAGCACATGCGTATCAAGTGGCACTGGCTGCGTAAGGAGGTGAAGAGGGGGACGGTGAATCCGATCTACATCAAGACTCACCAGCAGCCAGCGGACTTCCTCACCAAGAGGCTTGCGGATGAGTCTCATTGGCGTTGTGTGCGCATGAGTGGAATGAGCATGAACTAGTATGGAATGATGGGGATGCAGCCGGCAGGCTGAGGGGGAGTGTGTTGGGTGCAAATTCACATTGCACGACATCCTGCCGTCTGTTTGTACGAGTATGCGTGTGCGAATGCATTTGCGTGTGAATGGTATGTTTGTGTGTTTGTTTGCTTTCGCAATTTTCGCTTGAAGCATTTGCAGGTACTCGCAAAATGTGCGCTTCGGCATAACATTGTACGCGCTATGAACAGTACAAGCAGAAAGGACGAGCTCGCAAAGGAACCCAAGATGGAAGCTTTGCGGTTCGGCTTACTTGATTGCGCAGATTCAGTTCTATCCAACTCGAAATTGTACTGTTTTGTTTGGTTGACTATAGTGTAGCAGGGCAGGCACTATAGGGGTACAATTTAGGTGAAGGTTGGATGTTGTTTGTCTGTATCTGCATGCTACAGGGCCAGGGGAAACCAGCGGAACCAGCATTTGGCTGGTTGGGCAAAGACAAAACAGGTTCTGTTTTTAGGACCTGAACCTGGTTGTTGTTTTCCCAGGTTGGAAAAACAGAACCAGAGGTTGTTCACCAACCTATCACCTGCTATTTTGTTCAGCCAGGTTGGTTCTGTTGCTTGGAATTATTTGGGATCATCCCTGGTTGTTCCCAGGTTGATTCCCAAGGTCCTTGCTAGCTAGAGCTATTTATTCCTTCTCTGTTTGTACCTGAATATAGTGAAATTGATTCAAGCGAATTCCTTCCTTGCTGGAATTTCTTTTCTACGCGGTGCGATGGCGGAACGCTACCCGAGTCAACGCTAGTACGCTAGCACTCCAACGCTAGGCTAACGCTGTCCGAGCCATAACTTCGTAATGGCAGAACTTTTCGCGAGGCAACTTGGCTTATTTTAAAGCTCTTAGAGTGAGCTTCGATATAGGAAATTCTCAGCTTAATCCGATCGACGGTCTGCACGATACGCTGCGCGACGTTCAAGGTACTCTTGCTGTTTTGACTAAGTCCCTCTTGATCCCTCTCTCTACAAACTCGGACCCGAGGATAGGGGCTGGTCTTGTACCAGGCACCCAAGGACCCTTGGAGGTGACCCCGAGGAGAGGTTTTAAGTGTGATAAAGTCTTAATAGCTTAAGTTTATTAGGCCCTTACACCAACAGTTTTGTCCAGCCAGGCCGGTTCTGTTGCTCGGAATCGTTCGGGATCATCTTTGGTTATTCCCTGGTTGATTCCCAAGGTCCTTGCTAGCTATAACTATTTATTCCTTCTCTGTTAATACCTCAATATAGTGAAAATGATTCAAGCGAATTCCTTCCTTGCTGGAATTTCCTTTCTACGCAGTGCGACGGCGGAATGCTACCCGAGTCAACGCTAGTATGCTAACACTCCAACGCTAGGCTAACGCTGTCCGAGCCATAACTTCATAATGGCTAACTTTTCGCGAAGCAACTTGGCTTAATTTAAAGCACTTAGAATGAGTTTCGATATAGGAAATTCTTAGCTTAATCCGATCGACGATCTGCACGATACGCTGCGCGACGTTCAAGGTACTCTTGCTGTTTTGACTAAGTCCCTCTTGATCCCTCTCTCTACAAACTCGGACCCGAGGAGAGGGGCTGGTCTTGTACTAGGCACCCAAGGACCCTTGGAGGTGACCCCGAGGAAAGTTTTTAAGTTTGATAAAGTCTTAATAGCTTGAGTTTATTAGGCCCTTACACCAACAGATGGTACGGGTACGGTGTGCAAGCTGAAAAAATACATCTACGGCTTGAAGCAGGCGCCACGCTGCTGGTACCAGAAGTTGGCAGCTGTTATAGATGAGATGGGATTCAGGTACAGCAGCTGTGATGAGAGCCTCTTTCTCAAGGGGGAGGGGGGGAAGCTGGTGCTGTTTCTGGTCTTTATGGATGACATTCTTGTCTTTAGCAGAAGCATGAAGGAGATCCAGAAGGTGCAGCAGCAGCTGATGGAGAACTTCAAGTGCAAGAACCTTGGAGAGGTAAAATACTACCTCGGGATGCATGTGGAGAGGGATCTGGATCACAGGTGGTTGAAGCTGCACCAGGAGAAGCTCATCAAGGAGCTTGGGGAGAAGTACGGGATTGAGAATGAGCGCAATGTTGCAACTCTCCTGCCAGAATACATGGCGATGTCTCATGGGGTGAAAGAGGTGATTTGGCTGAGGAGGCTGTTAGAGGAGATCGGCGAGGACCAAAAGGTTGCTACGCCACTGTTTTGGGATAGCAAGGGAGCTCTTGGGATGACAGGAACGCTGTGCTTCATGGGCTGAACATGCACATGCCTATCAAGTAGAACTGGATTAAGCTGAAAATTTCCTATATCGAAGCTCACTCTAAGAGCTTTAAAATAAGCCAAGTTGCCTCGCGAAAAGTTCCGCCATTCCGAAGTAATCGCTCGGACAGCGTTAGCCTAGCGTTAGAGTGCTAGCATACTAGCGTTGACTCTCGTAGCATTCCGCCATCGCACTGCATAGAAAGGAAATTCCAGCAAGGAAGGAGTTCGCTTGAATCAATTTCACTATATCCAGGAACAAACAGAGAAGGAATATATAGCTCTAGCTAGCAATGACCTTCGGAATCAAGCTGGGAAAAACCAAGGATGATCCCAGATAATTCCAAGCAACAAAACCAACCTGGCTGGACAAAACAGCAGGTGGTAGGTTGGTAAACAACCTCTGGTTCTGTTTTTCCAACCTGATTTGTCTTTGCCCAACCAGCCAAATGCTGGTTCCACTGGTTTCCCCTGGCCCTGTAGCATGCAGATATAGACAAACAACATCCAACCTTCACCTAAATTGTACCTCTATATTGCCTGCCCTGCTATACTATAGTCAACCAAACAAAACAGTACAATTTTGATTTTGATAGAACTGAATCTGCACAATCAATTCAACCGAACTGCAAAGCTTCCATCTAGGGTTCCTATGCGAGCTCGTCCTTTGTGCTTGTACTGTTCATAGCGCGTACAAAGTTATGCCCAAGCGCACATTGCGCGAGTACCTGCAAATGATTCAAGCGAAAATTGGGAAAGCAATCAAACATACGAATATTCCATTCATATCCAAATGCATTCGCACACGCATACTCATAAAAACAGACGGCAGGATGTCGTGCAATGTGAATTTGCACTCAACACACTCCCCCTCAGCCTGCCGGCTGCATCCCCATCATTCCTTTCTAGTTCATGCTCATCCGCACACAACGCCAATGAGGCTCATCCGCAAGCCTCTTGGTGAGGAAGTCTGCTGGCTGCTGATGAGTCTTGATGTAGATCGGATTCACCGTCCCCCTCTTCACCTCCTTACGGAGCCAGTGCCACATGATACGCATGTGTTTGTTCAGCCCATGAAGCACAGCGTTCCTGGCCATCCCAAGAGCTCCCTTGCTATCACAAAACAGCGGCGTAGCAACCTTTTGCTCCTGGCCAATCTCCTCTAACAGCCTCCACAACCAAATCACCTCCTTCACCCTATGGAACATTGCCATGTACTCTGATTCCACAGAAAAGAGTGCTATATCCGTCTGCTTCTTTGACCTTCAACTAACAGGTCGTCCTCCAACTACACACATATATCCTCCCACAAAAGAGGAATCCTTCTTTTCAGAGGCCCACGTAGCATCGGTAAAGCAAGTGAAAAAGAGCTTGCCTTCTCTAAGCCTCTCCCCCTTCTCTTTCAGCATCTCAACCCCTTTGTGCTTCATCCGTGCAGATGCGGAGTACTGAACTCCAAAGCTTGGGTGAGAGTTCAGATACTTCGCCACACGCTCGGCTGCATCCACATGCTCCTCTGATGGATTCTGCACCACCCTAGCCAGCTGCCCAACCGAGAAAGAGATGTCGGGCCTTATGTGAACTGCTGCATACAAGAGGCTGCCCACCAAGGACTGAAATTGATCCTGCTCTTCGACTTCAACCCCTTGATCCTCTGCAGCTTTCACAAGCTTGAATTTTGCTGGCAGGGGAGTCGCAACCTTGCGCTCATTCTCAATCCTATACTTCTCCCCAAGCTCCTTGATGAACTTCTCCTGGTGCAGCTTTAACCACCTGTAATCCAGATCCCTCTCCACGTGCATCCCGAGGTAGTACTTTACCTCCCCAAGGTTCTTGCACTTGAAGATCTCCATCAGCTGCACCTTCTCGATCTCCTTGATGCTGCTGCTAAAGAGAAGAATGTCGTCCACATAGACCAGAAACAGCACCAGCTTCTCCCCCTCCCCCTTGAGAAAGAGGCTCTCATCACAGCTGCTGGTCCTGAATCCCACCTCCTCTAAAACAGCTGCCAACTTCTGGTACCAGCAGCATGGCGTCTGCTTCAAGCCGTAGATGGACTGTTTCAGCTTGCACACCCTGCCCATACCATCCTCATACCCTGGTGGCTGCGTCATGAACACCTCCTCCTCTAAAATCCCATTGAGGAATGCCGTTGATATATCCATCTGAATGTAATTTTTGCACTAACGGTTGCATCTGCCAACAAGACACGGAGGGTTTGGCAGTGGGAGCAAAGATCTCATTGAAGTCCGACTTCTCCTTTTGCATACACCCCTTATCCACCAGCCTACTCTTGTAGATGGTGACTTGTTTCTTGTCATCGGTCTTGATCCTTAGTACCCACTTGCACTGTACGGCTTTCTTCCTCTCAGGCAGCACCACCAGCTCCCATGTCCCATTCTCTACCAGGCTCTGGTACTCAGAATCTCTGGAAACCAGCCATTTTTTCATATCTGGGCCAGCTAATGCCTCCTCCATGCTAGCTGGTTCCACTGGTGCAGGGGCAAGAAAACAGTAGGCAGGTTCATCCTCCTCATCCGGATCATAGCCATGTGGTAGAATCAGCAATGCCTCGTCTGTCCCAAGCTGCTGCTCCACTACATCAGCTCGTGCAGTCAGCTTCTTAGTGGCCATACGGGTACGTCTTGGCCTGGAGACGGGTGTCTCCTATCCCCTCACAACAACACCTTTCGGCTTCTTGGTTTTTCCCTGCTACTGCTCTCCTTCCTCGGATCCAGCAGCTCCACTAGTGCTACCGCTAGTCTCCACATCATCACCTTCACCAAAAGGTGCCTCCTGCACCTTCTCTCCATCATCACCCTCTGCAGCTACCTCCTCTACTTCTCCCACACACTAGGATTCAGGTCCAGCTGCATAGTGATCAACTCCATCTGCTGGGACACCCTGGCCTCTAGCTGTTTCTCCCAGCTCCCATACATCATGCCCTCAACAAACTTCACATCCCTGCTGTCAAACAAGACACCCTTGGAAGGTTCCCACAGCAGCCATCCCTTGCTCTCAGCAGCCAGCTCCAAATGCACACACCAGATTGCACTTGCCCCCAACTTACTGCGGTAGATCTTGGGGACGTGGGCGACTGCAATGGAACCGAACACCTTCAGCATGTCCACCGGCGGCTTCCTCCCAAGCCACCTCTCCAACGGCACCCACGAGTCATCCCCAACCTTGGTGAGTACCCTGTTCCTAGCGACGGTAGCGTGTCGAACAGCATGGGGCCACATGGAGCTGCCCAGCCCAGATTCTATGAGCAGCGCCCTAGCTGTCTCCAGAATTGTCCGGTTCGCCCGTTCTGCTTCACCGTTAGACTGTGGGGTGTAAGCCGTGGTCAGCTCTCTCTGGATGCCCTGCTTCTTGAGCCAGGCCGTGATCTCAGGTCCAAGAAACTCACCACCCCGATCTGTCCTAATCCGCTTCACCACACACTCTGCTTGCTTCTCCACGAATGGCAGCCAATCTTCCCGTATCGAAGAGACGGCAAGGTCCTTCTGCTTCAGCGGATATGCCCACATAAGCCTGCTCCAATTATCCATTATGGTCAGAAAGTACCGCTCCCCCTTGTGCCCTTGCACCGGCAGCGGCCCCTCCAAGTCCATGTGGACCAGCTCCAACGGCTTTTTGCTCCTGCCAGCCACACTATGGAAGGGGAAACGGGTAAACTTTGAGAGCAAACAGATTTCACAATTCTCATCAGGTGGCTGTCCGTTCAGCTTTAGACACTTAACAGCTCCATCTTTCTCCAACTGCTTCAATAAAGGCATTGCCACATGCCCCAAGCGTTGGTGTGCCGTTGCTGAATCCGTCTCCCCAGATCTGGCCGACACTTTCATACCAACCCCTCCAACGGCGTTGCACTCCCCGTGGGATGCAGACCCTTCTCCAGCCTGCCCCCCAGTATGCCACGCCAATGCCGGCAGCTGCCACATGGATCTGTACACGTCCATGCTTTCGTGCAGACCCCAAAGCACCTGATTGCCCAGCTGCCCCTTGTAAGTGCGTGCCCCATCCGTGCTAGTGCTCACCCTAGCCTTGCCAAGCTTACGGAGGGAGATGAGGTTGGCCTTGAGTTCAGGAACGAGAAGAACGTCGTGCAGCACCACCGGCTTGCCATCCACTCCCTTATACGCAGCTCGTCCCACACCAGCCACCTTCAGCGTGTGTCCAGAGGCGGAGAACACTTCGTTGATCGGTGCAGCGCATACGTGGTCCAGCAGGTCCTTGCGCGGCGTCATCGTCCAAGCAGCGCTCGTGTCCAACACCCAATAATCCAGGGGGTGCAGCTCTGCTCCATCCTTGGCAGAGGCATCTTCTTGCCCCCCCTGCTCCCCCTGTACTCCAGTATGGAAGAACTGGCCCGCGGTGCGCTCCTTCTTCTTCTCCGCACCGCCATTGCCCTTCGTGTTGTTGTGAGACGAATCAGCGACTATGCTCGTGCCGTTTTTCTGGTTCCTCCGCGCACCGCCATCCTGGTGACGATTCTGGGGGGTCCGTCCATCGGGTTTCATATAGCACAAAAATCAGGGGTGCCCCTCCTTCTCACAATACCAGCAACTCCCTTTCATTTTGCCACCAGCACCCGACTTGCCCCCACGTCCAGATTTCGCACCGCGACCCCACCCGGTACCTCCTTATTGGTCGTTGGAGTCGCTGTTTTTCTTTTCACCGCGTCCAGCACCACGAAAGCCATGTCCTCTGCCACGTTGGCTCCGTTGCATTATGTAGCCGCTGCTGCCGTCGTCTCCACCCCTCAGTTGGCGACGACGAAAGTCCTCCTCCAGAATCTTTGTCCGCACCCACTCGAGTGTCCACAAGCTCTGGTTCTGCGGCAGGCTCAATCCGCTCGTGAATTGAAGCAACGATTCCGGCAGCAGTGAAAGCATCTTCAGGCACTTGGTCTACTCTGGGTAGGTGATTCCCGCGGTCGCCAACTTTGCATAGAGGTCGCGCAATTTGTCCAGGACAGGTTGAACCAGCTCTCCCTCGCTCAGGCACAACGCGGACAGCTCTCTCTCCAGCATCAACGTTGCAACAACAGAGGTCGGGGCATGTAGCTCCTTCAACACGCTCCACGCCTTCGGACCGCACTCAACCTCCGGCAGCAGGTGCATGACGTGGTGATGCTGGTTCAGCTCCAAACTCTGCGACATCAAGTAGTAGCCAGCCGAGGCGCGCTCGTCCCAATCTTCTTGAAGGGCGGGGTCACTTGGTCTAGGCTCCTCCCCAATCATTAGTTTCAGCAAACCGATCTGACGGAAATAAAGTTGCATTTTCCACGCCCAATCATCATAGCCCTCACCATTGAACTTCTCGATGGTGAATTTTTTCAGCACCTCCATGATCAGCAAGCCCTGGGTTGTTCGCGCTCCCCTTGGCGCAGAAACACCAGAATCTTGGCTGCCGCTGCGATCTTCGGCTAAAGATTTTCCAGCTACCGCTGAGGTGTTGCCCGCCATAGCTACCTATAACGAGGTTTACTATAACGCAGCTCTGATACCAGCTTATTGGGGTAAGGGCCTAATAAACCCAAACTATTAAGACTTTATCAAACTTAAAACCTCTCCTCGGGGTCACCTCCAAGGGTCCTTGGGTGCCTGGTACAAGACCAGTCCCTATTCTCGGGTCCGACTTTGTAGAGAGAGGGATCAAGAGGGACTTAGTCACAGCAGCAAGAGTACCTTAAACGTTGCGCAGCGTATCGTGCAGACTGTCGACCGGATTAACCTGAGAATTTCCTATATCGAAGCTCACTCCAGGAGCTTTAAAATAAGCCAAGTTGCCTTGCGAAAAGTTCTGCCATTACAAAGTGTTGGCTCGGAGAGCATTTGCCTAGCGTTGGAGTGCTAGCGTACTAGCGTTGACTCGGGTAGCATTCCGCGTCGCACCGCGTAGAAACGAAATTCCAGGAAGGGAGGAATTCGCTTGAATCAAATTGACTATATCCAGATACAAAGAGAGAAGGAATATATAGTTCTAGCTAGCAAGGACCTTGGGAATCAACCTAGGAAGAACCAGGGATGATCCCAAATAATTCCAAGCAACAGAACCAACCTGGCTGGACAAAACAGCAGGTGGTAGGTTGGTAAACAGACTCTGGTTCTGTTTTTCTAACCTGGGAAAACATAAACCAGGTTCAGGTCTTAGAAACAGAACCTGTTTTATCTTTGCCTAACCAGCCAAATGCTGGTTCCACTGGTTTCTCCTGTAATGCATTCGGGTGTGAATGGAATGTTCGTGTATTTGTTTGCTTTCGCAATTTTCGCTTGAAGCGTTTGCAGGTATTCGCGCATTATGCACTTCGGCACAACATTGTACGCGCAATGAACAGTACAAGCAGAAAGGACGAGCTCGCAAAGGAACCCAAGATGGAAGCATTACGGTTCAGTTGAATTGATTGTGCAGATTCAGTTCTATCCAAATCTAAATTGTACTGTTTTGTTTGGTTCACTATAGTGTAGCAGGGCAGGCAATCTAGAGGTACAATTTAGGTGAAGGTTGGATGTTGTTTGTCTGTATCTGCATGCTACAGGGCCAGGGGAAACCAGCGGAACCAGCATTTGGCTAATTGGGCAAAGACAAAACAGGTTCTGGTCTTCAAAAACAAAACCTGATTTGTCTTTGCCCAACCAGCCAAATGCTGGTTCCACAGGTTTCCCCTGGCCTTGTAGCATGCAGATAGAGACAAACAATATCCAACCTTCACCTAAATTGTACCCCTATAGTGCCTGCCCTTCTAAACTATAGTTAACTAAACAGAAAATTACTATTTCGAGTTGGATAGAACTGAATCTGCACAATCAATTCAACCATACCGCAAAACTTCCATCTTGGGTTTCTTTGGGAGCTCGTCCTTTCTGCTTGTACTGTTCATAGCACGTACAATGTTGTGCCGAAGCGCATAATGCGCGAGTATCTGTGAATGCTTCAAGCAAAAATTGCGAAAGCAAACAAATACACGAACATTCCATTCACACACAAATGCAATTGCACACGCATACTCATACAAACAGACGATAGGATGTCGTGCAATGTGAATTTGCACCCAACACATTCCCCGTCTGCCTGCCGGCTGCATCCCTATCATCCCATACTAGTTCATGCTCATTCCACTCATCCGCACACAACGCCAATCAGGCTCATCCGCAAGCCTCTTGGTGAGGAAGTCTGCTGGCTGCTGGTGAGACTTGATGTAGATCGGATTCACCGTCCCCCTCTTCACCTCCTTACGCAGCTAGTGTCACTTGATACGCATGTACTTATTGAGCCCATGAAGCACAGAGTTCCTGGCCATCCCAAGAGCTCCCTTGCTATCACAAAACAGCGGCGTAGCAACCTTTTGCTCCTGGCCAATCTTTTCTAATAGTCTCCTCAGCCAAAATACCTCCTTCACCCCATGGAATATCGCCATGTACTCTGATTCCACAGAAGAGAGTGCTGTCTCCGTCTGCTTCTTTGACCTCCAACTAACAGGTCCTCCTCCAACTACGCAGATGTATCCTCCCACAGATGAGGAATCCTTCTTCTCAGAGGCCCACGTAGCATCGGTAAAGCAAGTGAGAAAAAGCTTCCCTTCTCTAAGCCTACCCCCTTGTCTTTTAGCACCTCAATCCCTTTCTGCTTCACCTATGCAGATGCGGAGTATTGAACTCCAATGCTTGGGTGAGAATTCAGATACTTCACCACATGCGGAGCTGCATCAACCTGCTCTTCTGATGGATTCTGCACCACCCTAGCCAGCTGCCCAACCGAGAAAGGGTTTAGGCCTTGTGTGAACTGCTGCATACAAAAGGGTGCCCAACAAGGACTGAAATTGCTGCTGCTCCTCGGCTTCAACCCGTTAATCTTGTGCAACTTTCACAAGCTTGAATTCTGCTGGCAGGGGAGTTGTAATCTTGCGCTCATTCTGAATCCCGTACTTCTCCCCCAGCTCTTTGATGAACTTCTCCTGGTGCAGCTTCAACCACCTGTGATCCAGATCCCTCTCTACATGCATCCCGAGATAATACTTTACCTCCCCAAGGTTCTTGCAGTGGAAGTTCTTCATCAACTGCTACTGTATCTTCTGGATCTCCTTCATGCTGATGCTAAAGAGAAGAATGTCGTCCACATAGACCAGAAACAGCACCGGCTTCTCCCCCTCCCCTTTGAGAAAGAGGCTCTCATCACAGCTGCTGGTCCTGAAACCCATCTCCTCTAAAACAGCTGCCAGCTTCTAGTACCAGCAGCGTGGCGCCTGCTTCAAGCCATAGATGGACCTTTTCAGCTTGCACACCCTGCCCGTACCATCCTCATACCCAGGCGGCTGTGTCATGTCCTCATCCTCCTCTAAAATCCCATTGAGGAATGCCGTAGATATATCCATCCGAATGATGAATTTCCTACTAACGGTTGCATCTGCCAATAAGACACGAAGGGTAGGGGGTTTGGCAGTGAGAGCAAAAATCTCATTGAAGTCCCGCTTCTCCGTCTGCATAAACCCTTTAGCCACCAGCCTACTCTTGTAGATAATGACCTGTCCCTTGTCTTCGGTCTTGATCCTTAGCACCCACTTGCACTGTACGGCTTTCTTCCTCTCGGGCAGCACCACCAGCTCCCATGTCTCATTCTCTAGCAGGCTCTGGTACTCAGCATCCCTGGAAACCAGCCACAACTCCCTATCTGGGCCAGCTAATAACTCCTCCATGCTAGCTGGTTACTCTGGTGCAGGGGCAAGAAAACAGTATGCAGGTTCATCCTCCTCATCCGGATCATAGCCATGCGGTAGAATCAGCAATGCTTCCTCTGTCCCAAGCTGCTGCTCCGCTACATCAGCTCCTGCAGTCAGCTTCTTAGTGGCCATACAGGTACGTCCTTGCGTGGAGACGGGTGTCTCCCATCCCCTCATAACAACACCTTTCGGCTTCCTAATTATTCCCTGCTGCTGCTCTCCTCCCTCAGATCCAGCAGTTCCACTAATACTACCGTTAGTCTCCACACCATCACCTCCACCAACAGGTGCCTGCTGCACCTTCTCTTCACCACCACCCTCTGCAGCTACCTCCTCTCCCTTCTCCCACACACTAGGAGTCAGGTCCAGCTGCATGGTGATCTGCTCCATCTGCTGGGACACCTTGGCCTCTGGCTGTTTCTCCCAACTCCCATATATCATGCCCTCAAGAAACTTCACATCCCTGCTGTCAAACAACATACCCTTGGAAGGTTCCCACAGCAGCCATCCCTTGCTCTCAGTAGCCAGCCCCAATTGCACACACCAGATTGCACTAGCCCCAAACATACTATGGTAGGTTTTGGGGACGTGGGCGACTGCCATGCAACCGAACACCCTTAGCATGTCCACCGGCGGCTTCCTCCCAAGCCACCTCTCCAACGGTACCCTGTTCCTAGTGACGGTAGCGTGCCGAACAGCATGGGACCACATGGAGTTGCCCAGCCCAGATTCTATGAGCAGCGCCCTAGCGGTCTCCAGAATTGTCCGGTTCGCCCGTTCTGCTATACCGTTAGACTGTGGGGTGTAAGCCATGGTCAGCTCCCTCTGGATGCCCTACTTCTTGAGCCAGGCCATCATCTCAGCTCCAAGGAACTCACCACCCCGATCTGTCCTAATCCGCTTCACCACACACTCCGCTTCCTTCTCCACAAATGGCAGCCAATCTTCCCATATCGTTGAGGCGGCATGGCCCTTCTGCTTCAGCAGATAGGCCCACATAAGCCTGCTCCAATCATCCACTATGTTCAGAAAGTACCGTTCCCCTTTGTTTCCCTGAACCGGCAGCGGCCCCACCAAGTCCATGTGGACCAGCTCCAACCGCTTCTTGCTCCTGCCAGCCACACTATGGAAGTGGAAACAGGTTAACTTTGAGAGCAAACAGATTTCATAATTCTCATCAGGTGGCTGTTCGTTCAGCTTCAGACCGTTAACAGCTCCATCTTTCTCCAACTGCTATAACAAGGGCATTGCCTCATGCCCCAAGCGTCGGTGTGCCGTTGCTCAATCTGTCTCCCCAGATCTGGCCGACACATTCACACCAACCCCTCCAACGGCATTGCATTCCCCCTGGGATGCAGACCCCTCTCCAGCCTGCCCCCCACCATGCCACGCCAACGCCGGCAGCTGCCACATGGATCTGTACACGTCCGTGCTCTCGTGCAGATTCCAATGCACTGATTGCCCAGCTGCCCCTTGTAAGTGCGTGCCCCATTCGTGCTAGTGCTCACCCCAGCCTTGCCAAGCTTACGGAGGGAGATTAGGTTGGCCTTTAGTTCAGGAACGAGAAGAACATCGTGCAGCACCACCGGCTTGCCATCAGCTCCCTTAAACGCAGCTCGTCCCGCATCAGCCACCTTCAGCGCGTGTCCAGAGGCAGAGCACACCTCGTTGATCGGTGCAGCGCGTACGTGGTCCAGCAGGTCCTTGCGTGGCGTCATCGTCCTAGCAGCGCCCGTGTCCAACACCCAATAATCCAGGGGGTGCAGTTCTGCTCCAACCTTGGCAGAGGCGTCTTCTTGCTCCCCCTGCTCTCCCTGTTCTCCAATATGGAAGAACTGGCCCGCGGTGCGCTCCTTCTTTTCCGCACTGCCGTTGCTCTTCAGGTTGTTGTCGGACGAATCGGCGACCATGATCGTGCCGTTCTTCTGGTTCCTCCGCGCACCGCCATCCTGGTGACGATTCTGGGGGGTCCATCTATCGGGTTTCTTATAGCACAAAATCTAGGGGTGCCCCTCCTTCTCACAATACTAGCAACTCCCTTTCATTTTGCCACCAGCACCCGACTTGCCCCCATGTCCAGATTTCACACCACAACCCCAACCGGTACCTCCTTGTTCGTCGTTGGAGTCATCGTCCTTCTTAGCACCATGTCTAGCACCACCGAAGTTACGTCATCTGCTACGTCGGCTTCTTTGCATCCCAAAGCCGCTGCTGCCATCATTTCCACCCCTCAATTGGCCGCGACGTAACTGTTGGGTGCAAATTCACATTGCACGACATCCTGCCGCCTGTTAGTATGAGTATGCGTGTGCGAGTTTTTTTGGGTGTGAATCGAATGTTCGTGTGTTTCTTTGCTTTTGCAATATTCGCTTGAAGCATTTGCAGGTACTCGCGGATTATGCGCTTCGGCACAACATTGTACGCAAGATAGACAGTACAAACAAAAAGGACGAGCTCGCAAAGGAACCCAAGATGGAAGCTTTGCGGTTCGATTGAATTGATTGGGCAGATTCCGTTCTATCCAACTCGAAATTGTATAGTTGTGTTTGGTTGACTATAGTGTAGCAGGGCAGGCACTATAGAGGTACAATTTAGGTGAAGGTTGGATGTTGTTTGTCTGTATCTGCATGCTACAGGGCCAGGGGAAACGAGCGGAACCAGCATTTGGCTGGTTGGGCAAAGACAAAACAGGTTCTGTTTTTAGGACCTGAACCTGGTTGTTGTTTTGCCAGGTTGGAAAAACAGAACCAGAGGTTGTTTACCAACCTACCACCTGCTGTTTTGTCCAGCCAGGTTGGTTCTGTTGCTTGGAATTATTTGGGATCATCCTTGGTTGTTCCCAGGTTTATTCCCAAGGTCCTTGCTAGCTAGAGCTATTTATTCCTTCTCTGTTTGTACCTGGATATAGTGAAATTGATTCGAGCAAATTCATCCCTTCCTGGAATTTCGATTCTACGCGGTGCGATAGCAGAATGCTACCCAAGTCAACGCTAGTATGCTAGCACTCCAACGCTAGGCAGAAGCTCTCCGAGCCATAACTTCGTAATCGCAGAACTTTTTGCGAGACAGCTTGGCTTATTTTAAAGTTATTGGAGTGACCTTCGATATAGGAAATTCTCAGCTTAATCCGGTTTGCTCAATACGCTGTGCGACTTTCAAAGTACTCTTGTTATTCTTATTTTGACTAAGTCATTCTTGATCCCTCTCTCTACAAACTCTGACCCGACGATAGGGGCTGGTCTTGTACCAGGCACCTAAGGACCTTTGGAGGTGACCCCAAAAAGAAGTTTGAGAAAGGCTTAATATGTTGAGTTTATTAGGCCCTTACACCAATAGCTACGCGGCCCCGCCGCCGCCTCCCTACCTACGCCACCCAGTCGCCACCCCTACGCGGCCCTATCGCCGCCCCTACGCGGCCCTATGGCCGCCTCTAGCGTCCTCGTCTCCGCCCCTAGCAGACCCATCGCGGCCTCCCTACCTACGCGGCCCCGTCGCCACCCCTAGCGGCCTCGTCGCCACCCCTAAGGGGCCCTGTCGCCGCCCCTAGCGGCCCCGTCGCCGCCTCCCTACCTACACGGCCCTGTCGCCGCCCCTACGCGGCCCAGTCGCTGCCCTTACGCGGTCTCGTTGCCGCCCCTAGCGGCCCCATCGCCGCCCTCAGCGGCCCCGTTGCCGCCTCCCTACCTACGCGGCCCCCTTGCCTTCCATAGCGGCCCTCGTCGCTGCCCATAGCGGCCCTTTCAGCAACCGAGCCGCCAAGCTGCCCGACAGCCGAGCTGCCGAGCAGCCGAGCAGCCGAGCATTCGAGCTGCCCAGCAACTGACCCGCCAAGCCGTCTAGCAGCCAAGCCACCGAGCCGCCCAGCAGCTGAGCCGCCAAGCCGCCCAGCAGCCGAGCCGCCGAGCTGCCCTGCCATCGAGCCCCTATTGCTCCTACCGACGCGCCCTAGCCCCTCTTACTCGGACTGGGGAGATCATTCCCAGTGTCCTTACATTTGATGCTGAGGGTCATGCTGTTGACTTTGAGGTCTGGGTTGATGACCTCCCACTGTTCCTACAGTGCGATAGGGCAGACAGACTCTCTTCTTTCGATCTCACCTCTGGTGTCTCTCCTGCCCCGCCTGCTACTGCTGACAGCACTGTTCGCTCACAGTGAGCCACATACGCAATGCTGCTGCCCACCTTGCTGTGCGTCGCCACTTACCGACCACTGAGCGTGCGCACTTTAGTCAGTACAAGATTGCTAAGACCTTGTACGACGTTGTAGTAGTACGCTACTCATCCCCTGCCACTGCTGCGCTCAGCCGCCTCATGCTGCCGTAACTGTTCCCTGACCATGCTGCCTTTCCCACAGTCGCTGACCTCATTTCCCTCATTCCCTGACTTAGCACTAGTGACACTCGCTACCATGCTGCGCTTCCTGCTGAGTTTTGTGCCAAGAACCCCCCCCCCCCATGTACCTCACCCTCTACTACATAGTGACCCGGCTCCCTGACTCCCTTCGCTTAGTCAGGGACCACTTCCTCTCAGTTTGCCCCACCACACTCACTGTTGACCTCCTCGAGAAGCGCCTCCTAGCAGCAGAGAAGAGCATAGTCGCTGTAGGAGCCTCTCGTGATGACCCTTCCACCCCCGTCTTTGAAGGATGTTCCCTCTCTCCCCTTGTGCCCTCGGTTGCCTCTTCTGCTGCGGCCGACCTCGTTGGTGTCAAGTCGGTCGGTGCTGCATCTGCCCCTAGCGGGAGACGCCGCACCGGTAAGGGGAAGGGGGGCAAGGGCGCTGGAGGGGCTGGAGGGGGTGGAGGCGGCGGAGGCGGCGGCGGTGGCAGACGGAGCGGTGGCGGCGGAAGTGGCGGAGGTGGCGGAAGTGGCAGCAGCAGCGGTCGAGCTGGTCGCGGCTCTGCACAGAGGAATGGTTCCGGTGGTGGTCCGTGCCAGCAGCAGCAGCGCACTCGTGAGACCCTGTCCCCTCAGCAGCTCCGTGAGTCGTACGCTGCCTGTCAGCACGGTGGGGGTAGTGGTCCCTACGTCCTCCGTACCGGCGACCGCGCTGGTGAGCAGTACGGGGGCCCGCACTCCACCCAGCGCTGCTTCGGCCGCCTGACGGACGCGTGGCATCACCAGTTGCCCGAAGTCTCTGAGAACGCTCGCTGGGACGTTCTGACTAGGGCGGGGGTTGCTATTTTTGATCTGGATTATGATGCTATTCTTGCTGCCATGTATGTTGTGTCTACTAGTGATGAGGGTGACTGTTACCTGTGTGTTCCGCCTGACCCGGGCATTAAGGCTGCTGTTCTAGGTGCTGGTGAGGCTGCTGCTCTAGGTGCTAGTGCATCTGCTGCCCCAGGTGCTGGTGAGTCTGCCCTCTCAGGTACTACGTCGGCTCAGGCCGTATACATCTTAACCTTTGACTCAAGTGCTTCCCGCTCCTTCTTTCGAGACCGCATTATGCTTACGTCGCTCAGTCGGCCGGTTGCGGTCTCTGCACTGTCTTACCGTACCCGGCAGCCCCCTCTGGCACCCTGTCCCGTCTCTACCTCCCCTTGTTCTCTACGAACTTGGTGAGTGGAGCTGACCTACAGGATAGGGGGGTTGACCAGTTCACTCCTCCGAGTCAGCGAGTGACCCACTGCACGTATGCTCGGACAGGCCAACACCTGGCCATGTTGACCCATCGGCCAGGGTCGAGCGTGTACACACTTACTACTGAGTCTCATCCGGCTGCTGAGTCTGGTCAGGTAGCTGCGTCGAGTAAGGTGTTTGCTGCAGCGTCCAGGTCTCGTCCTGAGTCTGCTCCCTACTCGTGTCATCTACTGTCCCACCAGACTCTCCTCTGGCACCATCGCCTCGGTCACCCGTCCTTGCTTCTTCTCCGAGGCATGGCCTCCCGTGTCCTTGTCTCTGGTCTCCCCCTGTCTCTCCCTTCCCTATCTCCGGGGCTTGCCCTTGTCTGCGTCCTCTGCGTCTAGGGGCGACAACGCGCCGCCCCTTGCTCCTCTGAGTTTCCTCCGACAGAGGCTCCGCTGCTAACTCTTCAAATGGAGATGTGGGGCCCCGCCCGCGTCCGTGGCCAAAGGCACGAGCGTTACTTCCTGTTGGTGGTTGACGACTACTCGCGTTACACCACGGTGTTCCCCTTGCGCAGCAAGGACAACGTCACTGAGGTGTTGATCAACTGGATCCGCGCAGCTCGTGTCCAGCTCAGAGGGAGTTTTGGCTCAGACTTCTTGTCTTGTGTCCACACTTTGACAGAGGCGGGGAGTTTTCCTGTACCTGTCTGGGAGCCTTTTGTCGCGCACAGGGCATCCGCCAGACCTTCACGCTTCCGGCCTCTCCACAGCAAAATAGGATTGCTGAGCCGCGCATTGCCATGGTCATGGACGTTGCTTGTACGTCCATGATCCATGCGGCTGCCCCCCATTTTATGTGGCCGTTTGCGGTTCAGTACGCAGCGCATCAGCTCAACCTTCAGCCCCTGAGTCTAGGGGTGCTAAGACTGGGGGTGCTGAGCCTAGGGGTGCTGAAGCTGTAGGTGCAGAGCCTAGGGGTGCTGAAGCTGTAGGTGCAGAGCCTAAGGGTGCTGGGTCTGCTCGTGTGGCCTCTCGCGGTGCTTCGTCGAGGCGGGGGCCATTCTGTCCGAAGTAGCTACGCGAGTCGTTTACCCGGCGCTGGAGCCGTGCTGCTGGAGCTGGAGGTACTACTGTTGCTACTAGTCCCGGAGTTGCTCGTACTAGTGGTACTGGAGCTGCTGGGGCTGGAGGTGCTGCTTGGGCTGCTGGAGTTAGTCTTGCTGGAGGTACTACTGGAGCTTTTGGCGGTACTGGAGCTGCCTGTCCTGCTGGAGTTGGTGCTGCTGAAGCTGCTGAAGCTGGAGCTGCTGGGGGTGTTGGTATTGGTAGTTCTGCTGGCGCTGGTATCTCTGAGAGTGCTGGAGTTGGCGCTGTTGGGGCTGGAGATGCTGTTTGCGCTGGTGCTGCTGCTGGGGGTATTGGTGCTGTCCCTGCTGCATCTGGAGGCGCTGCGCGGCCGAGGCCGTACTTCGTTCCGCTCCTGGAGTAGGTTCTTGGTCTCCCGCCCTCTACTGGTCGTGTTTCTTCCTTAGTGTGCACAGCCTGTCAGTCGCGGTTACAGTTACAACCCGCCTCCCCCCTACCTGCCCCTTCTCCCTACACTGGTCCTACTAGAGGTCTTGCTGAGCGTCGTGAGCCTGCGTCTCGTCCTGCGTCGCCTGTTTGTGCTGCTCACACTAGTCGTCGTGCTCCGCGTCCGCGTCCTCCTGCGGTCCCAGGCACACACCAGATGGCACTGCATCTTTCCACTGTTCCTCTGCGTGTCCCGTTGCGATGTCCTCCACAGTCCTCATTTCGTGTTCTTGCAGACTCGGAGTCTGACTCTCTTCGTGATGCCAGTCCTACTGTCGCACATCTCCTGGCCACTGTTGTCACTGTACCTTCCTTTCAGTCCACTACTGCGTCGGCCCTAGTTGCTGAGCTTGTCGACTTTGCTGCTCGCTGTCGTCTAGACTACGCTGCTAGTCTTGTTGCTGAGTCTAAATATGCCTGTCTTCCGTTCGTCGGATGTGAGTGTGCTCTTAGCAAGGACGTCCTTGAGTACAGGCAGGAGAATTCCAGTATTTTGCTGCTGCTTTGTCTCATCTCATTTCCACGCTGAATGCCTCCGAGGGAGACCCGGAAACACCAGACATCCCGACTCCTCGATTGTACGCTGAGGCGATCGAGGGTCCCTACTCATCTAAGTGGCAGTCAGCCATAAACGCAGAGATGGCTTCCTGGACGTCTACAGGCACCTACGTCAATGATGTTTCCCCGCATGGGGTGAACATCGTCAGTGGCATGTGGATCTTCAGGGTGAAGCGGCCGCCGAGTTCTCCGCCTGTTTTCAAGGCGCGTTACGTGGCTTGACGCTTCAGTCAGTGGCAGGAAGTTGACTACTTTCAGACCTTCTCTCCCACCCCGAAGATGACCACTCTTTGAGTGCTGCTGCACATAGCCGCTTAGCGCGACTACGAGCTTCACTCTCTTGACTTCAGCACAACTTTCCTTCAGGGCAGCCTGCACGAGGAGATCTGGCTGTGCCGCCCACCTGGCTTCACTGGGTCATTTCCTCCTGGTACCTAGTGGAGCCTCCGACTGCCAGTCTACGGTCTCCGCCAGGCGCCCCATGAGTGGCACGATACACTGGGGACTACACTTGCGGCTCTTCGGTTTGCTCCTTCTACAGCCGACCCGTCGCTGTTTCTGCGCAACGGCACCTATTTGCCGCCGTTCTACATCCTCGTGTAAGCAGTCCTTCCGACGCGGCCCCGCCACTTCTCCTAATCGCGGCCCCGCCGCCCACCACGTCGCGGCCCGCCGTCTCCTCTGACGCGGCCCCGCCGCTGGCGCTTACCCGGCCCCGCCGCCGGCTCCCACACGGCCCCATGGCCCACCACGACGGGGCCCCGCCGCCGGTTCTGACGCGGCCCCGCCGCCGGTTTGACGTGGCCCCGCCGTCGGCTCCTACGAGGCCCCGCCGGCTCCTACTGAGGCCTCGCCGCCGGCTCCTACTGCGGCCTCGCCGGCTCCTACTGCGGCCCCGCCGGCTCCTACTGCGGCCCCGCCACCGGCTCCTACTACGGCCCCGCCGGCTCTCCAGCGGCCCCGCCGCCGTTTTGACGCGGCCCAGCCGCGGCTCCTACCGTGGCCCCGCCGCCGCATTTGCTGCGGCCCCGCCACCGGCTCCTACGAGGCCCCGCCGTCGGCCCCGTCCGTCCCTGTCCCGGCCCCCCCGTTGCACCCTACCGGCCCGCCGCTGCACCACTGACGGCCCCGCCCGTCCCTTCTCGGCCCCGCCGCTGCACCTTGACGGCCCCGCCGTCCCATTTGACGGCCCCGCCGTCCTCTGTCCCGGCCCCGCTGCTGCACCCTGACGACTCCGCCGTCTCCTGTCCCGGCCCCGCCACTACACTTCAGCCGAGCCGCCCTGCAGCAGCCGAGCCGCCCTGCAGCAGCCGAGCCGCCCTGCAGCAGCCGGGCCGCCCTGCAGCCGAACCGCCCGGGAGCCGAGCCGCCCTGCCGCCGAGCCGCCCTGCACCCGAGCCGCCCTGCCGCCGAGCCGCCCGGGAGCCGAGCCGCCCTGCACCCGAGCCGCCCTGCCGCCGAGCTGCCCGGGAGCCGAGCCGCTGTGCACCCGAGCCGCCCGGTCGCCGTGCTGCCTTTTCTGTCGAGCTGCACGACCTGCCCCGCCTGGTGAGCACAGTCCCACTGTCACTGCGTGCTCTTTCCCTACTGCTTGCACTGCTTCGCTGTCGTCGCCATGGCCACCCCTAGTGTCCTAGCCTTTGACGCTGAGGGTCGCGCCATAGATTTTGAGGTCTGGCTAGATGACCTGCAGCTGTTCTTACAGTGCGACAGAGCTGATGGCCTTTCTCTCTTTGACCTCACCTCTGGCGCCTCTCCTGCTCCTGCTGCTGATGCTGATCCCACTGTCCGCTCTCAGTGGGCCACCCGCGATGCTGCTGCACGTCTTGCTGTGCGTCGCCACCTCCCTACCTCTGAGCGCGCGCACTTTAGTCAGTACAAGAGTGCTCAGACCTTGTACGACGCTGTAGTTGCGCGCTACTCCTCCCCTGCCACTGCTGCACTGAGCCGTCTCATGCTTCCCTACATCTTTCCTGACCTCTCTGCCTTTCCCACTGTCGCTGACCTCATTACGCACCTCCGCACTAGTGACACTCGCTACCGCGCCGCCCTTCCTGCTGAGTTCTGCACTAAGAACCCCCCCCCATGTACATCACTCTCTACTACGTAGTCGCGCGCCTCCCTGACTCCCTTCGTGTAGTCAGGGACCACTTTCTCGCAGTCTGTCCCACCACTCTCACCGTCGACCTCCTCGAGAAGGCCCTCCTCTCAGCTGAGAAGAGCATAGTTGCTGTAGGGGCTTCTCGTGGTGACCCTCGCACCCCCATCTTTGAGGGGTGCTCTCCTTCCCCCTTGCTGCCCTCTGTTGCCTCTGCTGCTGCTGCCGACCTGCTTGGTCTTGAGTCAGTCGGCGCAGCGTCTGCCCCTAGTGGAAGACGTCGCTCTAGCAGGGGCAAGGGGGGCAAGGGCGCGGGTGGAGCTGGAGGGAGCGGTGGAGGTGGCGGCGGTGGCGGCGGCGGGAGTGGGGGTGGCGGCGGGAGTAGTGGTGGTGGTGGTGGTGGTGGCAGCAGCAGCGGCAACGGTGGTGGTGGTGGCGGCGGTGGTGGAGGTGGCAGCGGCGGAGGTGGAGGCGGTGGGGGAGGAGGCGGTGGAGGCGGTGGAGGCGGCGGCGGAGGAGCGGGAGGTGGTGGAGGGAGCGGAGCTGGTCGCGGTAGTACCCAGCAGCGTAGTGGCGGTGGTGGTGGCCAGCGCTCGCAGCGGCAGCAGCAGCAGCGCTCGCGGGACATCCCTCCGCCCCAGCAGCTTCGTGAGTGGTACGCTGGGCGTCAGAGGGGTGGGGGTACTGGTCCCTGCACCTACGTTCTTCGTTCCGGCGACCGCGCGGGTGAGCAGTGTGGGGGTGCCCACGCTACCCTGCGCTGCTTTGGCCGCCTGACGGACGCTTGGCGTCAGCAGTTCCCCGGGGCTAGTGAGATCCCTCGTTGGGATGAGCTCCTTAGGGCGGGTGTAGCGATCTTTGATCTTGATTATGATGCTATCCTTGCTGCTATGTATACTGTGACTTATAGTGAGGAGAATGAGGGTTACCGGTGTTTCCAGCCCGACCCGGGCATTGGTACTGCTGCGCTAGGTGCTTGTGAGGCTGCTGCTCTAGGTGCCAGTGTGTCTGCGCTCTCAGGTACTGGTGAGACTGCGCTTTCAGGTACTGAGTCGTCCTCGTCCTCCCTCACTTTCACACTTGACTCCGGAGCTTCTCGCTCCTTCTTTCGAGACCGCACTACCCTTACGCCGCTTGGCCGGCCGGTTGCGGTCTCCCTGGCTGACCCTTCTGGGGGTCCTGTCCTGTCTCACTTCTCCACTCTCCTCCCGTGTCCGGCTGCCCCTTCGGGCGCCCTGTCTGGTCTGTACCTTCCCTCGTTCTCGACGAACTTGGTGAGTGGTGCAGCCCTACAGGATGCGGGGGTTCACCAGTTTACTCCTGCGAGTCAGCGGGTGACCCACTGCACGGACGCACGCACAGGCCGACACCTGGCCACCTTCTCGCGTCGGCCGGGGTCGAGTCTCTACACCCTGACCACTTCGTCTCCTCCTGTCCCTGCGTCCGGTCAGGTAGCTGCGTCAGGTCAGGTGCTTGCTGCTGCGTCCCGGTCAGGTCCTGAGTCTGCCCCCTGTTCTTGTCGCCTCCTGTCTCACGAGACTCTCCTGTGGCACCACCGTCTTGGCCACCCCTCCTTGCCCCGTCTTCGGAGCATGGCTTCCCGTGTCCTTGTCTCTGGTCTTCCCCGGTCTCTCCCTCCTCTCCCCTCCGGGCCAGGACCTTCCTGTGTCCCCTGTGTCGAGGGTCGCCTCCGAGCTACTCCTCACTCCTCCCACTTCCCCCCGACAGAGGCTCCCCTGCAGACGCTTCACATGGATGTGTGGGGCCCAGCCCCCGTCCGTGGGCAGGGTCACGAGCGCTACTTCCTGTTGGTGGTTGACGACTACTCGCGTTACACCACAGTCCTCCCCTTGCGCAGCAAGGGTGCGGTCACTGAGGTGCTGATCGACTGGATCCGCGAGGCTCGTCTCCAGCTCAGGAAGAGCTTCGGCTCGGACTTTCGTGTTCTGCGTCTGCACTCGGACAGAGGCGGAGAGTTCTCCTCTCGCCTTCTGCGAGACTACTGTCGTGCACGGGGGATCCGCCAGACCTTCACGCTTCCGGACTCTCCACAGCAAAATGGGATTGCTGAGCGCTGCATTGGCATGGTCATGGACGTCGCTCGTACGTCCATGATGCATGCGGCTGCCCCCCATTTTCTGTGGCCGTTCGCGGTGAGGTACGCGGCGCATCAGCTCAACCTTCACCCCAGGGTCTCTCGGCCTGCGATGTCCCCAGTCTTACCGTGGACGGGGAAGGTTGGCGATGCGTCTGCGTTCCGTGTCTGGGGATCTCGGGCGTTTGTCCGCGACTTGTCTGCGGACAAGCTGTCCCCTCGTGCTGCTCCCTGTGTCTTCCTTGGCTTCCCCACTGACGCCCCAGGGTGGCAGTTTTACCACCCCTCCTCTCGTCGTGTTCTGTCCTCCCAGGACGTCACGTTTGACGAGTCAGTCCCCTTCTACCGTCTCTTCCCCTACCGCACTCCTTCCCTCCCCCCTCCCCCGGACTTCCTTGTGCCGGTTCCCCCCCCGGTAGACCCCCTCCCCCCTCGGGTTCCTGCCCCCTCAAGTGTGTCCCAGGTAGACGCCGTTGACCCGGTCGAGGTTACTGGTGACTCTGGTGCTGCTGCGGGTGCTGAGCCTGGGGGTGCTGACTCTGGGGGTGCTGTGCGCGGGGGTGCTGAGCCTGGGGGTGCTGGGCCTGGGGGTGCTACTGCGGAGGGTGCGGAGCCTGGGGGTGCTGAGCCGGGGGGTGCTGTGCCTGGAGGTGCTGGGTCTGGGGGTGCTGGGTCGAGAGCTGCTGAGCCTGGGGGTGCTGAGCTGGGAGCTGCTGAGCCTGGGGGTGCTGCGTCTGGAGCTGCTGAGCCTGGGGTTTCTCCTGCTGCGCCTCGCCGGGAGCCCCTCTCTCCACAGGAGCTGCGCGAGTGGTTCGCTCGCCGCTGGAGGCGTGCTGCTGAGTCTGGGGGTGCTGCTGGAGCTGGAGCTGGTGCTTCTTCGACCGTCGAGGGTGCTGGTGCTGCCGGTCCCGGAGCTGCTGGGCTTGCGGGTCCTCCTGGAGCTGGAGCTGCTGAGGGTGTTGGTGCTGAGCCTACTGCTGCTGGTCCTGCCGCTGGCGGAGTGGGTGACGCTGGTGCTGTCCCTGCTGCGTCTGGAGCTACTGCGCGGCCTCGGCCGTACTTCGTTCCGCTTCTGCAGCAGGTTCTTGGTCTTTCTCCTCCAGTAGAGGGTCCACCGCCAGTCCGGTCGCAGTCCCTGCTGGAGCCTTCCTCTCCACTGCCTGCTCCCTCTCCTTACACTGGTCCTACTGGAGGTCTTGCTGAGGGTCGTGAGCCTGCGTCTCGTCCCGCGTCGCCTGTTCGTACTGCTCGCGCTAGTGGTCGCAGTTCGCGTCAGCGTCCTCCTCCTGTCCCTGGCACGCACCGGATGTCTTTGCGTCCGTCCACTGCTCCTCTGCGTGCCCCTTTGCCTTCTCCTCCTGAGTCCTCTCTTCCTGCGCTTGCCGACCCTGAGTCGGACTCTCTTCGTGCTGCCAGTCCTACTGTCACGCGTCTGCTTGCTACTGTCGTCACTGACCCCTCTTTTGAGTCCACTGCTGCGTCTGCTCTTGTCGCTGAGCTTGTCGACTTTGCTGCTCGCTGTCGTCTCGACTACGCTGCTAGTCTGGTTGCTGAGTCTGCGTCTGTCTGTCCTCCGTCCGTCGGGGGTGAGTGTGCTCTTGGCACGGATGTCCTAAAGGACAGGCAGGAGGAGTTACAGTGTCTAGCGGCTGCTTCACCTCATCTCGCGTCTGTACTGCTTGCCCCTGAGGGAGACCCGGATGCACTAGACATCCCGACTCCGCGATCTTACGTGGAGGCCGTAGAGGGTCCCTACTCCTCTCAGTGGCAGGCAGCTATGGATGCAGAGATGGCTTCCTGGAAGTCCACAGGCACCTACGTTGACGCGGTTCCCCCTCCTGGGGCGAACATCGTCAGTGGCACGTGGATCTTCAGGGTGAAGCGGCCGCCGGGCTCTCCACCTGTCTTCAAGGCGCGGTACGTTGCTCGTGGCTTCAGTCAGCGGCAGGGAGTTGACTACTTTCAGACCTTCTCTCCCACCCCGAAGATGACTACTCTTCGGGTGCTGCTGCACATAGCCGCTCAGCGCGACTACGAGCTTCACTCTCTTGACTTCAGCACTGCGTTCCTGCAGGGTAGCCTGCACGAGGAGATCTGGCTGCGCCGTCCACCTGGCTTCACTGGGACTTTCCCTCCTGGCACCCAGTGGAGCCTCCGACGGCCAGTCTACGGTCTTCGCCAGGCACCGCGTGAGTGGCACGACACACTGAGGACTACGCTTGCGGCTCTTGGGTTTGCTCCTTCTACTGCTGACCCGTCGCTGTTTCTGCGCACCGACACTTTTCTGCCGCCGTTCTACATCCTCGTGTACGTCGACGACTTGGTCTTTGCCACAGCGGACACTGCTGGACTCGCCTACGTGAAGTCCGAGCTGCTGAAGAGACACACGTGCACAGACCTGGGTGAACTGCGCAGCTACCTTGGCTTGCAGATCACTCGGGACAGAGCACGCCGCACCATTACCTTGACTCAGTCACACATGGTGCAGCAGGTCCTTCAGCGCTTCGGCTTCACGTACTCCTCGCCTCAGGCCACTCCTCTGCCTACTCGCCACTCACTCTCAGCTCTGCCTTCGGATGAGTCCGTAGAGTTGAGTGGTCCGTATGCAGAGCTTGTTGGCTGCCTCATGTACCTGATGACCTGCACACGACCTGACCTTGCATACCCTCTGAGCATTCTTGCACGTTATGTTGCTCATGGTAGACACCGACTAGAGCACATGGCTGCAGCGAAGAGGGTATTGCGCTACCTGTGCAGTACGTCGGGCATGGGGCTAGTGCTTGGAGGGCGGAGTCCAGTGGTCCTTACAGGCCACGCGGATGCTTCTTGGGCTGACGACCAGGCTACGCAGCGGTCGTCGCAGGGTTACACCTTCAGCCTTGGTTCCGGCTCTGTCTCGTGGCGGTCTACTCGCTCGTCTTCAGTTCTCGGCTCCAGTTGTGAGGCTGAAATCTACGCCGGGGCCATGGCTGCACAAGAGCTTCGCGGTCTACTTGTACTGTGACATATATATACCTGCTCTTGCTTGTCTTGCTTTATATATATGTCTGTACTCTTGCATGTGAACTGGCCTTTGGCCTTGCTCTTGTGCTCGGACTGTGTGGTGACTTTGTGATCCACCCCGAGCTTTGTTTTGCTTTGCTTGACTGGTCTTGTGACCCCTTGTTCTCCCCCACTTTGCCTATGGGGGTGTGTCAGAACATATAGCTTACTTGTTTGTGTAGGCTACAGTGGAGTATCCCATAGGGGGTACAACCCAATTAGGTTTCCTATTTGTACTCATTTCGTTCATAGTCATTTCATTCCTCTTTTCTATTTCACATTAGTTACCTTTTCAACCCTTACGTTCACTAGATGAATATATTTCCTACTTTCTATTTGAGTGAGACCACTTGATTCCGTGTACTATGCGAGATCTGAGCGCTTCCGTTCTCCCTGGCATTTGCATTTTAAGTTCCGATACTGACCGACCTAGCCAATGCACCATTTTCTCTATACATGTATGTTCAATACATTTTAAACCTTTTTAGCTGGCTAGATTGATATATTTCCCACCTTCTGATCGAGTGAGACCGTTAGATTCCCTCTACTTTTTGAGAAACGAGCGTTTCCGTTCTCCCTGGCCCCACCTGCACTATGAGTGCGAAATGCCGGCCAGACTGGCCGATGCACCATTTTCTCTACACATGTACGTTAGTTACCTTTCAAACCCTTACGTTCACTAGATGAATATATTTCCTACTTTCTATTTGAGTGAGACCACTAGATTCCGTGTACTATACGAGATCTGAGCGGTTCCGTTCTCCCAGGCATTTGCACTCTAAGTTCCCATACTGTCCGACCTGGCCAATGCACCATTTTCTATATACATATGCATTAGATTCCTTTCGAACCTTACTAGCTCACTAGATATATATATTTCCCACGTTTTGATCGAGTGAGACCGCTAGATTCCTTTTACTTTTTGAGAAATGAGCGTTTCCGTTCTCCTTGGCCCTACTTGCACTATAAGTGCGAAATGCCGGCCAGACTGGCCGATGCACCATTTTCTCTACACATGTGCGTTAGTTACCTTTCAAACCCTTACGTTCACTAGATGAATTTATTTCCTACCTTCTATTTGAGTGAGGCTACTAGATTCCGTGTACTATGCGAGATCCGAGCGCTTCCGTTCTTCCTGGCATTTGCACTCTAAGTTCCCATACTGACCGACCTGGCCAATGCACCACTTTCCATATACATATGCATTAGATTCCTTCCGAACCTTATTAGCTCACTAGATTTATATATTTCCTACCTTCTGATCGAGTGAGACCGCTAGATTCCCTTTACTTTTTGAGAAATGAGCGTTTCCGTTCTCCTTGGCCCTAGTTGCACTATAAGTGCGAAATGCCGGCCAGACTGGCCGATGCACCATTTTCTCTACACATGTGCGTTAGTTACCTTCCAAACCCTTATGTTCACTAGATGAATTTATTTCCTACCTTCTATTTGAGTGAGACCACTAGATTCCGTGTACTATGCGAGATCTGAGCGCTTCCGTTCTCCCTGGCATTTGCACTTTAAGTTCCCATACTGGCCGACCTGGCCAATGCACCATTTTCCATATACATATGCATTAGATTCCTTTCGAACCTTATTAGCTCACTAGATTTATATATTTCCCAAGTTTTGATCGAGTGAGACCGCTAGATTCCCTTTACTTTTTGAGCGTCGTCGCTCTCAGCTCTGCCTTCGGATGAGTCCGTAGAGCCGAGTGGCCCGTATCCAGAGCTTGTGGGTTGTCTCATGTACCTGATGACCTGCACTTGACCAGACCTTGCATACCCTCTGAGCATTCTTGCACGCTATGTCGCTCCCGGCCGTCACCGGAAGGAGCACATGGATGCAGCTAAGAGGGTGTTGCGCTACTTGTGCAATACGTCGGGCATGGGGCTAGTGCTTGGAGGGCGAGTCCCAGTTGTTCTCACTGGGCACTCAGACGCTTCTTGGGCAGACGACCAGGCTACTTAGCGGTCGTCTCAGGGTTACTCCTTGAGTCTTGGCTCTGGCTCAGTTTCTTGGCGTTCTACTCGCTCTTCTTCTGTTCTCAGCTCCAGTTGTGAGGCTGAGATCTACGCCACAGCCATGGCGGCCCAGGAGTTACGCTGGCTTACCTACTTGCTGACCGACCTTGGAGAGTGGCTTCGTTCTCCTCCAGTGCTGTACGTCGACAACAAGGCAGCCATTGCCTTGTGTGAGGAGCACAGACTGGAGCACAGAACGAAGCACATTGCTCTTCGCTACTTCCTTGCTCGAGAGCTGCAGCAGCATAGTCAACTTCGTCTGCGTTACGTGGCCTCTGAAGCCAACACTGCTGATATGTTCACCAAGGCGCTTCAGCCTTGTGACCATCAGCGCTTTTGCACTCTTCTAGGCCTTGTGCCTACTGGACCTCACTTGCTTACTTCTTGAGTCTGTTTGTACTGTGATCTGTGTATATATATACCTGCATGTTTACTCTTGCTAGGTTGTGATCATTGTATCTCTTGTTCTGTTATAAACCTGCATGTAAACTGGTCTTGTGACCACTTGCTTGTGCTCGGAATTTGTGTGGTATCCTTGAGATCCACCCTGAGCTTGTTTTGTCTTGCTTTGCCTTGACTGGTCTTGTGACCCCTAGTTCTCCCCCACTTTGCTTGTGGGGGTGTGTCAAACATTATATATGTTGTGCTTGTTTAGGCTACAGTGGGTTAGCCTATAGGGGGTACACAATTCTAGGGTTAGGTACTTGTACTGATTTCAGTGCTAGTTCAATCACTTTTTCTTGTTCCTTCTTCCAACACTTACGCCCAGACCTACATGACCTCCTTCCGCAGCTGGAAGCTGCACCTAGCCTTCGAGTCGCAAATTCTTGTCTACCTTGCTATGGCGATGCCCTACGTTCTTCACTTCGACCTAGAGGGTAGGCTTGTTGACTTCTCTGTCTGGCTCCTCCATGCTACGCGCTTTCTCTAGAGCCAGCGTTAGGATAGTGAGAACTTCTGGGTGCACGCTATCGGTGATCTATCCGCGCCACTTGCCCTAACTTCACTAGGTCCTGACCCCAATGTCGAATACAGCAAGCGCTTCGCACAAGGGCGTGCTGCCCAATCCGTTTGGTAGTCCCGCGACGCGGCAACCTGCATTGCACTTAGCAGCCTCCTTCCCGAGTCAGAGGAGGCGTACTTCACCCAGGTTCGCACTACTAACGGCCTAGTTACTGCGATTAAGGCCCGCTACTCCACTCCCTCCTCTGCCTCTCTTGGCCGACTTTTCCTGTCGTTTTCGTTCCCTGGCCTTCCTTTGTTTGAGCGAGCTGCTGACCTTATAGCTCGCCTACGTTCACTAGACACTATTTACCGTGCTGCCTGTAGTGAGGCCCAGCTTGCACTGCTCCCCCCCCCTTATGGTGATCACTATCTACTTTATCGCCACTAGCCTCTCTCACCGCCTAGCCTCTAATCGTAACACACTTCTTCTGAAGCACTTTAGCAAGCTCTCCATCAACATCCTTCCGTCTGCACTTAAGGGCGTTGAGAACAACCTCTGCTATGTAGCTTCCGCCTCTAGCGCTGTACCCCTTCCACTGTTCCAGGGGTGCACTGTTCCATAGTTGCGCACCTTTATTGCCTCTCTTGCCACTACTGTGTCCGAGGAGAATTCGGCCGCCGCCACCACCGGTGCGCGGTTTAGGAGCAGGGGGGGCAAGAAAAGCGGCAAGGGTGCGTGCAGCGGCGAAGGTAGTGGAGGTAGCAGAGATGGAGAGGCTAGCGGTATTAGAGGGAGCGACGGATTCGGCGACGAGCCTAGTGCACCCACAAGTGGTCCGCCTACTGCGTCTGGTAGAGGCGCCGCTCAGGGTGGTCAGGTGCCTGTAGGGCCGTCAACTGGAGGTGCTGGAGTGGCGGCCTAGTACATGACTCAGCGGCAGCAACAGCAGCACCACCTGTCAAACTATAGTTGTTACAGTTTGTATTGTTTAGTCTAGGTGGTGTACACATTGGTTAGTGCTAGGGCTAGTTTTGCTATATCAACCCTTGGCAGCAGCAGTAGCAGTCGCAGCATCCATCGCAGCCCTAGCAGCAGCAGCAGTGGCAGCAGGTGCAGCAGGCGTCCGGGTCAGCGTCAGCTGCAGCAGCCGCCTTCATTGTGGGGACCTCGCAGCCTTGGCAGTGCTGGACGTGGCACTGGACCGCCCAACTTTGCGTCGTGTGGAGACACCCACCCACCCTGCCCGTACGTTGTTCAGTCTGGTACTCGTCGGGGCTACCGTTGCTGCTGCTTTCACCCGCCGGGTTAGTGCTTTGCTCCGCTCACTGACCGTGTTTGTGCGGAGCGCGACCCTGGCCGTGCTCTTTACTGGCTGCCTCTTGTTCAGACGCATGGTCCCGGTCTGTGGGACATGTCTATGTCCAAGTTGCTTGATTTGTTAGGATCTGTTGCATGCTATTTATGTTGATGTTGACCATAGCGCTCCTGGATTTGTTTGCTCACATGTTCATAGCTTAGGTGCTAGTATTGACTCTTCGCCTGTTGCTAGCGTAGGTGCTTGTGTAGACTCTAGTCCAGGTGCCACTTTGGTAGGCACGTCGCTCTCATTCACGTTGAACTCTGGTGCGTCACAATATTTCTTCGCGACCACACGTCTCCGAGATCACTTCTTGCACCGGTTTCAGTTGCACTGGCTGATCTCAATTTGGGACTAGTCCTTGCTTGCTACTCTTCTACTCTCCGTGCCCGCCTGCCCCCTTGGGTGTCCTGACTGGCCTCCATGTCCCCTCATTCTCCAAGAACTTGGTGGGTGTGCGCCCCCTTCAAGGCTGTCATGTTGAGGTTTGATTTCCTCCATCACCTCCACGGACAAGCTCTCGCCTCGCGCCCTCCCCTGCGTCTTCCTAAGTTTCCCCTAGGACTTCTTTGACATAATTTTCTACCACCCTCCCCTTCACCGGTTCCTTGACTCCCGCGACGTCCGTTTTGACGAGTAAGTGCGTGACTACACTCGTTACCCCTGTCGCGGTCTCCCGGTCCCCCCCCCCCCTCTCTTTCTCACTCCCGCCCCTCCCCCTGCCCTTGCTCCTCTAGTAAACCCTCCCCCCCTTGGTCCCGCCCCAGCTGGTGTGTCGCACGTCACCCCTCCCCTCTCGGTAGCCCCTCAGGTCCCGTCCCCTTCTCTACAGTCGTCTTCACAGTCACCGTAGCAGCTGTCAGTGCTCCCACCACGGCCTATCGCGGACTCTGGGAGTGTTGGTGCTAGAGGTGAGGGCGCTGGAGGTGCTAGCTTTGGGGGTGATGGAGTCGGAGTTGCGGGTGCGACTGCCGGAGGTACCGGTTCTGGGGGTGTTGGAATTGGAGGTGCTATCCCTGGAAGTGCCATGTCTGGAGGTGAGGGTGCACCTCCTACTGGAACTGGAGACACTGGAGCTGGTCGCATTGAGGCTGGGGGTACGCGTTTTGGGGGTGGTGCGATCGGCAAAAGTGCTGTGGAGGGTGGAGTCGGGTCTACTACTCCTGCCAACACTACCCTGCCTCCCCACCGCTACCCAACCCAGCACCAGGCTCTACTTCATCTCGAGTGTGCGGAGCAACAGAGGTCGGAGCGCGAGCGACTAGAGCTGGAGCATTAGCAACGAGAGCATAGCGGCACCAGCAGCAGCAATAACAGTCGCAGCAGCCGTCGCAGCTGATGCCCCCTGTCACTGGCTTTCGGGCCCTAGGTCTTCCTTATTCTCCTCCTGCTTCCTCCCCTTCTCCTCCTATGTATGATCCTACGTCTCCTCCACCTGACTCCACCTTGGCTGTTTTCCCTCTTTCTCAGTTTAAGTCACCTCTTGCTCCCCGTCCTCACACTTGGGCTACTCGATGTTCTCCTCATGCTCGTCCCTCGTCCCCTGTCACTGACCTTTGTACTATTTTGTTCCATTCTAGCCCACCTCGTCTTTCTCAGTCTGTGCTTCCTTCCCCTTCTGAGTTGTCCCTCACCGCTGCCTCCTCCACTCCTATCTCTGACCACTACCGCGTGTACCGTCCCGTGTTCTTGCCTCCCTTATTACGAACCCTCGTGCCTCCCTGTCATATGTCTCGGCTCTCACTGCCGCTGTCACTGACTTCGCCGCTACTCGCCGCCTTGATTGCGCCACCCGTGTGGTGGCTACTTGTCCTACCCGTCCTCTGTCCGTCGGGGGTGAGTTCACCCTTGGCTGTGACGTTCACTAGGGCAGGCAGTTTGATCTCGAGTTCCTGGCAGCCACTTCGCCTCATATCTGTGCCATGCTGCTTTCCCCTGAGGGAGACCCCGACGCCCTTAACATACTGACTCCTTGCATTTACGCTGAGGCAGTGTCAGAGCCTTGGCCCTCGTAGTGGAGAGCTGCCATGGACGCAGAGATGGCCTCCTACAGATCCACAGGTACCTACGTCGATGAGGTTCCCCCTCCGGGGGCGAATGAGTCGATGATATGTGGATCGTCAAGGCGAAGCGGCCGCCGGACTTCAAGGCGCGCTACGTGGTAAGAGGTTTCAGTCACCGCGGGGGAGTTGACTTTTTTCAGGCCTTCGCACTAACCCTGAAGTTGACCACCAGGGCTAATTTTTTGTTTCAAGCAACCCTTATCATCAGTCTTGCACCATAGCAAAAACCCTGATTATCAGTGTGACCCCTTGAGAAAATTCTTTCCCATCAGGGTTTTCAATGTCAAACTCATATGCTATAGTCTGTGTAGGCTATAGTGGGGTAGACAATATGGGGTACAACACTTTTAGGTTTTCCTACTGTCACAACTTGTAGCTTATGCTTGTGTGTAGGCTATAGTGGGGTATCCCATAGGGGGTACAACACAAATAGGGTTGGTACTTGTACTCACACATCTCATAGTTCATTCATTCGTGTTCATTACTTTCACATGGAATCAGAGCAGGTCCCCTCATAGGGACTGCTCCTTGGGCCCACCGAAGCGCGCCTCGAGTCGCGCTCTCCCCTTTCTTTTTTTTTAGCGACCCGCTGTGTCGCCCCTAGCGGCCCGTCGCGCCGCCTTTACCGTCGCGTCGAGCCGCCCTAGCGGCTAGACGTGCTGCCCTTGCAGCGGCCGGTCGCGCCGCCCTACCTCGCGGCCCCGCCGCCTCATCGCGCGGCCCCGCCTCCCCTTCCTCGCGGCCCCGCCGCCCCATCGTGCGGCCCCGCCGCACCTTCCTTGCGGCCCAACCGCCCTCTCGAGCGGCCCCGCCGCCCCTTCTAGCGGCCCCGCAGCCCTTCCTCGCGGCCCCGCCGCCCCGTCGAGCGGCCCCGCCGCCCTTCCTCGCGGCCCCGCTGCCCCGTCGCGCGGCCCTACTGCCGCCCTACCTACGGCCCGGCCGCCGCCCTACCTGCGCCCCACCCGCCACCCTACCTGCAGCCCACACGCCACCCTAACTGGGGCCCACCCACCGCCCTGCCTGCGGCCCACCCGCCGCCCTACCTGCGGCCGACCCGCCGCCCTACCTGCAGCCCACCCGCCGCCCTACCTGCGGCCCACCAGCCGCCCTACCTGCGGCCCTACCGCCGCCCTACGTGCGGCCCTCCTCCGCCCTACCTGCGGCCCACCCGCCGCCCTACCTGCGGCCCACCCGCCGCCCTACCTGCGGCCCACCCGCCACCCTACCTGCGGCCCACCCGCCGCCCTACCTGCGGCCCACCCGCCGCCCTACCTTCGCGGCCCAGCCGCCCTACCTACGCGGCCCAGCACCGGCCGAGCCGCCCAGCAGCAGCCGAGCCGCCTAGCCGCAGCCGAGCCGCCCAGCATCAACCAAGCCGCCCAGCAGCAACCGAACCGCCCAGCAGCAGCCGAGCCGCCCGGGAGCAGCCGAGCTGCCCAGGAGCCGCCGAGCCGCCCAGCAGCAGCCGAGCCGCCCACGAGCCGCCGAGCCGCCCGACCGCAGCCGAGCCGCCCAGCAGCCGCCGAGCCGCCCTGCCACCGGGCCGCCCGACCTGCCCTGTCTGGTGACCACGGCACTGCCCCACTGCTACTGCGTGCCCTTCCCCACTGCTTGCACTGCTAGTCTGTCGTCATGGCTACCCCCAGTGTCCTCGCTTTTGACGCTGAGGGTCGAGCCATTGACTTTGAGGTCTGGGTCGACGACCTGCAGTTGCTTTTACAGTGCGATAGGGCGGACGGTCTTTCTCTCTTTGACCTCACCTCTGGCGCCTCTCCTGCTCCTGTTGTTGATGCTGACCCCACTGTTCGCTCTAAGTGGGCCACCCACGATGCTGTTGCACGTCTAGCTGTGCGTCGCCACTTGCCCACCACTGAGCGCGCGCACTTTAGTCAGTACAAGAGAGCTCAGACTTTGTACGACGTTATCGTTGCGCGCTATTCTTCCCCTACCACTGCTGCACTGAGCCGTCTCATGCTACCGTACCTCTTTCCTGATCTCACTGCCTTTCCCTCTACTGCTGACCTCATTACGCACCTTTCCACTAGTGACACTCGCTACCGCGCTGCCCTTCCTACTGAGTTCTGCGCCAAGAACCCTCCACCCATGTACATCGCTCTCTATTACATAGTCACTCGCCTCCCTGACTCCCTTCGCGTAGTCAGGGACCACTTCCTCTCATTCTGTCCCACCACCCTCAGTGTCGACCTCCTCGAGAAGGCCCTCCTAGCGGCGGAGAAGAGTATAGTCGCTGTAGGAGCCTCTCGTGGTGACCCGCGCACCCCCATCTTTGGAGGGTGTTTTCCTTCCCCCTGCTGCCCTCTGTTGCCTCTGCTGCTGCTGTCGACCTGCTTGGTATTGAGTCGGTCAGCGCGGCGTTTGCCCCTAGCGGGAGACGCCGCCCTGGCAAGGGCAAGGGGGGCAAGGGCGCGGGTGGAGCTGGCGGGGGCGGTGGAGGTGGCGGTGGAGGCGGCGGAGGGAGTGGGGGTGGTAGTGGGAGGGGTGACGGGAGTGGTGGCGGTGGCGGCGGCAGCGGCCACCGAGGTGGTGGCGGCGGAGGCGGTGGGAGCGGAGGCGGTAGTAGTGGCGGAGGTGGAGGCGGTGGGGGCGGAAGAGGTGGAGCTGGTCGGGGTAGTGCCCCGCAGAGGAGCGGCTCTGGTGGTGGTCAGCGGCAGCAGCAGCAGCAGCAGCGTGCTCGGGACGTCCCCACGCCTCAGCAGCTCCGTGAGTGGTACACGCAGAGTCAGCGTGGTGGAGGCTTTAGCCCGTGCACCTACGTTCTTCGCAGCGGCGACCGCGCGGGTGAGCACTGTGGGGGTGCCCACTCCACCCGGCGCTGCTTTGGCCGCCTGATGGACACTTGGTGTCAGCAGTTCCCTAACGCTTCTAAGATCCCCCGCTGGGGAGACCTTTATGAGATCTTTGAGCTAGACTTTGATGCTATCCTTGCTGCCATGTATGTTGTGTCTATTAGTGATGAGGGTGAATGTTACCGGTGTTTCCCGCCCGACCCGGGCATTGGTACGCCCGCGCTAGGTGCTGGTGAGGCTGCGCTCTCAGGTTCTGGTGAGGCTGCACTCTCAGGTACTGGTGAGGATGCGCTCTCAGGTATTGGTGAGGCTGCGCTCTCAGGTACCACGTCGGCTTCGGCCTCCCTCACCTTTACACTTGACCTTGGGGCTTCTCGCTCCTTCTTTCAAGACCGCACCACACTCACGCCGCTTGGTCGGGTCCCTCGGGCGCCTTGTCTGGTCTGTACCTTCCCTCGTTCTCGACGAACTTGGTGAGTGGTGCTGCCCTACAGGATGCGGGGATTCACCAGTTTACTCCTGCGAGTCAGCGGGTGACCCACTGCTCGGACGCGCGCACAGGTCGGCACCTGGCCATGTTTTCGCGTCGGCCGGGGTCGAGCCTCTACACCCTTACCACTGAGTCTCCTCCTGTCCCTGCGTCTGGCCAGGTAGTTGCGTCGGGTCAGGTGTTTGCTGCTGCGTCCAGGTCTGGTCCTGAGTCTGCCCCCTGCTCGTGTCGCCTCCTGTCTCACGAGACTCTCCTGTGGCACCACCGTCTTGGCCACCCCTCCTTGCCCCGTCTCAGGGACATGGCTTCCCGTGTCCTTGTCTCTGGTCTTCCCCGGTCTCTCCCTCCTCTTCCTTCGGGGCCAGGACCTTTCTGTGTCCCTTGTGTCGAGGGGCGCCTTTGGGCTGACCCCACTCCCAGTTTCCTCCGACAGAGGCTCCTCTGCAAACGCTTCACATGGACGTGTGGGGCTTGGCCCGCATCCGTGGACAGGGTCACGAGCGCTACTTCCTACTGGTGGTTGACGACTACTCGCGTTTCACCACAGTCTTCCCCTTGCGCAGCAAGGGTGATGTCACTGAGGTGTTGATCGACAGGATCCGCGCAGCTCGTCTCCAGCTCAGGAGGAGCTTCGGCTCGGACTTTCCTGTTCTGCGTATGCACTCTGACCGAGGTGGAGAGTTTTCCTCTGGCCTTCTGCGAGCCTACTGTTGTGCACAGGGCATCCGCCAGACCTTTACGCTTCCGGACTCTCCACAGAAAAATGGGATTGCTGAGCGCTGCATTGGCATGGTCATGGACGTCGCTCGTACGTCCATGATGCATGCGGCTGCCCCCCATTTTCTGTGGCCGTTTGCGGTACGGTACGCGTCGCATCAGATCAACCTTCACCGCGGGGTTTCCCGGCCGGGGAAGGTCCGCACCTCCCCGTCCCTCCTGTGGACTGGGAAGGTCGGCGATGCGTCTGCGTTCCGTGTCTGGGGATCTCGGGCGTTTGTCCGCGACTTGTCTGCGGACAAGCTTTCCCCCCGTGCTGCTCCCTGTGTCTTCCTTGGCTTCCCCCCTGACGCTCCAGGGTGGCAGTTCTACCACCCCTCTTCTCGTCGTGTTCTGTCCTCCCATGACGTCACGTTGGACGAGTCAGTCCCCTTCTACCGCCTCTTCCCCTACCGCACTCCTCCCCTCCCCTCGCCACCGGACTTCCTTGTGCCAGGTCCCCCCCCGGTAGACCCCCTCCCCCCTCATGTTCGTGCCCCTTCAGGTGTGTCCCAAGTCGACGCTGTTGAGCCGGTCGAGGTTTATAGTGACTCTAGTCCTGCTGCGGGTGCTGAGCCTGGGGGTGAGGAGCCTTGTGGTGCTGAGCCTGGGGTTGCTATGCGCGTGGGTACTGAGCCTGGGGGTGACGAGCCTGAGGTTGCTGAGTCTGGGGGTGCTGCGCCAGAGGGTGTTGAGCCTGGAGGGGCTGCGTCTGGAGCTGCTGAGCCGGGAGGTGCGGAGCCTCTGGCCATTGGACCTCCCCTTGTGGCGACTGGCGGTGCTGGGCCTAGAGTTTCTCCGGGTGCTCTGTCTCGGCGGGAGCCCCTCTCTCCACAGGAGCTGCGCGAGTGGTTTGCTCGCCGCTGGAGGTGTACTGCTGGAGCTGGAGCTTCTTCGGCCGTTGGATTTGCTGGTGCCGCCGGTCCTAGAGCTGCTGGGCCTTCGGGTCCTACTGGAGCTGGAGCTGCTGAGGGTGTTGGTGCTGAGACTATTGCTGTCTTCCCTGGCGGTGGTCCCGCTGCTGGTGCGACTGGACGTCCTGCCGCTGGAGCTGCTGTTGGCGCTGGTGCTACCGCTGAGGGTGCTGGTACTGTCCCTGCTGGGCCTGGAGTCCCCGCGCGGCCTCGGGCGTACTTCGTTCCACTCGTGCAGCAGGTTCTTGGTCTTCCTCCTTCTTTAGAGTGTCCGCCGTCTGTCCAGTCGCAGTCACTGTTAGAGCCGGCCTCCCCACTGCCTGCTCCCTCTCCTTATACTGGTCCTACAAGAGGTCTCGCTGAGCGTCGTGAGCCTGCGTCTCGTCCCGCGTCGCCTGTTCGTGCTGCTCGCGCTAGTGGTCCCAGTTCGCGTCAGCGTCCTCCTCCTGTCCCTTGCACGCACCGGATGTCTCTGCGTCCGTCCACTGCTCCTCTGCGTGCCCCTTTGCGTTCTCCTCCTGAGTCCTCTCTTCCTGCGCTTTCCGACCCGGAGTCGGACTCTCTTCGTGGTGCCAGTCCTACTATCACGCGTCCTCTTGCTACTGTTGTCATTGACCCCTCTTTTGAGTCCACTGCTGCGTCTGCTCTTCTCGCTGAGCTCGTCGACTTTGCTGCTCGCTGTCGCCTAGACTACCCTGCTAGTCTTGTTGCTGAGTCTGCGTCTGTCTGTCCTCCGTCCGTCGGGGGTGAGTGTGCTCTTGGCACGGACGTCCATGAGGACAGGCAGGAGGAGTTCCAGTGTCTCGCTGCTGCTTCACCTCATCTCGCGTCTGTACTGCTTGCCCCCGAGGGAGACCGGGATGCACTAGACATCCCGACTCCGCGTTCTTACGCGGAAGCCGTAGAGGGACCCTACTCCTCTCAGTGGCAAGCAGCTATGGATGCAGAGATGGCTTCCTGGAAGTCCACAGGCACCTACGTTGACGCGGTTCCCCCTCCTGGGGCGAACATCGTCAGTGGCATGTGGATCTTCAGGGTGAAGCGGCCGCCGAGCTCTCCACTTGTCTTCAAGGCGCGGTACGTTGCTCGTGGCTTCAGTCAGCGGCAGGGAGTTGACTACTTTCAGACCTTCTCTCCCACCCCGAAGATGACCACTCTTCGGGTGCTGCTGAACATAGCCGTTCAGCGCAACTACGAGCTTCACTCTCTTTACTTCCGCACTGCTTTCTTGCAGGGTAGCCTGCACGAGGAGATCTGGCTGCGCCGTCCGCCTGGCTTCACTAGGACTTTCCCTCTTGGCACCCAGTGGAGCCTCCGACGGCCAGTCTACGGTCTCCGCCAGGCACCGCGTGAGTGGCACGACACACTGAGGACTACGCTTGCGGCTCTTGGGTTTGCTCCCTCTACTGCTGACCCGTCGTTGTTTCTGCGCAGCGACACCTCTCTGCCGCCGTTCTACATCCTCGTCTACGTCGACGACTTAGTCTTTGCCACTGCTGACACTGCTGGACTTGCCTACGTGAAGTCGGAGCTGCAGAAGAGACATACGTGCACAGACCTGGGCGAACTGCGCAGCTACCTTGGCTTGCAGATCACCCGCGACAGAGCACGCCGCACCATTACCTTGGTTCAGTCACACATGGTGCAGCAGGTCCTTCAGCTTTTCCGCTTCACGTACTCCTCGCCTCAGGCCACTCCTCTGGCTACTCGCCACTCGCTCTCAGCTCTGCCTTCGGATGAGTCCGTAGAGTCAAGTGGCCCGTACTCAGAGCTTGTTGGCTGCCTCATGTACCTGATGACCTGCACACGACCTGACCTTGCATACCCTCTTAGCATTCTTGCACGCTATGTTGCTCCTGGGAGACACCGACCGGAGCACATGGCTGCAGCGAAGAGGGTGTTGCGCTACTTGTGCAGTACGTCGGGCATGGGGCTAGTGCTTGGAGGGCGGAGTCCAGTGGTCCTCACTGGTCACGCGGATGCTTCTTGGGCTGACGACCAGGCTACACAGCGGTCGTCGCAGGGGTACACCTTCAGTCTTGGTTCTGGCTCTGTCTCTTGGCGGGCTACTCGCTCGTCTTCTGTTCTCGGCTCCAGTTGTGAGGCTGAGATCTACGCCGGGGCCATGGCTGCACAGGAGCTTCGCTGGCTCACCTACCTGCTGACTGACCTTGGAGAGGTGCCTCGTTCTCCTCCAGTGCTGTACGTAGACAACAAGGCCATGCTGGCCTTGTGTCGAGAGCAGCGCTTGGAGCACAGAACGAAGCACATTGCTCTCCGTTACTTCCTTGCTCATGAGCTGCAGCAGCGTGGTCAGTTGTGACTTGCTTACGTGGCCTCTGAGGCCAACACTGCTGATGTTTTCACCAAGGCACTTGCGCCTTGTGATCATCAGCGCTTCTGCACTCAACTGGGACTTGTACCTGTCCTACCTCACTTGCTCTCCTCTTGACCTTGCTTGTACTCTTGCATATATATATACCTGCTCTTGCTTGTTTAGCCTTATATATATATGTCTCCTCTTGCATGTGAACTGGCCTTGTGGCCTTGACCTTGTGCTCGGACTGTGTGGTGACTTTGTGATCCACCCTGAGCTTTGCTTTGCTTTGCTTGACTGGTCTTGTGACCCCTTGTCCTCCCCCACTTTGCCTATGGGGGTGTGTCAGAACTTATAGCTTATGCTTGTATGTAGGCTATAGTGGGGTATCCCATAGGGGGTACAACACAATTAGGGTTGGTACTTGTACTTACACATCTCATAGTTCATTCATTCGTGCTCATTACTTTCACACCTACTTGTACCCACCTGCTTGCTAGTTCATTCATCCTCGTTCTCTTAGATTCCATAGTTAAAAAAAATTACCCTTATGCCAGTGTAACAATTTTCAATACCTTGATGAAGTTTCTACTGAAGCTCTGAATAAAAACGAGAAGTGCAGGATTCGATCTCGAGCCTTCATCCTTCCAAAGTCAAAACTACCGATCGGGCCATTCCAACGTGAGTAATTCAATAGCTCGCCTTTTATATTTATTTCTATTTAGCGGGACAGAAGTGCGAGGCGGGGGGGAGGGGGTTAGGGGGAAGTTGGGGGGGGGGAGGGGTTGGTACTCGTTTCAGGGTAAAAATCGTTATGAAATAGGTAAACCGGAGTCATTAGTGTGCCTTAAATGTAAACCCTGGCATATCAGGAAAATTTTAGCTCCCGAAAAAATTACCTTAGGCCATCAGTGTGACTACCAAAAACCACCCTGATAATCAGGGTATGAGGGTGATTTACACTGATAAAATTTGCCCTCTTGACCACTCTTTGGGTCTTACTCCACGTTGCAGCGCAGAGAGACTACGAGCTGCAGTCCCTCGACTTTTTGACTGCCTTTCTTCAGGGTCGCTTACACGAGGAGATCTGGCTGTGCTGTCCTACTGAATTTACTAGTACCTTCCCACCTGGGACCCAGTGGAGCTTGAGACAACTAGTTTACGGTCTCCGTCATGCACCCCATGAGTGGCACGACACCATTCGCTCCATGCTTTCTAACCTTGGGTTTCAGCCGTCTACTCCTGACCCATTGCTGTTCATTCGTCATGGGCCCACACTGTTCTTTGCTCTTGTGTATGACAACGACTTGGTCTTCGTCACAGCAGACAGATTTTCTCTGACTTAAGTGAAGTCCGAACTATAGATAAGACACATGTGTACTGATCTTGGAGAACTGCACCGCTACCTTGGCCTGCAAATCACGAAGGACAGAGCCGCTCACACCATCACTTTGTCACACATGGTGCAACAGATCCTGTAGCGGTTTGAGCTTCAATTCTCTACTGCGCAGCCCACTCCTCTTGCTGTCGACCACAGGCTCATCGGCCCCTTTCCCGACGAGCCCTTTGAGTCCTGTGGTCCATACGCAGAGAAGGTGGGGTCTTATGTACCTGATATATCCTATACTTGCCCAAACCTTGCATTTCCTCTCAGCATCTTTGCTCACTTCTTTGCGACAGGGAGACATCACATTGTTCACTGGAGAGCTGCAATGAGGATGGCGAAGTACCTGACGTCTACATCAGGCATGGGGCTTGTGCTTGGAGGGAGATAGTCAGTTGTGCTTACAGGTCGCTGTGACTCCTCTTATGCAGACGTCGAGGCTTCAACCTGGGCCGTGGCGCTGTGTCGTGGAGGTTGACTCAGTCCTCATCTGTCGCGCAGTCTAGCGCTGAGGCCGAGATCGACGACGGAGCCATGGCTGCATAGGAGCTACGCTGGTTGACTTTCTTGCTCATTGACCTTGGTGAGAAACCGAGCTCTGCACCGACCTTGTTTAGTCAGGTACTTTCTTCTCCGAGAGTTGCAGATACACGGACAAACGCACTTGGACTTTCTGGCCTCTAAGGCCAACAATGGCAACATATTCACCAAGGCCCTTCGGCGTGGTGACCTCGATAGGTTCTGTGTGCGATAGGCCTTGGTGAGGCAGGTTCTCGTTTGCTGTAGCCTTACACTCTTGTCTGTCTCTTTCTCTTTCTCTTGCGGTGTTTGTACCATGTATATATATATATATATATTCATATATATGTATGAACTCTTGAACTGGCCTTGTGGCCGCTTGCTTGTGCTCGGACTATGTGGTGACGTTATGATCCACCCTGAACTTTGTATATCTTTGACTGGTCGTGTGGCCTTAGGTACTTGTCGCTACCTGGCACCCCTCACTTAGTCTATGGGGGTGTGTCAAAACTGATAGACATTAGTGAGGTTTGCCATGTGGGGTACAAACATTAGGGTTCGGTCTATGTACCCCAACCCAATGCAATTTCATCATCCTTGCCTACTTTGATACTTATATATTGTCTATGTGACCATACTCCAACACCAGTTAAGAGTTATGAAGGTAAATATTGCGGTCTGGGCATCATTGTTAGCAACATGCTTTTGAAGAGACTGAAGTAGGGACATGCCAAACCACATCTAGTAGTGCATTGAGCATGGGGCAAGCCTGCTGCAAATCTCATCTCGGACTGCCAAACCCCAGCGGACCTTTGTGATGGGCAATAATGAAGAAAGCAATGGTGAATCTTTCTGTCATAGCAAGGGCTGCCGCACGGGAGCCTGAGGTAGGGGCTACAGTTGCACGATAGAGTATAGCAGGGTTTCCAATAATGGAACAAGCAAAAGAGATTGCAATTAAAAAAGTAGAAGCGGGCTGGCGAGGTGGACGGAAGTCGCGAGCCGTGGGAGAGGGCGGGTGGGCGGCGGGCGCATGCCGCGGGGGCGGGTGAGGGTGGGCGGCGGGCCCGCATGCGCATACCCTGGGCGATCGGCGGGCGGGCGCCGCGGGGATGGGTGGGCGGGTGGGGCGGGCGGACGACGGGTGGGTGGCGGGCCCGCATGCGCACACCATGAGCAGACGGCGGGCGGGCGCCGCGGGGGTGGGTGCCACGGGCGATGGGGCGGGCGGGCGCCGCGAGGGTGGGCGCCGCGTGAAGTGGGGCGGGCGAGCGGTGGGGCGGGCGCATGCCGCGTTTGAGGTCGGACAGATCCAAATAGGCAGTCAAACACGATGCCAGGGACGAGGTTGTGCGTAGAAACAAATCATAGGTCATCCAACATAATACCCCTCGAAAGGATACCCAACTCAGTACTACTCTCGCCCGCCGTCTCATGCTTCTTGACCTAGGTCTTACCTACCTACCATAGCATGTTAAGGAGGTTCGTAAGCCTACTATTTCGGTCGGTTTAGGGACATACGAGTTTGTACCATTCTTATATAGATTTCTAGTGGTTAGTTTTTTAGTTGCGACGGAAGGGTTTGCATTGGTGAGGACTGTCAAAAGGATCACAGGGGTCCCGCGTCACGCGGACACCGCTCGCGAACCAGGAGAAAACGCTCGCGTCCATTTGTGAGGAACGCGGCGTGGCAAGAGCAAACGCGTGAAGTAGTGCGATGCGTTTTTTGCTAATACCGCCCCCAGGATCGTCTTTGAACCTTCTTCCGCCAGTAACACTGCTCTTGCCCTATCCTTTCCCCTTCCAAAATTTCCCAGTTCCCTTGCCTCTCAACATTCGACTTAGCTTTTCTTAGTTTTAATCGCCATGCCAAGTCGTTTTCCTAGCTATTAGTTGCACGCGATTCGGATGTTAGCTTTTTTATTTATTTTAATTTTCTTGATTGAAAGTATACATGGTGTGGCTGATGCATACAAACAATATCGGTCGTAACCGCATCAAGCAAGGGCAGGGCTGACTGCCCCGGCAGGCTTCCAAGGTGGATTGAAAACTGTCCTAGGGTTGGACCAGATGGACTCGAAAGATCTTGTCCAGGTCCACTTCTTGTCATCAGCCCTTCGGATCCTACTCAGCAGGCGATGCTCCTCCAGTAGCCCTTTTTGAAATCTGCCAGCTTGCGCCGTGTTCTTATTCTTGTGCCACGTGGTGAGGCAAGCCTTCACGTAGACTTGTGCATGCTGACGAAAGGCAAAAATAATCCTCCTCAGCACTCTCCGCGCGCTGAATCTTTTCCCCCTGAAGACCGCTTCACATCTCTCCAACCAGAGTTGGTATAGCGTGATCGCAATTAGAGCCGCTTCCAAAAAGGCCGTGCTCGAACCAGCCTTGCAGAAGAGCTAATCCCCCAGGGTCTCTGCTTCGCGGAGCGGGTTGATCAGGCAGAGCGATCTCTTTAGCGCCGCCACCACCGTCTGGATTTTCGGGCAGGTGAAGAGACAGTGTTCGAGTGTCTCCTCGTCTCCAAAATGTGGGTAGACTGGTGTGAAAGCCAGTCTCTCCCCCACTTGTAGGTTGAAGTTGTACACCCGCGTTAACATGTCCCTCGGTCGGTTTGGAATGACGAGGGATTCCCGGATGCCCGTGATCAGCTTCCAGTTAATGGAACCTTTCCACTTGCCAGCGCAGCGCAGCATCTTGTGCGACTAACCATGCGCCCCCTTCCAATGGTTCCGCATCTCCTTGAGCGGGACCACCTCCCCGTCTTTCAGGATTGGCAGCTGCGGGAGCCTTCTACAGTCACCCCCCGTAGTCGAGCCAGCCGAGCTTGCAGCAAGGGTCAGCAAGCAAGCCCTCCATTCCTCTGGTGCGGCTGCAAAACCCTTCAACGCGAGCCTAGCAGGCCCTTTGCCGCCCAGTCTCGTTGTGAGCTCCGCCATGGTTTTCAGCGACCAGCTACCATCCGGTAGTTGCTTCACCATGTCTCCTAGCCAAAAATTCAAGAGCGATTCTGCAGCTTTTTGCCCTCCCACGGGCGTGGCGACGCCGACCATAATATCTCCGTAGAACACCAGCCTCTCCTCCGCGATCACCTCCCGCACCACGTTTACCGTTCTAACACGCAGTGGTGACTTCATAAAAGTTTCACAGGTCTGCTTCCACCTTTGACTCCTCCCTTCCCAGTGCTGCAGGAGACGATCGTGCGACGTGAAAGTGTCCAGCTTCAGCGGGAGGTCCGCAGCTTGAATCATCAGCTTTTGCTTCAGCTGATTTGTCTCCGTCAGTAACAGGCCGACCCTTCTGGCTGACAGACACACGACGGTTATGCTCGGGTCCCGTACCCCGAGGCCACCTTCACTCCGGGGGGTGTACAGTAGTTCCTTACTCCAGAGGAAAAAGCCCCTCGTTGCTATAGCCTTGTTCCCCGAGACGAAGTTAGCCTTCTCTCCAGCTCTCCCCAGATTTTTGCGGGTGGCGGGTAGACTTGCGCTTGAAAGACCATGATCGGCTAAATGTAGACATTTGCCACCGCTCCCCTTGCTTTTTCTGTGAGGTACTTCTGCTTCCACTTCACCAGCCTCTTTGCGATCTCCAGTACCTTTTCCTAGGTGGGGAGCTCGCTTCCGTCCGGGGTGATCCACACTCCCAACAGTCTCTCGGCGTCGTCCGATTTCGCCCATTTGAAGGTACTGCTTGCCGGCGCCTTGTACCCGCGGTTCCATCCGAGCGGTAAGACCACGGTCTTGTCTACATTCATGCAGAGCCCTGACTTATCCACAAACCTCTTCAGAATCCCCTCCGCTCTGACAATCTGGTGTTTCCCTTGTAGGGCTAACGTGGTATTGTCTGCGTAGCCGAGGTACGCCAGCCGTTTACCCTCGATTTCCAGCCCCAGTTTTTGTCAGAATGAACAAGAGTGAATGAACTAGGAAAGAGGTGGGTACAAGTAGGAAAACCTAAACTTACTGTACCCCATAGTAACTAACCCACTACATCCTAAACCAGCTGTAGCAGATATAACATTTGACACACCCCCATAGGCAAAGTGGGGAAGAGCAAGGAGAAAGGCAAAGCAAGCTCAATGTGGATCACAACATCACCATACTCACTGAGCACAAGCAAAGGGCCACAAGGCCAGTTCACATGCAGAGGCATATATGCAACACAAACACCACAGTGATCTCTACCTAGCAAAGCAAGCATGCAAGTATATATATGTATAGCTCACAGGACAAACAAAGCCTACAGCAAGTGAGGAAAAGTGGGCACAAGCCCTAGCATAGTGCAGAAACGGTGATGATCACCAGACTAAAGTGCCTTGGTGAATATATCAGCAGTGTTGGCCTGAGTTGTCACTTAAGCAAGACGAAACTGACCACGCTGCTGCAACTCTCGAGCCAGGAAGTAACGCAGAGTGATGTGCTTTGTTCTGTGCTCCAGTCTGTGCTCCTCACACAAGGCAATGACAGCCTTGTTGTCGACGTACAGCACTGGAGGAGAATGAGGCAGCTCTCCCAAGTTAGTTGGCAGGTAGGTGAACTAGCGTAACTCCTGTGCACCCATGGCTGTGGCTTAGATATCAGCCTCACAACAGGAGCTGAGAACTAAAGACGAGCGTGTAGAACCCCAAGAAACTGAACCAAAGCCAAGGTTGAAGGTGTAACTCTGTGACGACCGCTGTGTAGCCTGGCCGTCAACCCAAGAAGCGTCTGAGTGTCTAGTGAGAAAAACTGAGCTCCTCCCTCCAAGCACGAACCCCATGCCAAATGTACTGCACAAGTAGCGCAGTACCCTCTTAGCAGCATCCATGTGCACCTTTCGGTGCCGACCAGGAGCCACGTAGAAGGCTAAGAAGGAACGCGAGGTCAGGACGAGTGCAAGTCATCAGGTACATGAGGCAGCCAACTAGCCTTGGGTAAGGACCACTCGGCTCTACAGACTGGTCCGAAGGTGGAGCTGAGAGCGAATGACCTATAGCCAAAGAAGTCGGCTGTGCCGAGGACCAGGTGAAGCCGAAGCGCTGAAGAACCTGCTGCACCATGTGTGACCAAGTCAGTGTGATGGTGCGGCGTGCTCTGTCCCGGGTGATCTGCAAGCCAAGGTAGCTGCGAAGCTCACCCAGATATGTGCACGTGTGTCTCTTCTACAGCTCCGACTTCACCAGGGCGAGAGCCTCAGTGTCAGCAATGGCAAAGACCAAGTCGTTGACGTACACGTGGATGTAGAATGGCGACAGCGAAGTGTCGGTGCGTAGAAACAGCGACGGGTCAGCAGTAGAAGGAGCAAACTCAAGAGCCGCAAGTGTAGTCCTCATTGTGTCGTGCCACTCACGTGGCGCTTGGCGGAGACCGTAGACCGGCCGCCGGAGGCTCCACTGGATACCAGGGGGGGACGACCAAGTGAAGCCAGAAGGGTGGCGCAGCTAGATCTCCTCGTGCAGGCTGCCCTATAAGAAAGCTGTGCTGAAGTCAAGAAAGCGAAGCTCGTAGTCACGCTGAGCGGCAACGTGCAGCAGCACCTGAAGAGTGGTCATCTCTTGGGGTCGGGGAGAAGGTATGGAAGAAGTCTACTCCCTCTCGCTGACTGAAGCCTCTAGCAACGTAATGAGCCTTGAAGAGAGGCGGAGAACCTTGCGGCCGCTTCACCCTGAAAATCCACCTACCACTGACGATGTTCGCCCCAGGAGGGGGAACCTCGTCGACGTAAGTGCCAGTGGACTTCCAGGATGCCATTCCTGGGTCCATGGTTGTCTGCCACTCAGAGGAGTACTTACCCGCGATCGCCTCTTCGTACGAGCACGGGGTGGGGATGTCTGGTGCATCCGAGTCTCCCTCAGGTGCAATCAGCGAAGACACGAGATGAGGTACAGCAGCAGCAAAGCACTCAAACTCCTCCTGCGTGTCATCAAGGACGTCCGTGCCAAGAGCACACTCACCCCCGACGGACGGAGGACAGACAGACTGTGACTCAGCAACAAGACTCGCGGCGTAGTCTAGATGATAGTGAGCAGCAAATTCGACAAGCTCAGCAACTAAGGTAGACGGAGCAGTGGACTCAAAGGAAGGGTCAGTGGGAGCAGTCGCCAGGAGACGCGTGAGAGTAGGATTAGCAGCACGAAGAGAGTCAGACTCTTGGTCAGCAAAGGCAGGAAGAGAGGATGCAGGAGGAGAAGGCAGAGGGACTCGCTGTGGAGCAGTGGAAGGACGAAGCGTCATATGGTGCGTGCCTGGGACATTAGGAGGACGCTGACGCGGGACACAACGATTAGTGGGAGCAGCACAAACAGGTGACGCAAGACGAGACTCAGGCGACGCAGGACGAGACTCAGGCTCACGACGCTCCGTAAGACCTCCGGTCGGACCAGTGTAGGGAGAAGGACCAGGGAGTGGCGAGGTAGGCTCTAAATGTGACTGCGACCGGACAGGCGGAGGACACTCTAAGGAGGGAGCATGACAAGTAGTAGGCGGCTGACCAAGAACCTGCTGAAGGAGCGGAACGAAGTATGGCCGCGGCTGTGGAGTGCCCCAAGAACCAGTAGAGATAGCACCACAACCTCCAGCAGGAGCTCCAACTCCTGCAGCACCACCAGTAGCTCCAGTGGCGCCAACCCTAGGACCCCCAGGAGCACCAGCTCCAGCCGCACCGTCAGCTCCAGCTCTAGGTGTTGTAGAACGAGACTCAGGCGACACAAGACAAGACTCAGGCCCACGACGCTCCGTAAGACCTCGTGTCAGACCAGTGTAGGGAGAAGGACCATGAAGTGCGAGGCAGGCTTTAACTGTGACTGCGACTTGACAGGCGGAGGACACTCTAAGGAGGGAGCAGGACAAGGAGGAGGCGGCTGACGAAGAACCTGCTGAAGGAGCGGAACGAAGTACGGCAGCGGCCGTGGAGTGTCCCCAAAACTAGCAGAGAGAGCACCAAAACCCCCAGCAGAAGCTACAACTCCTGCAGCACCACCAGCAGCTCCAGTAGTGCCAACTCCAGTACCCCGAGTAGCACCAGCTTTAGCCGCACCGTCGGCCCGAGCACCCGCAGGAGGACGAGCGTTAGCACCTCCAGCTCCGGCCCCTACAGCACCACCAGCCCCAGTACCAGTAGCACCTCTACCAGCTCTAGTAGCTCCTCCACTCCTAGCAGCTCTAGTACCGCCAGTACGAGCACCTCCAGGACTAGTGGCTCCAGCACCTCCAGCGCCAACACCAGGGTCAGCAGCCACACCAACTTTTGTAGGCTCAACGTCCTCAGCTTCAGCTCCAGCAGCACCTCCAGCTCCCACAGCACCACGTCGGTGGCGATAGTACCAAGAGTACCACTCACGCAACTGCTGAGAAGAGAGAGCGCCCCCAGGCGCAGCACCCCTAGGCTCAGGACCTCCAGGCTCAGCACCCCCAGGCACAGCATACCCAGGCTCAGCACCCCCAGTCTCCGCACCCCCAGGCTCAGCACCCCCAGTCTCAGGACCCCCAGACCCAGCACCACCAGGCCCAGCACGCTCAGGCTCAGTACCTCACGCAGAACCATAGTCGACAGCTACCTCGACAGGCTCAGCCGGGTCTACCTGGGAAACACCTGAGGGAGCAGGACCCTGGGGAGGCAGGGGGTCTACCGACAGGACACGTGGGGTGAGGAAGAGCGGCGGGGGGGGGGGGGGGGGGAGCGGGGCAGTGGAATAGGGGAAGAGACGGCAAAAGGGGACCGACTCATCAAACCTGACGCCCTGAGAGGGGAAGACACGACGCGAGGTGGGGTGGTAGAACTGCCAGCCAGGCGCGTCAGGGACAAAGCCCAGGAAGGCACAAGAAACGGTGTGAGAGGAGAGCTTGTCCGCGGACGTATCTCTGACAAAGGCACGAGATCCCCAGACCCGGAACACGGACGCATCGCCAACCTCTCCTGTCCAACGCAGTGTCGGCAAGGTCTCCGTAACGGAGACACGGGGCCAGAGGTTAGGCTGATGCATGGCGTACCGGACCGCAAACGGCCACAGGAAATGGGGGCAGCCGCATGGATCAAGGAGGTACGAGCGACCTCCATGACCAAGCCAATGCGGTGCTCAGCAACCCCATTCTGCCGCGGAGAGGCCGGAAGCATGAACGTTTGCTCAATGCCTTCCCCCTGACAGAAGGCCCTTAAGAGGCTGGAGGAAAACTCACCAACTCTGTCAAAGTGCAGTCGCAGGATGGGAAGGTCCGTGCAAAAGCGCCTCTCCAGCTGGAGACAGGTAGCGCGGATCCAAGGGATCAAAACATCAGGGACCTCTCCCTTGGTGCGCAAGGGGAAGACCGTGGTGTAACGCGTGTAGTCTTCAACTACCAGCTAGAAGTAGCGCTCTCCGCCCTGTCCACGGACGCAGGCTGGGCCCCACACATCCATGTGAAGGGTCTGCAGAGGAGCCTCCGTCGAGGGGAACTCAGAGGAGTGAGGGGTGGCACACTGCCGCCCCTTGACACAGGGAAGGGAGGGAGGTGCAAGGGACGGTGGCAGGGTAGGCAGTGACCTAGGGAGACCAGAGACAAGGAAACGGGAGTGCATGCCACGAAGGTGCTGCATCGAAGGGTGACCAAGGTGGTGGTGCCAGAGGACCGTCCGGTGCGACAAAGTGCGACACGAGCAGAGGACAAACAACTGACCTGACGCAAACGCAGACGCAGCTACCTAAGGGGACTCAGTGGTTAGTGTGTACAGGTCCAACCCCGGCTGCCGGGTGAAGGTAGCGAGGTGACGACCTGTCTGAGCACACGTGCAGTGTGTCACATGCTCGTAAGTAGGGTGAACTGGGAACACCCGCGTCCTGGAGCGCGAAACCCACAACCAAGTTCGTAGAGAATGTGGGGAGGTAAAGACCCGACAGTGTGCCGGACGGGACAGCAGGACAAGGGAGGGCAGTGGTGGAGGTCGCAAGGACCGGACCCTCGGAGGGGTCAGCCAGGGAGATAGCAACAGGCCTAGGGAGCTGCGCTAGGGCAGTGCGGTCGCAAAAGAAACAGCGGGAAGCACCCGAGTCCAGTGTGAAGGTGCAATGCCTCAGCAGACGCAGTACCTGAAGGCAAAGATTCACGACCACCTGAAGCAGTAGACACACCATTACCTAGAGCAGCAGCCTCACAAGGACCAGGGGCAGCAGATGCACTAGCACCTAGAGCGGCAACACTGGTCGCAGTGCCTGGGTCTAGCGGGACACACAAGTAACAGTCACCCTCAACACTAATAGTCAATGGATACATGGCTCCAAGGATAACATCAAAATCAAGAGCAAAGATATCAATGTTCTTTTTAAGCAGATCAGCCCAGCGGGGCAGCTCAGAGGCGTGAGGGAACTGTCACGCCAGGCGTCGTCGAGACGGGAGAAGCAGCGCTGCTGCGTGTGGGACCTCCCATCCGTCTGACCAGCACGGTCACCTGTGTGGATGACATACATGCAGGTACCTCCAACCCCAGACCCCCTATGCGGAGAGTACCACTCACGAAGCTGCTAGGGCGGCGGGGTCTCTTCGAGACGCTGCTGCTGGCGCTGGACACCACCCGAACCTCCACGCTGTGCCGGTCCACCCCGACCACCACCCCAGCCACCGCCAGCACGCCCACTGCCGCCACCACCACCGCCTCCACCCCGGCCTCCACCACCACTGCCGCCACCACCCCCGCCGCTGCCACTGACCCCCCCAGCCCCGCCAACACCCTCACCACCTCCACCACCCCCACCGCCCCCACCGCCTCCACCTCCACCTCCCCCGCTGTCACCGCCACCACCCTTGCCCCCCTTGCCCTTGCCGCCCTTGCGCCTCCCACTAGGAGCAGACGCAGCCCCGACTTTCTCAGCACCAAGGTAGTCGACAGCGGTAGTAGAGGCGACCAAAAGGAGAAGGGGGGGAGGGGAACACCCGTCAAAGAAGGGCATGCGGGGGTCGCTACGAGAGGCACCTACAGCAAATATGCTAGCCTCAGCTGCAAGTAGATGCTTCTCAAGGAAATCTTCGTATCTTCTCAGTCGACGTGCGCGAGAAACGAGCCACGCGCGGGCGGCTAGCGGGCTGCGCGCGCAAAAAAATGGGCCGCGCACGTGCGGCTAGTGGGCTGTGCACGGGCAGCGTGAGAGAGAGAGAGAGAGAGAGAGAGAGAGAGAGAGAGAGAGAGAGAGAGAGAGAGAGAGAGAGAGGCGCGCGAGGGCGCACTAGCAGAGAGGCGCACGAGGGCGCGAAGGCGGTAGGGTGCTCGAGGGCGCTTCTAGCGGAACGGTGGGCCCGTAGGACTAAGCGGTCCTAAGTTCCTAACCTAGGCTCATAATACCATGTCAGAATGAACAAGAGTGAATGAACTAGGAAAGAGGTGGGTACAAGAAGGAAAACCTTAACTTACTGTACCCCATAGTAACTACCCTACTACAGCGTAAACCAACTGTAGCAGATATAACATTTGACAGTTTTTTCCGCTCCACATCCTGCACCAACGATTCCACCGCGCACAGAAACAGGTAGGGGGCCAGCTGGCAGCCCTGGCGAACGCCGAACACCACTTCAATGCCCTCTCCCAGCCAACTGTTTAACAACATTTTTGTTGTGGTGTGCGAGTGCACGCCTTCTATCCAGTTCACGAACCGCTCCGGAAAGCCTATGCGCCTCAACACCTGGAAGATGAAGCCTCTCAAAACCGAGTCGAAGGCTTTCTGGAAATCAATGAGTAGCAAAAACCAATCCTCGCTCTTATTTTTTGCTGCGTCAATAATGTCTGCAACCAAAGCGACCCTATCGGTGAGTCTCCTCCCAGGTATGAAACCATACTGCTCCACAGAGATCACCCGGCGCAACACCTTCTTCATCCGTTCCGTGAGCACTTTGGCAAGAATTTTATACGTGAAGTTCAGGAGCGTGATTGGCCGATAGTTCCCCAGCTGATCTCTGTCTCCTTTTTTGTGCATGAGAATGGTTACCGCACCCTTCACCTCATCTGGGAGTTCTGCCATCAGCAATAAATCTTTGACCAAGGCCATGAAACTCTGCCCCAAGAGGTCCCAATTGACCTCGAAGAACTCCTTCGGCATTCCGTCAATGCCTAGCGACTTATTTTTTGCCAGCGACGCGAATGCAGCGTATACTTTCTCCTCAATCCAATCCGCATCCAGCCCTTCCGTATCCCATATTCTCAGCTGCCTGTCTTTCACGGGTTTCTAGTCCCTAAAGTCCAGTCTCCTGTCCTACCCGAAGATTTCCTTGAAATACGCAGAGGCCGCTGTGAGTATTCCACGCGCATCCGACACGGTAGATCTAGGGCTCTAGATTGGTTTCGGGCCACCCTTTCTAATCAGGGTTCTAGGTAGTCCCAACCCTGACTCATAGGGTAAAACTTTTCGCTCCCTGACAAATACAGGGTAAAAAAACTAATTGTGTGATCAGGCGGAGTAATATATATATACATATGTATTAAAAAAAATGTTTCGAAAACGTATTTTGTAGAGGCTCAAAAAGTGTTTCGACTTGCTAGGGAGCATTCGGTATTAGTGTAGTTGTAACGTACCCTGTACATGACGAGAAGTGAGAATGGATGAATGAACTATGAAACAGTTGGGTACAAGTACAAACCCTAATTGGGTTGTACCCCCTATGGGCTACCCCACTACAGCCTACACAAATGTATAAGCCATAATGTTCTGACACATCCCCATAGGCAAAGTGGGGGAGAACAAGAGGTCACAAGACCAGTCAAGCAAAGCAAAGCAAGCTTAGGGTGGATCACAAAGTCACCACACAATCCGAGCACAAGAGTAAGGCCACAAGGCCAGTTCACATGCAAGATCAGATATATAAAGGTAAACGAGCAAGTGCAGGTATAGAAAGAATACAGTACAAACAAGATCAAGAAAGGAGCAACTGAGGCTAGGTAGGCACAAGACCTAGCAAAGTACAGAAGCACTGATGATCACAAGGCGGAAGGGCCTTGGTGAAGATATCAGCAGTGTTGGCCTCAAAGGCCACGTAGTGAGAAGAAACGAGAATTATGCACTAAGGAATGAAAGTGGTACAAATATGCAACCCTGAAAATGTGTACCCCATATAGGCTACCCCACTACAGCCTACACAACATTATAATTTGACACACCCCCATAGGCAAAGTGGGGGAGAACAAGGGGTCACAAGACCAGTCAAGCAAAGCAAAACAAAGCTCAGGGTGGATCACGATGTCACAACACATTCCGAGCACAAGTTTAAGGCGAGTAGGCCAGTTCACATGCAGGAGCACATATATATATAAAAAGCTAAACAAACAAGAGCAGGAGTATAGATATGTGACAGTACAAGCAAGGTCAAGAAGTGAGCAAGTGAGGCAAGATAGCCACAAGACCAAGCTGAGTACAGAAGCGCTGATGATCACAAGGCGCAAGTGCCTTAGTGAAGATATCAGCAGTGTTGGCCTTAGAGGCCACGTACGCAAGTCTCAACTGACCAAGCTGCTGCAGCTCACGAGCAAGAAAGTAGCGGAGAGCAGTGTGCTTCGTTCTGTGCTCCACGCGCTGCTCCGGACACAAGGCCAGCATGGCCTTGTTGTCCACGTACAGCACTCGAGGAGAACGAGGCGGCTCTCCGAGGTCAGTCAGCAGGTAGGTGAGCCAGCGAAGCTCCTGAGCAGCCATGGCTCTAGCGTAGATCTCAGCCTTAAAACTGGAGCCGAGAACGGAAGACGAGCGAGTAGCCCGCCACGAAACAGAGCCGGAACCAAGGCTGAAGGTGTAGCCCTGTGACGGCTGCTGTGTAGCTTGGTTGTCATCACACGAAGCGTCTGCGTCTCCATTGAGGACCACTGGACTGTGCCCTCCAAGCACTAGCCCCATGCCCGACGTACTGCACAAGTAGCGCAACACCTTCTTCGCTACAGCCATGTGCTCCGGTTTGTGTCTCCCAGGAGCAACGTAGCATGCAAGAATGCTAAAAGGGTGTGCAAGGTCAGGTCATGTGCACGTCATCAGGTACATGAGGCAGCCAACAAGCTCTGGGTACGGGCCACCCGACTCTACGGACTCATTCGAAGGAAGAGCTGAGAGCGACTAGCGAGTAGGCATAGGAGTGGCCTCAGGCGAGGAGTACATGAAGCGGAAACGCTAAAGGACTTGCTGCACCATGTGTGAGTGAGTCAGGGTAATGGTGCGATGTGCTCTGTCCCGGGTGATCTGCAAGCCAAGGTAGTTGCGCAGCTCACTGAGGTCTGTGCACGTGTATCTCTTCTGCAGCTCGGACTTCACGTGGGCGAGTCCAGCAGTATTAGCAGTGGCAAAGACCAAGTCTTTGACGTACACGAGGATGTAGAACGGCGGCAAAGAGGTGTCGGTATGTAGAGACAGCGACGGGTCGGCAGTAGAGGGAGCAAACCCAAGAGCCATAAGCGTAGTCCTCAGTGTGTCGTGCCACTCACGCGGTGCCTGGTGGAGACCGTAGAGTGGCCGTCGCAGGCTCCTGTGGGTTCCAGGAGGAAAAGTCCTAGTGAAGTAAGGTAGACGGCGCAGCCAGATCTCCTCGTGCAGGCTACCCTGCGAGAAAGCAGTGCTGAAGTCAAGGGAGTGAAGCTCGTAGTCACGCTGAGCGGCTATGTGCAGCAGCACCCAAAGAGTGGTCATCTTCGGGGTGGGAGAGAAGGCAAAGGGGCACGCAGAGGAGCAGTGGACGGACGCAGAGACATCCGGTGCGTGCCAGGGACAGGAGGAGGACGCTGACGCGAACCGCGACCACTAGCGCGAGCATTACAAACAGGCGACGCAGGACGAGACACAGACTTACGACGCTCAGCAAGACCTCTAGTAGGACCAGTGTACGGAGAAGGAGCAGGCAGTGGGGAGGTCGGCGGTAACCGTGACTGTGACTGGACAGGCGGTGGACACTCTAAGGGAGGACGAAGTACGGCGGAGGCCGCGCGGCGACTCAAGACATAGCAGGGATAGCACCAGCACCCTCACTGGCAGCACCAGCGCCAACAACACCTCCAGCTGCAGTACCTCCAGCAGCACCAGCAGTAGGACCGCCGCTAGGACTGACAGCAGTAGCCTCAGCGCCAACACCCTCACCAGCTCCAGCTCCAGTCGTACCCGCAGGCCCAGCAGCTCCTGCACTCCCAGGACGAGCACCTCCGAGACCGGCGGCACCACCACCCTCAGCAGCGGAAGAAGCTCCAGCTCTAGCAGTACGCCTCCAGCGCCGGGCAAACCACTCGCGCAGCTCCTATAGAGAGAATGGCTCCCGCCAAGTCGAAGCACCCGGAGAGCCTCTAGACCCAGCACCGCCAGACGCCAGACGAGCAGGTCTAGCGGCCGCTGGCTCCGCACCCCTAGGCTCAGCAGCTCCAAACGTGGCACCCGCAGGCTCACCAGCTCCTGACGTAGCACCCCCAGGCTCAGCACCCCCAGGTGTAGTACCCCCAGGCTCAGCACCCCCAGTCTTAGCACCCCCAATCTCAGCACCCTCAGGCTCAGCACCCACTCGCGCAGCAGCCCCAGAGTCAGCACCCCCAGGCTCACCTGCAGCAGTACCAGAGTCACCAATAACCTCAACGGGCTCGACTGCGTCTACCTGGGACACACCTGAAGGGGCAGGACCCTGAGGGGGGAGGGGGTCTACCGGGGGGGGGGGACCTGGCACAAGGAAGAGCGGAGGCGGGGGGAGGGAAGGAGTGCGGTAGGGGAAGAGACGGTAGTAGGGAACAGACTCGTCAAATGTGACGTCCTCGGAGGACAGAACACGACGAGAGGTCGGTGGTAGTTCTACCAGGCCCCAGAGGAAGGGGAGGGAGGGACCGGGGAAGACCGGAGACAAGGACACGGGAAGCCATGCCTCGGAGACGAGGCAGGGAGGGGTGACCAAGACGGTGGTGCCACAGAAGAGTCTCGTGAGACAAAAGGCGACACAAGTAGGGGGCAGACTCACGACCAGACCTGGACGTTGCAGCAAACACCTGACCCGACGCAGCTACCTAGCCAGACGTAGGGACAGGAGGAGACTCAGTGGTCAGGGTGTAGAGGCTCGACCTCGGCCGACGCGTAAACGTGGCCAAGTGCCGGCCTGTGCGAGCGTCCGAGCAATGGGTCACCCGCTGACTTGCAGGTGATAACTGGTGAGCCCCCGCATCCTGTAGGTCAGCATCACTCAACAAAATCTTAGAGAACAAGGGGAGGTAAAGACCAGACAAGGTGCCAGAGGGGGCAGTCGGACACGGTAGGACAGTGGAGAAGTGAGAGAGGACAGGACGCCCAGAGGGGTTTGCCAGGGAGACTGCAACCGGCCGACCAAGCGGCATGAGTGTGCTGCAGTTTCGAAAGAAGGAGCGAGAAGCCCCTGAGCCAAGTGTGAAGGTGAGGGAGGCCGAAGTCGACGCGGTACCTGAGAGCGCAGACTCACCAGCACATGAGGACGCGGACGCACTGGCACTGAGAGCAACAGCCTCAGAGGCACCTAGAGCAGCAGCCTCACCAGCACCTAGAGCAGCAGTCTCAATGCCCGGGTGGGGCGGGAAACACCGGTAACAGTCACCCTTATCACTAACATTCACATTATACATGACAGCAAGAATTGCATCAAAGTCAAGATCAAAGAAAGCTACACCTGCCTTGGACAGCTCTCACCAGCGGGGGATCTCAGTGGCCTCTGGGAAGTGGTGACACCAAGCGTCCGTCAGGCAGCCAAAGCAACGCTGGGTGGGGTGGGCACCCCCACACTGCTCACCCGCGTGGTCGCCGGTGCGAAGGAGGTAGGTGCACGGACCAGAACCCCCACCGCGCTGACGTGCAGCGTACCACTCACGGAGCTGCTGAGGGGTGGGGGATGTCCCGAGAACGCTGCTGCTGCTGCAGCTGGCGTTGACCACCACCGGAGCCGCTCCGCTGCGAAGCGCCACCCCAACCAGCTCCACCTCCTCCACCACCGCCTCCTCCATCTCCGCTACCACTGCCGCCTCCGCTCCCACCGCTACCGCCTCCGCCGCCTCCTCCTCCACTACTGCCACCGACACCTCCACCCCCGCCACCACTCCCACCGCCACCCCCACTCCCTCCGCCGCCTCCACCGCCACCTCCACCACCCTTGCTAGCTCCTCCCGCGCCCTTGCCCCCCTTGCCCTTGCAAGAGCGGCGTCTCCCGCTAGGGGCAGACGCCGAACCGACCGACTTAAGACCAACGAGGTCGGCCGCAGCAGTAGAGGCGACAGAGGGCAAAAGGGGGGAAGGGGAACACCCTTCAAAGATGGGGGTGCGAGGGTCACCACGAGAGGCTCCTACAGCGACTATGCTCTTCTCTGCTGCTAGGAGGGCCTTCTCTAGGAGGTCAACAGTGAGAGTGGTGGGACAGACTGAGAGGAAGTGGTCTCTGACTACACGAAGGGAGTCAGGGAGGCGGGTAACTATATAATAGAGAGTGATGTACATGGCGGGGGGGTTCTTGGCGCAGAAATCAGCAAGAAGCGCAGCTCGGTAGCGAGTGTCACTAGTGCGGAGGTGCGTAATGAGGTCAGCGACTGCGGGAAAGGCAGCAAGGTCAGGGAAGAGGTACGGTAGCATGAGGCGGCTCAGTGCAGCAGTGGCAGGGGGAAGAGTAGCGCGCAACTACAGCGTCGTACAAGGTCTGAGCACTCTTGTACTAACTAAAGTGCGCGCGCTCAGTGGTAGGCAGGTGGCGACGCACAGCAAGACGTGCAGCAGCATGGCGAGTGGCCCACTGTGAGCGAACAGTGGCGTCGGCATCAGCTGCAGGGGAAGGGAAGGCACAAGAGGTGAGGTCAAAGAGGGAGAGACCGTCTGCCCTATCGTACTGTAGGAAAAGCTGCTGGTCATCTACCCAGACCTCAAAGTCAATGGCCAGAACCTCAGCGTCAAAAGCGAGAACACTGGGGTTAGCCATGACCGCAGTAAACTAGCAGCGCTAACTGTAGGGCAGGGGCAGTGCAGTGGCAAAGACGATGCTCTCACCAGACAGTGCGGTTCGGGTAGCTTGGTAGTACAGCAGCTCAGCAACACGGCCGCTCGGGCGACTCGGTAGCAAGTGCGACTCGGCGGCACACGCGGTTCGGCTCCTCGGTTGCTCAGGCGGCTCGGGCGGCTCGGGTGGAACCGGCGGCTCGGGCGGCTCAGGCGGCACGGGCGGAACGGGCGGCTCGGGCATCTTAGCGGCGCGGGCGGCTCAGCTGTGTAGGGCGGCAGGGCCGCTGGTAGGGCGGCGAGGCCGTTGGTAGGGCGGCGGGGTCACACGTAGGGCGGCGGGGCCACTAGAGGGCGGCGGGGCCGCAGGTAAGGTGGCGGGGCCGCAAGTAGGGCGGCGGGGCCGAAGGTAAGGTGGCGGGGCCGGAGCGAAAGGCGGCAGGGCCACAAGTAAAGGGCGGCGGGGCCACGGGTAAGGTCGCGGGGCCACAGCGAAGGGCGACGGGGCCGCAGGTAAGGTGGCGGGGCCGCAGGCAAGGTGGCGGGGTCGCAGGTAAAGGGCGGCAGGGCCGCAGTCAAGGTGGCGGGGCCGCAGGTAAGGTGGCGGGGCCGCAGCGAAGGGTGGCGGGGCACCCGGTAGGGTGGCGCGCCCGCAGGTCGGTGGTAGGGCCGCGGGTGAGGGTGGCGCAAGGGGGGCAACGGGCCGAGTAAGGGCGGCACGAGGGAGGCCGCTAGGGGCGACGCGATGGGGCCGAAGGAGGCCTAGGATGGGTGCGTAAGTAGAGAGGGCACACGAGGCGTGACTCAGGCCTAAGCGAAGTGCGCTACGGGCAGAAAAAAAATTCGACTTGGAGGGCCCTAGGAACAGTTCCCATAAGGGAACCTACTCGATACCATGAGAAGAAACAAGAATGATGCACTAAGGAATGAAAGTGGTACAAATATGCAACCCTAGAAACGTGTACCCCATATAGGCTACCCCACTACAGCCTACACAGCATTATAATTTGACACGTAGGTGAGGCGGAGCTGACCACGCTGCTGCAGCTCACGAGCCAGGAAGTAGCGGAGAGCAATGTGCTTCGTTCTGTGCTCCAGTCTGTGCTCCCGACACAAGGCCAGCATGGCCTTGTTGTCTACGTAGAGAACTGGAGGAGAACCAGGCGGCTCTCTTAGGTCAGTCAGCAGGTAGGTGAGCCAGCGTAGCTCCTGTTTAGCCATGGCCCCTGCGTAGATCTCAGCCTCACAGCTGGAGCCGAGAACAAAAGACGAGCGGATAGACTGCCATGAAACGGAGCCAGAGCCAAGGCTGAAGGTGTAACCCTGTGACGACCGCTGCAGAGCCAGGTCGTCAGCCCAAGAAGCGTCAGCGTGACCTGTGAGGACCACTCGACGTCGCCCTCCAAGCACTAGCCCCATGCCCAACGTACTGCACACGTAGCGTAACACCCTCTTTGCCTCAGCCATGTGCTCTAGTCTGTGTCTCCCAGGAGCAACATAGTGTGCCAAGATGCTAAGAGGGTATGCAAGGTCAGGTCGTGGGCAGGTCATCAGGTACATGAGGCAGCCAACAAGCTCTAGGTACGGGCCACTCGACTCTACAAACTTATCCGAAGGCAGCGCTGAGAGCGAGTGGCGAGTAGCCAAAGGAGTGGCCTGAGGCGAGGAGTACGTCAAGTCGAAGCACTGAAGGACCTGCTGCACCATGTGTGACTGAGTCAGGGTAATGGTGCGCTGTGCTATGTCTAGGGTGATCTGCAAGCCAAGGTAGCTGCGCAGTTCACCAGGTTTGTGCACGTGTGTCTCTTCTACAACTTGGACTTCATCTGGGCGAGTCCAGCAGTATCAGCTGTGGCAAAGACCAAGTCGTTGACGTACACGAGGATGTACAACGGCGGCAAAGAAGTGTCGGTGCGCAGAAACAGCGATGGGTCGGCTGTAGAAGGAGCAAACCCAAGAGCCGCAAGTGTAGTCCTCAATGTGTTGCGCCACTCACGGGGCGCCTCGCAGAGACCGTAGACTGGCTGCTGGAGGCTCCACTAGGTACCAGGAGGAAACGTTCCAGTGAGGCCAGGAGGGTGGCGTAGCCAGATCTCCTTGTGCAGGCTGCCATTCAGGAAAACTGTGCTAAAGTCGAAAGAGTGAAGCTCGTAGTCACGCTGAGCGGCTATGTGTAGCAGCACCCGAAGAGTGGTCATCTTCAGAGTGGGAGAGAAGGTCTGAAAGTAGTCAACTTCCTGCCGCTCACTGAAGCCTCGAGCCACGTAACGCGCCTGGAAGACAGGCGGAGATCCCGGCAGCCGCCTCACCCTGAAAATCCACATCCGACTGACAATGTTCGCCCCAGATGGGGGAACCTTGTCGACGTAGATGCCTGTGGACTTCTAGGAAGCCATCGCTGCGTCCATGGCTGACTGCCACTGAGAAGAGTAGGGACCCTTGATTGCCTCAGCGTACGATCGAGGAGTCGGGATGTCTGGTGCATCGGGGTCTCCCTCAGGGGCAATCAGCGTGGACACGAGATGGGGCAAAGCAGCCGCAAAGCACTAGAACTCCTCCTGCCTGTCCTCATGGACGTCCATGCTAAGAGCACACTCACCCCCGACGGACGGAGGACAGATAAACTCAAACCCAGCAACAAGACTAGCAGCGTTGTCTAGACGAGTGCAAGCAACGAAGTCGACAAGCTCAGCAACTAGAGCAGACGCAACAGTGGACTCAAAGGAAGGGTCAGTGACAACAGTATAAAAAAGGCGCGTGACCGAAGGAGTAGCAGCACGAAGGGAGTCAGAGTCCGGGTCAGCAAGAGAAGGAAGAGAGGACTCTGGAGGAGACGGCAAAGGGACACGCAGAGGAGCAGTGGAAGGACGCAGTGCAATCTGGTGTGTGCCTGGGACCGCAGGAGCACGCGACGCGCAGTACGACGACTAGTGCGAGCAGCACAAACAGACGACGCAGGACAAGACGCAGGCTCACAACGCTCACCAAGACCTCTAGTAGGACCAGTGTACGGAGAAGGAGCAGGTAGCGGGGAGGCAGGTCGTTGCTGTGACTCTGATAGGACTGGCTACGAACACTCTAAGGGAGGAGCACGACCAAGAGAGGGCGGGAGCAGAAGTAAGTACGGCCTCGGCTGCTGAGCGCCTCCAGAACCAGCAAGGACGGCACCAGTACCCCCAACGGCAGCACCAGCGCCAGCAGAACTCAGCTCCAACAGCGCCAACTCTAGTACCCTCGGAAGCACTGGCGCCAACAGCACTGCTAGGGCCAACACCCCGAGCAGCTCCAGCTCCAGCAGCACCAGCTCCAGTAAAACCGTCAACACCAACAGCCTCAACAGCACCCCTAGACGCACCAGCACCAGTAGAAACACCATCGCCAACACCCTTAGCAGCTCCACCTCTAGCAGCACCAGCTCCGACAGCAGCTCCAGTAGAACAAACTCCAGTTGCTCCATCAGCACCCCCTGACTCAGCAGCACGTCTCCAGCGGCGGGTGAACCACTCGCGCAGCTCCTATGGAGAGAGCGGCTCCCGCCTCAACGAAGAACCACCGGTGGCCACACTAGAAGAACCAGCACCCCCAGGCTCCGCACCCCCAAGCTCAGCACCCCCAGGCGCAGCACCGCCAGACTCAGCACCCCTAGGCTCAGCACCCCTAGTCTTAGCACCCCCAGACCTAGCACCCCCAGACCCCGCACCCGCAGGCTCAGCACCTCTAGCAGCACCAGAGTCAATAGCTACCTCAACAGGCTCGACTGCGTCTACCTCCGATACACCTGAGGAAAGAGGAGGTCTACCTTGGGAGGACCTGGTGCAAGGAAGAGCAACGGCGGGGGGGGGGGGGGGGGGGGGGGGGGGGGGGGGGGCGCAGTGCGGTAGGGGAACAGATGGTAGTAAGGCACCGACTCGTCAAAGGTGACGTCCTGGGAGGACAGAATACGGCGCGAGGTGGGGTGGTAAATTTCCCACCCGGGAGCGTCGGGGGGGAAGCCAAGGAAGACGCAAAGAACAGCACGGGGGGACAACTTGTTCGCAGACAAGTCGCCGACAAACGCCCGAGATCCCCAGACCCGAAACGCAGACGCATCGCCAACCTTCCGTGTCCACCGCAAGGCGGGGGAGGTCCGTGGCAAGGAGGCCCGGAGCTGAAGGTTGAGCTGATGCGCGGCGTACTGAACCGCAAACGCCTACAGAAAATGGTGGGCAGCCGCATGCATCATGGACGTACGAGCGATGTCCATGACCATGCCAATGCGGTGCTCACCAATCCCATTTTGCTGTGGAGAGGCCGAAAGCGTGAAGGTCTGGCGGATGCCCTCTGCACTATACAAGGTTCCTAGAGGGGCAGAGGAAAACTCCCCGCCTCTGTCCAAGTACAAACGCAGAACAGGAAAGTTCGAGCCGAAACTCTCTCTGAGCTCAAGACCAGCTGCGCAGATCCAGTCGATCAACACCTCAGTGACGTCACCCTTGCTGCGCAAGGGGAAGACTGTGGTGTAACGCGAGTAGTCGTCAACGACCAGCAGAAAGTACCGCTCTCGCCCCTGCCCACTAATGCGGGCTGGGCCCCACTCGTCCATGTGTAGCGTCTGCAGCGGAGCCTCTGTCAGAGGAAACTCGGAGGAGTGAGGGGCGACGCGCTGTCGCCTCTCGACGCAGGGGACGCAGGTAGGGCCAGGCCCTGGAGGAAGGGGAGGGAGAGACCGAGGGAGACCAGAGACAAGGACACGGGAGGCCATGCCTCGGAGACAAGGCAAGGAGGGGTGACCAAGGCGGTGGTGCCAAAGGAGAGTCTGGTGGGACAGCAGACGACACAAGCAGGGGGCAGACTCAGGACCACACCTGGACGCCTCAGTAAACACCTGACTCGACGGAGTTACCTGGGCAGGCTCAAGAGTAGGAGGAGACTCAGTTTCAAGGGTGTACAGGCTCGACCCTGGCCGACGCGTGAACGTGGCCAAGTGTCGGCCTGTCCGAGCACACATGCTGTGGGTCACTGGCTGAGTCGCAAGAGCAAACTGGTCAACCCCTCGATCATGTAGGTCCGCTCCACTCACCAAGTTTGTAGAGAACGAGGGGAGGTAGAGACCTCACAGGGTGCCAGAGGGGGCTGGAGGGCACGGAAGGACAGTGGAGAAGCTAGCAAGGACAGGACCCCCAGAGGGCTCTGCCAGGGAGACTGCAACCGGCCGACTAAGCGGCGTAAGAGTGGTGCGGTCTCAAAAGAAGGTGCGGGACGCACCCGAGTCCAGGGTGAGGTGTGGAAGGCCTGAGCCAACGTAGTACCTAAGATAGCAGACTCACCAGCACCTGGGGCGGCAGACGCACAGGCACTTGGGGCAGCAGACGCACTAGCACCTAGAGCAGCAGCCTCACTAGCACCTAGAGCACCAGCCTCAATGCCCGAGTCAAGCGGTACACATAGGTAACAGGCACCCTCAACACTATCAGCAACAGCATACATGGCAGCAAGAATAGCATCAAAGTCAAGATCAAAGATCGCAACCCCCGCCTTAGCCAGATCTCCCCAGCGAGGGATTTGTGACGCCTTAGGGAACTGGCGACGCCACGCGTCCGTCAGGCGACCAAAGCAGCGCTGGGTGGAGTGCGGGCTTCCGCACTGCTCAGCAGTGCGGTCGCCGGTATGGAGAACGTACGAGCAGGGACCAAAACCCCCACCGCGCTGGCGTTCATTCTACCACTCAGGAAGCTGCTGAGGGGACAAGGTCACACCACTCCGCTGCTGCTGCTGGCGCTGACCACCACTAGCGCCACTCCTCTGCGTAGAGTCGCGACTCGCTCCACCACCGACGCCTCCGCCGCCGCCGCCTCCGCCGCCTCCGCCGCCTCCTCTGCCTCCGCCTCCTCCACCACCTTCGCCGCCTCCGCTCCCTCTGCCAGCTCCACCGCCTTCGCCGCCTCGATTGCTGCCGCCGCCGTCGCCACCCCTAGCACCACTCCCACCACTACCCCAACTCCTTCCACCGCCTCCACCACCACCTCCACCGCCCCCTCTAGCCCCTCCAGCGCCCTTGCCCCCTTTTCCCTTGCCGGTGCAGCATCTCTCGCTTGGGGCAGACGCAGCGCTAACCGACTCGAAACCAACAAGGTTGACCGCTGCAGTAGAGGCAAAAGAGGGCAAGAGGGGGGAGGGAGAACACCCCTCAAAGACGGGGGTGCGAGGGTCACCACAAGAGGCTCCTACAGCGACTATGCTCTTCTCTATCGCTAGGAGGGCCTTCTCAAGGAGGTCAATGGTGAGAGTGGTGGGGTAAACTGAGAGGAAGTGGTCCGTGACTACTCGAAGAGAGTTGATGGGCGGCTCAGGCGGTCGGGCGGCTCAGCTGGCCGGCGGTTCGGCTGCTTGGCGCTGCGGGCGCTGGGCGGCGGGGCCGCTGGTGGCGGCGAGGCCGCAGGTGGCAGCGGGGCCTTAGGTGGCGGCGAGCCGCAAGGGTGGGCGGGGCCGCAGATGGCGACGGGGCCGCAGTGGGCGACGGGGCCGCAAGGGTGGGCGGGGCCGCAGGTGACGACGGGGTCGTAGGTGGCGGCGGGGCCGCAGGTGTCTGCAGGGCCGCAGGTGTCTGCGGGGCCGCAGGTGTCGGCGGGGCCGCAAAGGGGCCGCAAAGGGGGCCGAAGCGGGGCTGTAAAGGAGCTATGCGGGGCCGTTGAGGGGCCAGTAAGGGGCCAGACAGGGCCGCGGAGGGGCCTAGGCGGGGCCGCAAAGGGGTCCGTAAGGGGCCAGACGGGGTCGCGAAGGGGCCTAGGCGGGGCCGCAAGGGGTACGACGGGGCCGCGGAGGGGCCTAAGCGGGGCCGTGAAGGGGCCGTGAGGGGCCTAAGCGGGGCCGCGACGGGGCCTAGGCGGGGCCGCAAGGGGTACGACGGGGCCGTGAGGGGCCTAAGCGGGGCCGCGATGGGGCCGTAAGGGGCCTAAGCGGGGTTGCGACGGGATCGTAAGGGGTCAGACGGGGCCGTAAGGGGCCGTAGAAGGCGGCACGAGGGGCCGTAAGGGCGGCCAACGGGGGCCACTAAGGGCGGCTCGAGGCGCTACCCGGGTTAGGAGCAAAGCGCGCTTCGGGCAAGGAAGAAAAAAAAGTTCGTGGTGGGCCCTAGGCTGTATTCCCACTCGAGAACCTGCTCGATACCAGGATGAGAAGTGAGAATGGATGAAACAGTTGGGTACAAGTACTAACCCTAATTGGGTTGTACCCCTTATGGGCTACCCCGCTACAGCCTACACAAATGTATAAGCTATAGTGTTCTGACAGCACAGTCAGAGAAACAAATCCCTTACACTGTTATTCAAAGTGGAAAAAAAACTTACACTTTCTGGCCTAGGGTAAATATTCCACTACCTTTTTGGGAAAGGGTAACTGAGAAAAGCGGCCGCCAGTCAGGGCAATCAAGGTGTTTTACCCTGATAATGAGAGCTCTGGATAGATCCCCCAGCCTTGATATCACTTACCATCGTCTTGCTTTTCCGCGCCTTAGTCAGCGCAGACAGCTGCTTCCAAGTGACTTCCCCGGTAAGTTCCTTGTCGAGACCCGCCATCAGGTGTTGCCGATCCCGCTTGCTGGCAAGGTACTCCTTTAGCGACCCCTCTTTCTCCTCCACCACCGCTCGCAGATGGCTGCAGCTAGGATCCGCCATTGCTGCCTGCCATAACATTGCGACAGCCGACATTAGGTGCGTGAATATCGCCCGTACCCTCTTGTTCTTCTCCCTTGTGTGTGCTCGAAGTGTCACGTTGAGCCTTGCAATCATCATCTCGTAGCCCTTCCCGTCAATCATCTGTATCTTTGATAACACTTCTTCGATGATCCGTCTTACTCCAGGTTTATTTGCCAAGGAAGCCTCCATCCTCCAAATACCTGGATCCATTCGCGATTTGGGGCCAAGGAAGCCTCCATCCTAACCCTAAACCTTGTCCGCCGGAGTGATATGCGAGGAGTCAGCAAGGAAAGGTAAAAGGGAGAGGGAGACCAGGGCTCTGTTGATCCGAGAACTGGCCTTCTGACACGGTGAGTAGAATGTGTATTCTCTGCAGCGAGGGTAGAGCGTTCGGAAAGCGTCAGAGAGCTGGAATGCTTGGCAGCAATTGAAAAGTCTGTCATTTTCGGCTGATGTACCATGTCCTGATGTGCGGTCCAGATCTGGATCCTCCACCATGTTCAAATCTCCTAGGATTAGTAAGTGGGAACTTGGAGGTACTTGATGAACTACCGGATCGAGAACATGAAGGACAAAAGGAGTTCTGTTAGCGAGGTCTGGTGGAAGGTAAACAGCTAGTAAGGTAAATTGAATGCCATGACCGTGGACATCTGTGTTAATGATGCAATCTGATGCGTGAGGAGAGGTGTTAGAGACTACTAAGGACGGGTTTCTTCAGAGGACATCTACACCGCCGGCTTTCGTTCTAGGTGAGGCTGCTGCGACCGTTTGAAATTTGTGTGATCACCAGTACGGGTGAGTGTCTACTAATCTAGTGTTAGTTAGGACTACTATGTTTGCTGCGTCCTTCAACCAATCAGTGACTCTGTCTTGCTTAACGCCATCTCCTAAACTATTGACGTTGAGACTGTCAAACACTATATATGTGTTATTGCTGTGTAGGCTATAGTGGGTTAGCCTTTAGGCGGTACACAACTCTAGGGTTTCATACTTGTACTGCAATCTTTTGTAGTTCAATCACTTCTTGTTTCTGACATGGTATTAAGAGCTTAGGTTCTAGACCTAAGGGCCCACCGTTCCGCTAGAGGTGCCCTCGTGCGCCTTTCCCCTATTGCGCCCTCGTGCGCTCTCCTCTCACGCTGCCCATGTGCAGCCCGCTAGCAGCCCGAGCGCGGCCCCGCCGTTTTAGCGCATGTAGGAAAACCGCCGCCTAGGGCAGCCTGATTTTTCGCACGAGCCCCAGCAAGCCGTCGCCCAAGCAAGCCGTCGCCCGTAGGCCCCTGCTAGCCCCTAGGCTGACGCGCGACCCACAGCCGCCCACCCGCAGGTCGCAGCCAGCGCGCCGCGACGATCGTGCGTTGGCTGCTGCAGCGCGCGACCCACTTCAGCCGCTAGAACGCAACCGCGGCCCGCGCGCAGCTGCACCCTAGGCGCTGCCGCGCACCCAGCCTAGGCCCGCCGTCGCACCACCTTACCTACACGACCCGCGTCGCCCGAGTCGCGCCGCCCGAGTTGCACCGCCCTGACTGAGCCGCGCCGCCCTACCTGGTGCAACTGCTCTTCCTGCTCCTACTGCTTCTGCTACTTCTCCTTCTGCTGCTGCCACTATGGCCAGTCCCACTGTTCTCACCTTTGACGCTGAGGGCCGCCCGATTAGGTTCGATGTCTGGCTTGATGACCTCCACCTATTCCTCCAGATCACTGCCAAGGATGATGTCTCCCTGTACGACCACACGTCAGGCGCTGCTCCCGCACCTCCCGCTGCTGCTGACAGTACTCCTCGCTCCCAGTGGCAGACCTGTGATGCTCACGCCCGCCTAGCCGTTCGCAACCACCTGCCGGTAGATGAGCGCGAACACTTCGGCCAGCATAAGACTGCTAGGGAGCTATACAACGCAGTAGTCGCACGCTACTCCTCCCCTACCACTGCTGCCATAGGCCGTCTCTCACTGCCCTACATCTTCCCCGACCTGTCCGCCTTTACGACTGTCGCTGACCTCATCACCCACCTCCGTACCAGTGACCTCCGCTACCGTGCCGCACTCCCCCTAGATTTCCTCGCCAAGAACCCCCTCCCCCCCGATGTACCTCACACTGTACCACCTTGTCACACGCCTCCCTGACTCCCTTCGCACAGTCAAGGACCATTTTCTTGCCCTCTCCCCCACTGACCTCACTGTCGACCTCCTCGAGAAGGAACTCCTAGTAGCTGAGAAGAGCATTATAGATGTAGGTGCCTCTCGTGGTGACCCCCGCACCCCCTTCTTTGAGGGGTGCTCCCCCTCCCCCCTCCTCCCCTCCATTGCATCTGCTGCTGCTATCGACTTCCTCGGAGCTGAGGGGGTCGGAGCTGCGTCCGCTCCTAGTGGGAGGCACAAGGACGGCAGGGGCAAGGGGGGCAGGGGTGGTGGAGGTGCAGGCGGGGGCGGCGGCAGTGGAGGGGGTGGGAGGGGCAGGGGTGGCGGCGGAGGTGGGAGTGGCGCGGGTGGTGGGGGGGTCGGTGGCGGCACAGGGGGTGGTGGCGGCGGAGGTGGTGGGGGTGGTAGGGGCGGTGGTGGTAGTGGTGGCGGTAGTGGAGCGGGTGGCGGTCGCGGTAGAGCGGTGCAACGTGGGGGGCTCGGCAGTGGCCAGAGGCAGCAGCAGCACCGTCCCGGCGAGACTCCCTCGCCCCAGCAGCTCCGTGAGTGGTACTCTCAGCGTGGGGGGTCTGGGGGTGGGGGTACCTGCTCGTACGTCATCCGCACAGGTGACCACACTTGTTAGATTTGTGGGAGGTTTCACACAGTGCAGCGCTATTTCTTTCGCCTCGATGACGCCTGGCGCGAGCAGTTCCCTGACACCTCTAAGCTGCCCCGCTGGGCTGATCTGCTTAAGAAAGGAATTGATATCTTTGCTCTTGATTATGATGCTATCCTTGCTGCTATGTATGTATTGACTATTAGTGTTGAGGGTGACTGTTACCTGAGTGTACCGCCCGACCCAGGTATTGCGACCGGTAAGGCTGCAACTCTAGGTGCTAGTGCGTCTGCTGCTCCAGGTCATGGTGAGGCTACTGCCCTAGGTGCTAGTGCGTTTGCGTCTGCTGGTACCGCACCTACTGAGGCACTGCACACCTTCACACTGGACTCAGGTGCTTCCCGCTGTTTCTTTCGTGACCGCACTGCCCTAGAGCAGCTCCCTAGACCAGTTGCTATCTCCCTGGCTGGAGGTCCGGTCCTTGCTACCTCCACCACTGCCCTCCCTTGTCCTGCTGTCCCGTCTGGCACGCTGTTGGGCCTCTACCTCCCCTCGTTCTCTACGAACTTGGTGGCGGGTTCCGCGCTCTAGGACGCAAGTGTTCACCAGTTCACCCCGGCCTACGAGCGTGTTACGCACTGCATGTGTGCCCGGACGGGTCGTCACTTGGCTACCTTCACTCGGCAGCCGGGGCCGGACTTGTACACAATGACCATTGAGTCCCCTCAGGTAGCAGCGTCTACCTCTGCGTCAGGTCAGCTGTCTGCCCCCTGCTCGTGTCGCTCCCTGTCGCACAGGACTGTCCTCTGGCACCACTGCCTTGGTCACCCGTCGGTGCAGTGCCTTCGCGGCATGCACTCCAAGTACCTTGTCTCTGGCCTTCCCAGCGTTCTCCCTCCCCTACCACCCTCGCCTGCTCCTCCATGTCTTCCGTCTGTCGAGGGGCGGCAGCGCACCGCTCCTCACTCCTCCTCGTTCCCTCCCACAGAGGCTCCCCTGCCGACTCTCCACCTGGACGTGTGGGGCCCCGCCCGCGGCCGGGAAAAGGGCCACGAGCGGTACTTTCTGCTAGTAGTCGACGACTACACGCGCTACACCACGGTCTTCCCCTTGCGTACCAAGGGTGAGGTCCCTGATGTATTGATCCCCTTGATCCACGCTGCTCGTCTCCAGCTCCGCTAGCGGTTTCAGTTGGACTTTCCTGTCCTACATCTGCACTCTGACAGAGGAGGCGAGTTTTCCTCTGACCTCCTAGCAGCCTACTGTGCAGAGCACGGCATTTGCTAGACGTTCACTCTCCCAGCCTCTCCGCAGTAGAATGAGGTTCCTGAGCGCCGCATTGGTCTTCTCATGGAGGTCGCTCGTACCTCCATGATCCATGCGGCTGCTCCCCATTTCCTATGGCCGTTTGCAGTGCAGTACGCTGCGCATCATATCAACCTCTGGCGCTGTGTCTCTGTTCCGGAGACCTCGCCTACCCTGCGTTGGACGGGGGAGGTTGGCGACTCGTCGGTGTTACGAGTCTGGGGATGTCGAGCCTTTGTCCGCGATACGTCCGCGGACAAACTCTCCTCCCGTGCGGTTCCTTGTGTCTTCCTAGGCTTTGTCCCTGACGCGCCTTGCTGGCGGTTTTACCACCCCACCTCGCGCCGTATCTTCGCCTCTCAAGACGTCACCTTCGACGAGTCGGTTCCCTTCTACCATCTCTTCCCCTACCGCACTGCCCCGCTCTCCCCCCCCCCCCCGCCGCTCTTCCTCACCCCAAGTGTCCCATCGGTAGACCCCCTCCCTCCCCAGGGTGCCACTCCCTCAGATGTTTCCTATGTAGACCCGGTCGAGCCTGTCGAGGTAGCTGTTGACTCTGGTCCTACGCGACGTACTGAGTGTGCTGAGCCTGGTGGTGCTGGGTCTGGGGGCACTAAGACTGGGGGTGCTGAGCCTGGGGGTGCGGAGACTAGGGGTGCTGAGCCTGAGGGTGCTGAGACTGGGGGTGCTGAGACTGGGGTTGCTGAGCGTTGGGGTACGGAGACTTTGGGTGCTGAGCTTGGAGGTGCTGCGACTAGGGGTGCTGAGCCTGGGGTTGCTGAGACTGGGGGTGCTGAGCCTGGTGGCGCTCCCTCTTCACAGCAGCTGCATGAGTGGTTCTCTCAGCGCTACAGCCTCCGTCGTGGGGCTGCTGGAGCTAGGGGGTCTGCTGGAGTCGGGGCTGGTGGCCTAGCAGGTACAGTGCCCCAGCTAGAGCCTCCCTCCCCTCAGCAGCTAAGTGAGTGGTACGCTCGGTGCTGTAGCCTCAGGAGTGGAGCTCCTCGTGTTGAGGCACCACCACCTCGAGGCCCTGCTGCTGGAGGTACTACTGGCACTGGTGCTGCTGGAGGTGCTGCTGGTGCGACTGGAGATCTTGGAGGTACTGCTGGTGCTACTGGAGGTTTTGGAGCTGCTGGAGATGCTGCTAGTGCTGGTGGAGGCTCTAGAGCTGTTGGAGGTGCTGCTGGTACTAGGTTGGCTGGAGGTTCTGGTGCTGTCCCTGCAACTTCTGGGGGCGCTTCACGGTCGCGGCCGTACTTCGTTCCGCTCCTTCGGCAGGTTCTTGGTCAGCCGCCTCCTCCTAGTCCTCCTCCCTCCTTAGAGTGTTCTCCGCCTGTCCAGTCGCAGTCCCAGCTCCCACCTGCCTCGCCACCTCCTGGTCCTTCTCCCTACACTGGTCCGACACGCGGTCTTACAGAGCGTCGTGAGCCTGAGTCTCGTCGTGTATCGCCTGTGTTGCGTCGTGTGTCACCTGTTCGTGCTGGTGACACCTGACCACAAGCACTTATGCTGACCACAGTGACCAGTGGCAGTCAGCCATGGATGCAGAGATGGCATCCTGGAAGTCCACAAGCACTTACGTTGACGAGGTTCCCCCTCCTGGGGTGAACATCGTCAGTGGCATGTGGATTTTCAGGGTGAAGCGACCACCACGTTCTCCGCCTTTCTTCAAGGCTCAAGGCTTCAGTCAGCGAGAGGGAGTAGAGTTCTTTCAGACCTTCTCCTCCACCCCGAAGATGACCACTCTTTGGGTGCTACTGCACGTTGCTGCTCAGCGTGACTACGAGCTTCTCTCTCTTGATTTCTACACAGCTTTCTTACAGGGCAGCCTACATGAGGAGATCTGGCTGCGCCACCCTCCTGGCTTCACTGGGTCGTTTCCTCCTGGTACCCAGTGGAGCCTCCGGCGTCCAGTCTACGATATCCGCCAGGCGCCACATGAGTGGCACGACACACTGAGGACTACTCTTGCGGCACTTGGGTTCGCGCCATCTACTGCTGACCCATCGCTGTTTCTGCGCACCGACACTTCGCTGCCGCCGTTCTCCATCCTTGTATACGCGGACGACTTCGTCTTTGCCACTGCTGACACTGATGCTCTTGCCCAAGTGAAGTTGGAGGTGCAGAAGAGACACATGTGCACAGACCTGGGTAAACTGCGCAGCAACCATGGCTTGCAGATCACCCGGGGCACAGCACGCCGCACCATCACACTGACTCAGTCACTCATGGTGCAGCAGGTCCTTCAGCGCTTCGGCTTCACCTGGTCCTCACCACAGGCCACTCCTCTGGCTATAGGTCACTCGCTCTCAGCTCTCCCTTCGGATGAGTCCGTAGAGCTGACTGGTCCTTTCCCATAGCTAGTTGGTTGCTTCATGTACCTGATGACTTGCACTCGTCCTGACCTAGCATACCCTCTTGGCCTTCTGGCCCACTACGTGGCTGCTGGTAGGCACTGAAAGGTGCACTGGGATTCTGCAAAGAAGGTATTGCGGTACTTTCGCAGTACATCGGGCATGGGGCTCGTGCTTGGAGTAGGGAGCTCAGTTGTTCTTACTGGGCACTCAGACGTTTCTTGGGTTGACGACCAGGCTACTCATCGGTCGTCACAGGGTTACACCTTCAGCCTTGGCTCTAGTTCAGTTTCTTGGCGTTCTACTCGCTCGTCTTCTGTTCTCAGCTCCAGTTGAAAGGCTGATATCTACGCCACAGCCATGGCTGCACAGGAGTTACGCTGGCTCACCTACCTGCTGACCGACTTGGGAGAGTGGCCTAGTTCTCCTCCAGTGCTGTACGTCGACAACAAGGCTGCCATTGCCTTGTGTGAGGAGCACAGACTGGAGCACAGAACGAAGAACATTGCTCTGCGTTACTTCTTGGCTTGAGAGCTGCAGCAGTGCGGTCAGCTTTGTCTGCGCTACGTGGCCACTCAGGCCAACACCGCTGATATATTCACCAAGGCACTTCAGTCTGGTGATCATCAGCGTTTCTGCACTTTGCTAGGGCTTGTGCCCACTTTTCCTCACTTGCTGTAGGCTTTGCCTGTACTGTGATCTCTATATATCTATACCTTCCTGTTTGCTTTGCTAGGTTCAGATCACCTTGCTGTTCTTGTTGCATATATGCCTCTGCATGTGAACTGGCCTTGAGGCCCTTTGCTTGTGCTCAGAGTTTGTGATGACGTTGTGATCCACCCTGAGCTTGTTTGCCTTTCTTGACTGGTCTTGTGACCCCTTGCCCTCCCCCACTTTGCCTATGGGGGTGTGTCAAACATTATATATGTGTTACTGATGTGTAGGCTGTAGTGGGTTAGCCTTTAGGGGGTACACAACTTTAGGGTTTCTTACTTGTATTGCAATCTTTTGTTGTTCAATAACTTCTTGTTTATGACAGAGACCGGTGACTATAAGAAGGTTTTTCTTGTTAATCATTTAACTACAGACTCGCAGCCCCTTGACATCCATAGGCTTATAAAAGGTATGATACAAACTACACTGACTACCGAACAAGCACATGCCGCGGTTACATGTCAGAACATTATAGCTTATACATTTGTGTAGGCTGTAGTGGGGTAGCCCATAAAAGGTGCAACCCAATTAGGGTTAGCACTTGTACCCAACTGTTTCATAGTTCATTCACTCCATTCTCACTTCTCGTCATGGTATCGAGCAGGTTCCCGAGTGGGAATACTGCCTAGGGCCCACCACGAACTTTTTTCCTTCCCTGCGCGGAGCACGTTTAGCTCCTAACCCGAGTAGCGCCTCGAGCCGCCTTAGTGGCCCCTGTTGGCCGCCTTTACTGCCCCTCGAGCCGCCCTCTACGGCCTTGCTTAGGCCGCATATGGCCCCGCTTAGGCCCCGCTACGGCCCCGCTACGGCCCCGTCGGCCCCGCTACGGCCCCGCTACGCCCCCGCTACGGCCCGGCTTAGGCCCCGTCGGCCCCGCTACGGCCCTGCTTAGACCCCGCTTCGGCCCTGTCGGCCCTGCTTAGGCCCGGCTACGGCCCGGCTACGGCCCCGCTACGGCCCCGTCGGCCCCGCTTAGGCCCCGCTACGGCCGCGCTACGGCCCCGTAGGCCCCGCTGCGTCCCCACATAGGCCCCGCTTAGGCCCCGCTCCGGCCCCGTCGGCCCCGCTACGGCCCTGTCGGCCCCGCTTAGGCTCCACTACGGCCCTGCAACGGCCCCGCTATGGCCCCGTCGGCCCCCCTACGGCCCCTCTTAGGCCCCGCTTTGGCCCCGTCGGCCCCGCTATGGCCCCACTTAGGCTCCGCTACGGCCCCGTCGCAGCCCCGCTACGTCGCCCACTTCAGCCCCGTCGCCACCGCGGCCCCGCCCACCCTTGCGGCCCGCCGCCACCTTAGGCCCCGCCGCCACCTGCGACCTCGCCACCACTTGCGACCCTGCCGCCCAGCGCCCGCAGCGCCGACCAGCTGAACCGCCGGCCCGCTGAGTCGCTGACCTCATTACGCACCTCCGCACTAGTGACACTCGCTACCGCGCTGCGCTTCCTGCTGAGTTCTGCGCCAAGAACCCCCCCGCTCATGTACATCACCCTCTACTACATAATCACCCAGCTCCTTGACCCTCTTGGAGTAGTCACGGACCACTTCCTCTCAGTTTGCCCCACCACTCTCACCGTTGACCTCATCGAGAAGGCCCTCCTAGCGATAGAGAAGAGCATAGTCGCTGTAGGAGCCTCTTGTGGTGACCCTCGCACCCCCGTCTTTGAGGGGTGTTCTCCCTCCCCCCTCTTGCCCTCTGTTGCCTCTACTGCTGCGGCCGACCTTGCTGGTTTCGAGTCGATTAGCACTGCGTCTGCCCCAAGCGGGAGATGCTGCACCGGCAAGGGCAAAGGGGGCAAGGGCGCTGGAGGGGCTAGAGGGGGCGGTGGAGGTGGTGGTGGAGGCGATGGAAGGAGTGGGGGTAGTGGTGGGAGTGGTGCTAGGGGTGGCGACGGCGGCGGCAGCAATCGAGGCGGCGAAGGCGGTGGAGCTGGCGGAGAGAGCGGAGGCGGCGGAGGTGGTGGAGGAGGCGGAGGCGGAGGAGGCGGCAGAGGCGGCGGAGGCGGCGGCGGCGGAGGCGCCGGTGGTGGAGCGAGTCGCGACTCTACGCAGAGGAGTGGCGCTGGTGGTGGTCAGCGCCAGCAGCAGCAGTAGAGTGGTGTGACCTTGTCCCCTCAGCAGCTTCCTGAGTGGTAGACTGAACGCCAGCGCGGTAGGGGTTTTGGTCCGTGCCCGTACGTTCTCCATACCGGCGACCACACTCGTGAGCAGTGCGGAGGCCCGCACTCCACCCAGCGGTGCTTTGGTCGCCTGATAGACGCGTGGCGTCGCCAGTTCCCTAAGGCGTCACAAATCCCTCGCTGGGGAGATCTGGCGCCTCCGCCGCCGCCGGCGGACAGGCCGACACTTGGCCACGTTCACGCATCGGCCAGGGTCGAGCTTGTACACCCTCACTGCTGAGTCTCCTCCTACTTCTGAGTCTGCCCAGGTAGCTACGTCGAGTCAGGTGTTTGCTACAGCGTCCAGGTCTGATCCTGAGTCTGCCCCCTGCTCGTGTCCTCTGCTGTCCCACCAGACTCTCCTTTGGCACCACCGCCTTGGCCACCCCTCCTTGCCTCGTCTCCGAGGCATGGCCTCCCGTGTCCTTGTCTCTGGTCTTCCTCTGTCTCTTCCTCCCCTTTCCTCCGGGATCTGGCCCTACCTGCATCCCCTGCGTCGAGCGGCAACAGCGCGCTGCCCCTCACTCCTCCGATTTTCCTTTGACAGAGGCTCCACTGCAGACTCTACACATGGACGTGTGGGGCCCAGCCCGCGTCAGTGGGCAGGGGAGAGAGCGGTACTTTCTGCTGGTCGTTGACGACTACTCGCGTTACACCACAGTCTTCCCCTTGTGCAACAAGGGTGACGTCACTAAGGTGTTGATTGATTCGATCCGCGCAGCTCATCTCCAGCTCAGAGAGAGTTTCGGCTCGAACTTTCCTGTTCTTCGTCTGTACTCGGACAGAGGCGGGGAGTATTCCTCTGCCCAACTGGGAACCTTCTGTCGTGCACAGGGCATCCGCCAGACCTTCAGGCTTCCGGCCTCTCCACAGCAAAATGGGATTGCTGAGCGCCGCATTGGCATGGTCATGGACGTCGCTCGTACGTCCATGATGCATGCGGCTGCCCCCCATTTTCTGTGGCCGTTTGCAGTTCAGTACGCCGCGCATCAGCTCAACCTTCAGGCCCAGGTTTCCTTGCCAGAAACCTCCCCCGCCTTGCAGTGGACAGGGAAGGTTGGTGATGCATCTGCGTTTGGGGTCTGGGGATCTCGGTCGTATGTTCATGATTTGTTTACGGACAAGCTATCCCCCTGTGCTGTTCCTTTCGTCTTTCTTGGCTTCCCCCCCAACGCGCCTGGCTGGCAGTTTTACCACCCCACCACGCACCGTGTTTTGTCCTCCCAGGACGTCACCTTTGACGAGTCGGTGCCTTACTACCGTCACTTCCTCTACCGCACTGCCCCCCTCCCCCCGCCGCTGCTCTTCCTTTCGACAGTTGCTACCCAGGTAGACCCCCTCCCTCCTCAAGATCCTGCCCCTTTAGGTGTGTCCCACGTAGACGCAGTCAAGCTTGTCGAGGTAGCTGTTGACTCTCGTGGTGCTAGAGGTGCTGAGCCTGCGGGTGTCGAGTCTGCGGGTTCCATGTCTGGGGGTGCTGAGTCAGGGGGTGCTAAGACTGGGGGTGCTGAGCCTAGGCATGCTGAGCCTGGGGGTGTTGAGCCTAGGGGTGCGGAGCGTGGGGGTGCTGGGTATGCTCGTTTGGCCGCCGGCGGTGCTTCGTCGAGGCGGGAGTCGCTCTGTCCACACGAGTTGCGCGAGTAGTTCCCCCGCCGCTGGAGACGTGCTGCTGAGTCTGGGGGTGCTGCTGGAGCTGCTATCGGTGCTGGTGCTGCTGGAGGTGGAGCTGCTGGAGGTGTTGGCGCTGGTGTCTCTACTGGTGCTGGTGCGTCTCGGGGTGTTGCTGAGGCAACTGGTGTTGATGGTCCTACTGGAGTTGCTGGTGCTGGAGCTGGAGCTGCTTGGGGTGTTGGCGTTGGCGGTGCTGCTAGCGCTGGTGCTTCTAAGGGTACTGGAGTTGGCGCTGTTCAAGCTGGAGGTTCTACTGGCGCTGGTGCTGCCGCTAGGGGTAGTGGTGCCGTCCTTGCTGGTTCTGGAGGCGCTGAGCGGCTGAGGCCGTACTTCGTTCCGCTCCTAGAGCAAGTTCTTGGTCTCCCTCCTTCTCCTGGTCCTGCTCCTCCCTTAGAGTGTCCACAGCCTGTCCAGTCGCAATCCCAGTTACAGCCCGCCTCCCCGCTACCTGCTTATTCTCCCTACACTGGTCCTACTGGTGGTCTTGGTGAGCCTCGTGAGCCTGCGTCTCGTCCTGCGTCGCCTGTTCGTGATGCTCGCACTAGTTGTCCTACTGCACGTCCGCGTCCTCCTACGGTCCCCGGCACACACTAGATGGCACTCCGTCCTTCCACTGCTCCTCTGCGTGTCCCTTTGCCGTCTCCTCCACAGTCCTCTCTTCCTTCTCTTGCTGACCCGTAGTCTGACTCCCTTCGTGCTGCTACTCCTTCGGTCACGCGCCCTCTTGCCACTATTGTCTGCGACCCTTCCTTTGAGTCCACTACTGCGTTGGCTCTAGTTGCTGAGCTTGTCGACTTCGCTGCTCGCTGACGTCTAGACTACGTTGCCAGTCTTGTTGCTGAGTTTGAGTCTGTCTGTCCTCCGACCGTCGAGGGAAAGTGTGCTCTTAGCACGGCATCCTTGAGGACAGGTTGGAGGAGTTCCAGTGCTTTGCGGCTGCTTTGCCCCATCTCGTGTCAACACTTATTGCCCTTGAGGGAGACTCGGATGCACCAGACATCCTGACTCCTCGATCATACGCTGAGGCGATTGAGATTCCCTACTCCTCTCAGTGGCAGTCGGCCATGGACGCAAAGATGGCTTTCTGCAAGTCCACACGCACCTACATCGACGAGGTTCCCCCACCTGGGGCGAACATTGTCAGTGGGATGTGGATCTTCAAAGTGAAGCGGCCGCCGGGCTCTCCGCCTGTCTTCAAGGCGCGTTACGTCACTCGAGGCTTCAATCAGCGGCAGGGAGTTGACTACTTTCAGACCTTCTCTCCCACCCCAAAGATGACCACTCTTCGGGTGCTGCTGCACATAGGCGCTCAGCGCGACTACGAGCTTCACTCTCTTGACTTCAACACAGCTTTCCTGCACGGCTGCCTGCACGAGGAGATATGGCTGCGCCGCCCTCCTTGCTTCACTAGGTCGTTTTCTCGTAGTACCCAGTGGAGCCTCCGGCGGCCAGTCTACAGTCTCCGCCAGGCGCCCCGTGAGTGGCACGACACACTGAGGACTACACTTGCGGCTCTTGGGTTTGCTCCTTCTACAGCCGACTCATCGCTCTATCTACGCACCGACACTTCTTTGCCGCCGTTCTACATCCTCGTGTACGTCGACGACTTGGTCTTTGCCACTGGTGACACTACTGGACTCGCCTACGTGAAATCTGAGCTGCAGAAGAGACACACGTCCACAAACCTGGGTGAAGTGCGCAGCTACCTTGGCTTGCAGATCATCCGGGACAGAGCACAGCGCACCATTACCCTGACTCAGTCACACATGGTGCAGGAGGTCCTTCAGCGCTTCGGCTTCACGTACTCCTCGCCTGAGGCCACTCCTCTTTCTACTCGCCACTCGCTCTCAGCTCTGCCTTCGGATGAGTCCGTAGAGCCGAGTGGCCCGTACCTAGAGCTTGTTGGCTGCCTCATGTACCTGATGACCTGCAGACGACCTGACCTTGCATACCCTCTTAGCATCTTGGCATGCTATGTTGCTCATGGGAGACACAGACCAGAGCACATGGCTGCAGCGAAGAGGGTGTTGCGCTACGTGTGCAGTATATCGAGCATGGGGCTAGTGCTTGGAGGGTGACGTCGAGTAGTCCTCACAGGTCACGTTGACGCTTCTTGGGCTGACAACTAGGCTACGCAGCGGTCGTCACAGGGTTACACCTTCAGCCTTGGCTCTGGCTCTGTTTCGTTGCGATCTACCCGCTCTTCCTTTGTTCTCGGCTCCAGCTGTGAGGCTGAGATCTACACAGGGGCCATGGCTGCAGAGGAGCTACGCTGGCTCACCTACCTGCTGACTGACCTAGGATAGCTGCCTCGTTCTCCTCCAGTTCTCTACGTAGACAACAAGGCCATGCTGGCCTTGTGTCGGGAGCACAGATTGGAGCATAGAACGAAGCACACTGCTCTTCGCTACTTCCTGGCTCGTGAGCTGCGGCAGCGTGGTCAGCTCCACCTCACCTACGTGGCCTCTGAGACCAACACTGGTGATATCTTCACCAAGGCCTTTCCGCCTTGCGATCATCAGCGTTTCTGTACTGTGCTAGGTCTTGTGCCTACCTGGCCTCACTTGCTCACTCCTTGATCTTGTTGTATTGTATTCTTTCGATACATGCCCTTGCTTGTTTTACCTTTATATATATGATCTTGCATGTGAACTGGCCTTGTGGCCTTACTCTTGTGCTCGGACTGTGTGGTGACTTTGTGATCCACCCTGAGCTTGCTTTCTTTTGCTTTGCTTTGCTTTTCTTTGCTTGACTAGTCTTGTGACCACTTGTTCTCCCCCAGTTTGCCTATGGGGGTGTGTTAGAACATTATAGCTTATACATTTGTGTAGGCTGTAGTGGGGTAGTCCATAAGGTGTACAACCCAATCATGGTTAGCACTTGTACATTCTCACTTCTCGTCATTACAAGGGTGGAGGTCAGATGCTGTAGTCTTTCTTGATGTTAGCAAGACTGATCTTCTCGAGAGAGCTCTTTGTCGCGGTGCCTGTCTTCTCTAGATTGGCCAGGTGAAAAGCAGAGATGATGTGTTCTGAGGCAGTCATGAAGCATTTGCCGTGAGCTTTCATGCAGCCGGCTTGGGTGCATAACCATTCTTCTTTGTTGCTTCCTGTAGAGATCAGAGCAAGAGCGGGATCTTGCAGGAGAGGGAGGATCAGCAACGAGGCCGGCAGAGAAGCAGCTGCGATCGTCAAGCAGAAGGTTAGTAAATGATAGATTGATAGAAAGCATGAGCGGGTTAGTATTGAGCTAGAACTGAGAGCTGTTACCGTTGAGCATGTGGGCTTTCCCCAGGGTCATGTTCCATTTCCCTACGTTAGTTTGGAGTTCAGTGACGAAAGCATCATGATACTTATCATAATGTTGACCGCCACAGAGCGCACAAGTTAGCGAAGGGTAATGGACCATGAGCCTGTTCGCGTTGTCAACGAGGTCAGTGATCGCGTGCAGCCAGTAGTGCTCATCACCAGGGTGAGCGTAGAACAAGCCTTTGACAGTATTCGTATCCGCACCAGTCACAGGGTGCAGCACGCGGTGGAAATTGGAGCTGTGCATGAAAGTCGTCCGCTTACGTCTGGTTATTAGGTACGTAGACATCCTCCTTGTAATCATATCCAGCTCCACCGTAGCCGAGACCCCTTTGATGATCACTTCAATGGCTTATGGGTGGAAAGCCTTCTCCCTCGAGAAAGCCGCATCCTCCATGTGCTTCCAGTGTAGGGTCACCAAATCTCCTTTCAGCCGCTGATACATCACATCCTTGCGTTTCACCACATCCGCGTCAGATTCTAGGACGAAGGAGACCTGAAGCCTGCAGAAGCGTTCCTTGGCGAAATATGCAGCTGGTAACTCCTGGAACTTTGTTGAGGGCGTAGATGTTTCTAAAGAGAGCTCTGCATTCCACCCCCGCTTAATAAGCATACGAATAGCAAAAATGATGCTTGAAATTTCATTGTCAATGCAAATGGAATGAGCAGGATAATGGCAGTTGTCGGAAGTACTCGGTATGGCCCCTCTCTCCTGACTCCCCCACTCACCACACCCCTTGGCCTCCACTTGTCTCTTCACGGACTCTTCCCCCCCCCCCCCCCCCCCCCCCTTTCTCTTTACTCTCTCTAGCTCGTGCCAAAGGGGAGCCTTCCTCGTCCTGACTGCTGTATACTGTGCACCGGGTGGCAGCGTTCCAGGATGCATTCTCACTTGCCCCCTCTGGAGCAGACTAGGGCTCCTGCTGGTTCTGATCCAGATCGCTCAAACTCTTGCACCGCGCCCTTGCTGTGTTGGTGGTGTGGTCCTGGACCCTCCTGCCCAACTGATTTTCCAGCACCACCACTCCAGACTCTCGGACCTCTACCACTTTCCAGCGCTCCTCGCTGAGGCCCCGGTCCAACGTGTGCCGCCGTGCCGTCTTGCGATACACTTCCTGCCCTTCCTGCAGCTGCCTACCACTTGCTGGCCTCTGGCCCCCGAGCCGCTGCTGGTACCGACGCGCATCTCGCAGCTGAGCCACATGAAGATTCTCTAAAGCTGAAGGCAGAAGCGCTCGTAGGTAATCCCCCTTGGCCTTCGCCAGTGCTGCCCACAACTCTGGGTACCTGCTGTCACCACGTCAGTCAGCACTTTGGGCGCCCCTACTGGCAGGATCGGCTCTCTGCCATAGAGCAGATAGTAAGGGGACAGATCTCGCAGCGCAGCCTGCTTGCTGAACCGGTACCCCGCCGCAACCCAGTGCAGATCCTCATCCCAGCTACACTTGTGGGCCTCTCCATATGCCCGCAGCCCTCGCTTGAGTGTCTGCACCATCCGCTCTGTGAGGCCATCCGCTTGCGGATGATACCGGGAGGTCCTTCTGTGTGTGATCCCGATGGCAGCCAGCGCCTTATCAAACTCTCCCCGAAACTCCGTGCCCTGATCCGTGAGCACTTCTCCACATTCCCCCATCCTGGTGAGCACTTGCTCCGTGAAGGCCTCCGTGACTAGTGCCGCGCTCTTACTGCTCAGCGCGCGCACCTCCACCCATTTGCTGACATGCTCTATCATGACCAGAATGTACCGCTTGCCTCGCCGGCTGAGAGGCAATTCCCCCGCCAAATCCAAGGACCATCTGTAGCCCAACCCACGGATGGGGAGCGACTGTAGCTGTTGCTGGCTCTTCTCCAACTGGGCCTTGTTGCGGTCACAAGCCTCGCATTGCGCCACCCGTTCCTTAATCTGTCGCGCCATGCCTGCCCACCACCAGCCCGTGTTGACCAACTGGGTTGTCCTGACGTGCCCAAAGTGCCCCAACTGCCGGTGCACCCTGTCAATGATGCCTTCGCGATCCGCTGGCGCAGGCACTAGCTTCCATCCCTCTCTAGTCCTCAGCTGTACCTGCCTCGCATACCACCTGTAGTGCTGTCCCCTTGCCCGTGCTCTCTCTGAGGCAGGCTCCTCTGCCTCCGTCTCTCCCAGCAACCATCTGAGAGTTTCTTCATCTTGCCATATGTCGGCCGCTCCGCGTAGCTCCTGACGCTGCTCCCCCTGCTTTTCTGCTTCTCTTGCCAGAGCCATGAGCCCGGTCACTCGCTCTGCCGCAGGCGGGTTGCGCGATAGCCCATCCACGTGCTGCAACGCTCTGCCTGGCCTGTGCTTCACCACGAAATCGAACTCCTGCAACCGCATGGCCCACCGTGCGTTACGGCCTGTTAGCGTGCGATTCGTCATCAGCCACAGCAGCGGCTGGTGGTCTGTCACCAGTGTGAACTCGCGCCCTTGCAGGTACACTCGGAAGTGCGTCACCGCCCAGACCGCCGCCAACCCTTCTCCCTCGTAGGAGCTGTAGTTTGCCTCCGCGGCGTTGCAACTGCGACTCGCAAAGGCCACCACCCTCTCCCCCTGCTCAGTTTGTTGGCTGAGCACTGCTCCCATGCCTGCACTGCTCCAGTCAGTGTAGAGCACGAACCTGGCCCCTGGCATCGGCAGCAGAAGCACCGGTCCCGACTTCACGGCTTCCAGCAGGTCCCGTAGTGCCCCCTGCTCGGCCTCTCCCCATTTCCAGGCTACGTCTTCTCGCAGCAGCTTATTTAACGGAGCCGCCCGCCTACTGAAATTCGGCACGAACTTCCGGTAGTAGTTCAGGAAGCCCAGAATTGCTCTCAGTGCGGAGCGACCACTAGGGGTGGCCAGGTTGTCCAGCACCGCAACCTTCGCCTGCTGAATGGTCATCTGGCCTCCACCCACTTCAAAGCCCAGATACCGCACCGAATTCGTGCCGAAACGGCACTTCTTGGGATGGCATGTGAGTCCGGCACCGTGGATGGCCTCCAAGACCTGCCGCACATCCTTCACGTGCTGCTCGGGCGTAGCGCTGAACACTACTACATCGTCTATGTAACAGGCCGCGCAGTGCTGCAACGCGCGCAACACCCGGTCCATCGCCTTTTGGAACACTGCCGACGCATTCCTTAGTCCAAAAGGCATGAACAACCACTCGTATAGTCCGTCCGGCCCATGAAACGCTGTCTTCCTCACATCCGCCTCCTTGATTCGTATCTGATTAAATCCCTGGCGGAGATCCAGCGTGCTGAAAATCACTGCCCCCTGCAGCTTATCGAATATCTCCTCCGGTGTGGGCATGGGATAGCGATTCGCCACCGTCAGCTTGTTGAGGTCCCTATAGTCGCCGCACATGCGTCGAGACAGCACTTCCCCTGTAAGTTCCCTTCTCGCAGCCACCACGGTGGCCGCCGCGTACTCCGACTCAGAGGGCCTGATGAGTCCTGCCTCCAGCAACTCCCGGCACTTCTCTTGGCACAGCTCAAGATCCCCTGGGCTCATGCGGCGCTTGCGCTGGTACACCGGCATCTCCTCCGTCAGCCGAATCTCCATCTCTCCCCCGTTGTACTTGCCGAGCTCCTGCAGGGTGAAGGCAAATGCCTGTCGGAGCCTTTTCAACACGTTCCCCATCTGCTCCTGCAGGTTTCCCTTCAATCCCTCTCCTATTTCCCATGCTCCTTCCTCTTCTGCCGCTGGTCGGACTGCCGCTGTGCTCCCCCCTTCTTCTATCTCGGCTTCAGGTTCCGACCCCGCCCCTGGCTCTCGCTGCCCCGTGCTCGTCTCTGCCATCCCAGCCCTGCTTGGTGACACTGGCTCGCCGTCTGCCACTTCTTCTCTTCCTCCCGGCAACACTCCCTACGCCATCAGAGCCCAGCCTCGCTCTCTCTGCTGCTGCCTTTCCACCCTCAAGTCCAACAGCCGCTGTTCCGCCCTCTGCTGACTGGCGCGCACCTCTTCTGCACTTGCATCCCCTGGCCCTCCCACTTCCACTTCCATCTCCAGCTGCTTGGCGACCAGGTGCATCTGTATCACATGCATTAGCCAATGCACCGCCTCCACGTCCATTGCTCGCCCGAGCGCTTCCCTCCGTCTGACCTCCTCCACTCCTGGTGCTGCCGTGGCGTCAGGGACGAACCCCATCGCCAGTTCACGCTCCCTGGCCGAGGGCTCTTCCCACTGATCCTTCAGCCGGTCATACACCATGCCTGGGCCCGGCAGCCCTTCGCTCCACACGAAGCCATGGGCTTGATGGTGCGCCATCAGGGTGGGCCAGGCTTCTCTCGGCAGCCCGGGCTCATTGCACTGGAACTGACTCGGGTGATCCGGCTTTGTCACCGGCGCTGGCTCCCGATGCATCTCCAGAATATCCTCCACGGGGCGGGGCGAGGGTCGCTCAGTCTGTATGAGCTCCCATCTGAGCCTCCCTTCTGACACTCCATTTTGCCAGTACCGTCTAACCCTGTGCGCGTACGACCCTTGTTGTACCACATCCCATGCTACTCCTGGTCCCAGCGCTCCCGCCACCACTTCTTGCATTCGACGCACCGGCTCCCTGCAGTCAGTCGAGAAATCTGGATTCTCTAGGATGTACAAGTACTCCCCGTGCTGCTGGTAAATCAGCTTCATAACCCGCAGTAACTCCGCGAAGAGCGTGGACCGTGGGTCATCCAATCCTTTGCCCTTCCCAGCCCTCGACACCCCCTGACACTCCCAACCTGCCACCAGCAGATCTACCCGTCCCCATCGTCTTACGTCCTCTGCCGCCACCTCCCTAATGTCGTAGAGCGATTCTTCTTCCGCCTCCGCTTCTACTCCCAGCATTAGCTGAGTCGGGTAAATCCCTCTTAGCCTCCTTGCGTGGTTGAAGGCCATCCTGCGCACCACCGGATCTATCTCGACTAGCACCCACTTCTGTACTCTGCACCCTGCTTTTAATGCAGCCGCCAACCCCGTCCCGATTCCTCCGAACAGCTCAACAATGGTGAGTGGTTCCTGCAGGCGCGTTAAATCTGACAGCCTTGGGGGCAGCGCCAGGGACCGCTCGGTCCCTTCTTCTTCTGCTTTGCGCGTCTCCTGCTCCAGCACATACTGCTTCCAGGACCAGTCTTCGATCTGCTCTTCCACCTGCGCCATGCGCACTCGAAAGGCTTCCCTCGGCTCGCGTCTCACGAAGTGCACACGCAGGGTGCCTACGGGCCCATCATTCCTCCAGTACTGCGTCCGGTAAAGGACCTTCTCCTGCCAGGTGCAGATGGTGGCTCCCACACGATACAACAGCTCCATGCCTATCAGCAGATCAAAATCCTCTGACGGCTATAAGCCGCAGCGCATTCGGATTCGACACTCGTCCTTGGTGCCCAGCTGCAGGATCACTTCCACTGGCATGCGGGTGCAGGGCATCCACTTCGGCTCGCCTCCTTCTGCCGTCATCACCAAGATACCTCGTGTAATCAGCCGGCTCGGCAGGTCCAATTCCAGCCTCTGAGCCAAGCCTTTCCCCAGGAGGATATGATGTGCTCCCGTGTCAATGATGGCTTGCGCCACCGTCACCCCTCCCACCGTAATCACCCCCTTTTCGATGGTTAGCACCGATGGCTGACACACCATGCGCTCTTTGGGATGCCTTTCCGAAGTCATTTCTTGCTCTGGTTCAGCCGCGTACCCCCGGAACCGCCTGACCCTCGGGGCGGGCAGCTCCCTCCTTATTCCTTGATCGCTCCTGAGCCCAATCTCTTCTCGCTGGCGTGGCGCCCGCACCATGAGCACAAACTCTGCCTCGCTACTCCCCTCCTCCTCCTCTCTTGCCAACATTGCGGACTCCTTGTGGGCCGAACCTTCCAACTCCCTGATCCGTGCTTGCAGCACCAGCAGCTGCGCCTCCAAGTCCTTCTCGTTTCTGGGACCCGCCGATCCTGGCCTCCGGCTGTAGCAATCCGATGTCCGATGCCCTCGCCGGCCGCAGTTCTCGCAGGTGGGGACTTCTGGGCACTCCCGTCGCAGGTGCCCTTCCTTCTGGCAGTGATCACACCTTGGCGGCCTGCTGCAGTCCCGCTGTAGATGCCCCTCCAACCCACACCGATGACACCTGCGCGTCTCTGCCTCCCGCGTGGCACGCCTGCTGGAGGCTTCTCTGGTTGCCACTGCCGCCCAAGCCGACCCCCGTCGTCCCTCGGCCTGCACACCGCCTCTCTCCATCTCATATAGGCGGAGTCCCAGCTCGTATTTCTTCGCCAGCTCATACGCGTGCTCCAGCGTTGCCGATGGTCCCATCTCAAACACCCTTCCCCGGACATCCCCGGCCACCCGCTCGTCCAGGCAGTTGAGGAATTTGGAGACCAGCCTCCACTCGTCCCTGCACTCCATATCCGCCGCCAGCTCGCGCAGTCTGCCGTACGTTGCTAGCAGAGATTCTCCCGTCTTTCTCCGGAACGACGCGAACTCCCTCATGCGCTCCGGCGTCTGTACTGGGAAGTGGCGCTTCAGTGTGTCGAAAAATTGTGCCACTATGTCCCAGGTCACCCCGCTGGCTTGTGCCCGTTCGCTCAGCATGCGCTCTAGCTCCATGCCATACGCGGTCTCCGCTTCTCCTGTCACGGTGTTCGATAGCCCCCGGAAGAAGTCCTCTGGTTCCAGCCCGTCCTTCATCCAGCGGTACTGCGCGTTGCGGATCTGCATCATGTAATTCTTCAGACTGCTGCCCACGCCTGGCGTGCCTGCGAACCGCTCGGGCACCTCTACCTTCGGCAGCGCAGCGTACTTTACGTTGCCCGGGCGCGCCACCTCCGTCACTTGATGCTCTGACAAGGAGAGACGCCTCAGGCGCCCGAGCAGCTCTCCGTCGGTACCGCCCATTCCTTGCGCATTAACCGTGCGCGACGGCGACCCTCCCATGGTGGCTTCCACCAGCGGTCTCCCCGTCGCGCTCTCTCTCGCCTCCCGACCCTCGCTCGGCAGGTCACCCATGCTGTGCCTCCGATGCGGAGCCGTGTAGGCTTCCCTGCGGGCGCCGTCGTCCGTCTCGCCCGCCTGCGTCCTACTCTCGCTCCCCGTGACATCTCCTGCACGCCAGCCTGGCGTCGCCATCGCGGCTTGTTCTGGCGGCCGCTCGTAACGTTTCCCAGACCGAGTCTGCATGCGCTGTCCGAGGCGCTTTCCTCCGGAGATTTTCTTCGTTGTATGTCAGAAAACCTCCTACCCACTATCGGCTGACAAGCTGGTTCCCTAGCGTGCTCATGACTGCCTGTAAGTGAGTTAACAGGATTACATTGGAGCAAACGGGAAACATACAACAAAGCAGTCTACACTAGGGCTTCAGCTTTGCTATGTACAGTCCAACCTTGCTGCCCTAGCCTAGCTGCAGTCATGCACACAACACATGGGCGAGGCTCGGGGTGCCGAGGCATATTTACAAACCGCAGGCGCTTTGGATCTGCATGGGCTCCAGCACAAGCCCTTCGCCAGCTGCAAGCTCGGCGTGCATGTTCAACTGCAGCCTTCTGCCACCTGTCGGCTGTGCTGCGCTTATTCGCGTCAACAGCTCCCGCCCTGCACAGGACACAAACGAAGTATAAACCCACCCCAACTCATACACCCACCATACTCATGCAAACATTCTTGAGCTTTATTTACAATTATGTACACCCAGTCTTCTTTCCTCCACTCCTTATGGATTCTGCTCCTGCTGTATCCTCCCACTCTCCCTGCTGCCCACTCTCTGCGCTGTCTCGGTTCATATGTGGCCCTCTTGGCTACATAAACCGCGACACAGTGCGAAGACGACACTCAGCCTCCAGAGACAGTTTCATCTCCATGTCGTCCTCAGAGTCATCAATGAAGCCATCATCATCGATTGGTGAGTTGACACTTGTTGCCTTGCCTTTGTCCGCATTTCAGCAGCTTTGTCAGCGACTGTGAGGCCGGAACCACCAGCCAAAGGCTTGTTGTTATTAGCATCTTCAAAGTTCAAATTGCTCCCCTTGTTCGGCATCAATGCAGGAGCATCCATAATGGTGACACCATTGTCAACCACAGAGGACGCAAAAGGATCAACGACAGCCTTGGAGCGTGATCCCTTAGGCGGAGCCATAGCGTGATGCTGAGTGCAGAGCAGAAGAAGAAAAAGAGTTAGATGCTTCTGATGCCTGAACTATAAACGCACCACCATTAAATAGCTTGATACTCTTGTCTAGGCCCTTCCGCTTCAGAAGAACATGAAACAAACTCGAGGAGTGAACCTCGGAAGCATAGGCCGTAATATTCTTGATAGATGCTGGTTGAAATGTAGACTGATTAAACTGTGAAGATCCATGATCTCGAGCTTGACGGACAGATCCCGAGGTAGCCTGACTAACATCTTAAACGAATGCCTGATAACTAGCGAAGCCGTGATTAGCATAAATGATGGGTCTTCTGGTAGGTGTGTTACAGATGAAGCGATTGGTAAAATCAGATGTTCGATATGAGACTCCTTGGAAGGACATTGACGGAGTCAAAGGAAGCGAAATCCATGGCGGCCAGCCTGTCATTGTCATTGTCATTATTGTCGTTGTTGTTGATTCGGATGTTAGCTTTCACCCGCAATCAATTTCCCTAAGCATCGTTATCACCGTTTCCCTAATTGTCAAAACCCTAATCAACAGACGTTAGATTTGTGCATAGGTTATTTTTTCTCTTTTTCCGTCAATCTACATATTTCCCGCTTGTCCGCTTTAAGCGCGTGCTGGTTCGCCCATGTCGTCAGCACTCTAATTGCTCAGCAAGTTGGTACTCACGTAGTGCGTATTCAGCATCCCCCGCCTTCTCTCCGTCGCCCTTGCATTAAACGGGCCGCGTCACTAGGTTTAGCCGCACACAAGCGACATCGCCACCCTTAGGCATCACACGCACATGATGAAATCACTCCGCCTCGTCCTTATGCCACACACTTGGTCCTAGCCATCCCCCATCCTTCACTCGTCTGCCGCTCCACCCTCACAGCCACTAGTTGCCCCCACGTCCGAACCCTAATCAGCCACGGGCGTTACAAGTGTACTCAGAGCGTCCTAGTTTAGACACTTCGCGGCCAGAAGGCTCATGCAAGGCTTAACTTTGAGCATACGCACGTAGAACATTGAGGAAGCTTCGTCAACTCATTTGAAAAACAGTAGAAGAAATGAAAAAAGGAAAAAAAAAAAAAAAAAAAAAACATTCGAACCTTTCCTCCTAAGCTTCTTTCTCCCCACACAGCATCTTCACCCTATCCTTTCAATATCCCCTTGCTATTCACCCTCTTACCCTACCCCGATCTACTCCATCCCTTCCCCAATCCCAACCGTCCCCTGGCCCCTTCCCTTGCCACTCTGTATCCCCCTTTACTTCCCAATTATGGGAGCCCTTCCACGCAGCTTTCCCTCCCCCATCGCATGTAGCTATTGCCGCTGCCTCGCACTCTCCCCCCATCCTGCATCTGGTCCCCACTCTCCTGAATGCCCCTCCTCCCTATTCCGAGCTCCCTTGTCCATCCAGCACCCTTGTTCATAGTTCATCCACACCCCATTGCCTCCTCTCTCTCACTTCCCACGCCTCCCGTTTCCCCTTCCCTACCCACTCTCGCATCGCACTCCCCACTCCCTACCGTCCCTTCCCCCACCTTCCTCCTCACTACCTCCAAGCACTCGACCCACTGAGACCAGGCCCTGCTCCCTCCCTGTCCCAGCAATGCATGTATACCTCAACTCTCCCCCACTCATACCTCCCTACCACGACCATGCAACCACCATAGCCATGCCACGCCGTCTGTGAGGATCTAGGATCGAGCTCAGGAAAGAGAGTTTGAATTGAATGATCCACTTGGGTACAACATGAGGCCATATATGGTCTCGACACAAGACCAATTACCCAAGTGTTACGCGAATGTGCTGAGGGTCGCGAAGCGTCCCGAACAGAACCTTTCCGAACTCAGTAGAATGCAATTTGGTGGAAACCGAATAGGCTTGAGTTTGGTACACGTAGCCTGGTGGTGCTATAACTATAGTAAAATATAGGAATGCACCTAACCTAGGAAATCAGACATAACTATGCATGATAAAATAATCCCATGCTAGTAATAGCATAATAAAGTCCAAGCAAGCTAGCAAAGCTAGCATGAGTCGGCGTACTCTCACACCGTGCCCCCAATAGGGGAGAGGATGGCCCCAGTTCAACTCGACGCTAAAGCGCGACCCAATGCCGCCTTACCCCTTCCTCTGTTAAGTAAAAACATGTCACCAGCGACCACTCACCCACAGGCGATACTGACACTGACCCTAGAGGTAAAACACAAGCCCTAGAAGGGAGACAGCTGTCGAACATTATATATGTTGTTGTGCTTGTTTAGGCTACAGTGGGTTAGCCTATAGGGGGTACACAATTTTAGGGTTAGGAACTTGTACTCTTTTCACTACTAGTTCATCCATTCCTGTTCGTTCATTTCAACATGGTATAGAGCAGCTCCTTCCTAGGACCGTTTTTTTTAGGGCCCACCACTACCTACCTACCTACCTGCGCCCTAGGGCGCCTCCGTTTTCACAGCCCTCTTAGGCCCCACGACCCGCGACCCGCCCCTTTGCGACCTGCGAGCCGCCCCTTAAGGCCCTGTCGGCCCACGCGCGTGCCCCTTACGGCCCCACGCTCGCCCCTTTACGGCCCCGCGCTCGCCCCTAGAGGCCCCGAACGGCCCACGCGCTCGCCCGTAGCGGACCTTGTCCGGCCCGCGATCTCCCCTAATGGCCCCGTCGGCCCCGCACTCACCTCCCTAGAGGCCCCTTACGGCCGCGTCGGCCCCGCGCTCACCTCCCTAGAGGCCCCGTCGGCCCCGTGCTCACCTCCCTAGAGGCCCCTTACGGCCCCGTCGGCCCCGCGCTCACCTCCTTAGAGGCCCCGAACGGCCCCGACGACCCCTAGAGGCCCCGAACGGCCCCGTCGGCCCCTAGATGCCCCTTTACGGCCCCGCGCTCGCCTCCCTAGAGGCCCCGAACGGCCTCATCAGCCCCGCGCTCACCGCCCCTAGAGGCCCCGAAGGCCTGTGACCGCCACAACCCAGGACCGAACCGAGCCGCCCAGGACCGAAGCGAGCCGCGCGACCCGACCCGAGCCGAATCGAACCGCGCCGCCCTACCCGAGCCGCGCCGCCCTACGTGAAGCGAGCCGCCCTACCTGCTTCATCCTCCTACTCCTACTGCTACTCCTGCTGCTCCTATGGCTAGCCCACAGGTGCTATTTTTTGATGCTGAGGGCCGCCCAGTGAAGTTTGACACTTGGCTAGACAACCTGCACCTCTATCAACAGCTCACAGCCAAGGACGACATCTCACTGTACGACCACGCCCTAGGCCATGTCACTGCCCTTGCTGCTACTACTGACAGCACTGCCCGCTCGTAGTGGCAGACTCGTGATGCCTACGCTCGCTTCGCTATTCGCAACTCTCTGCCGATAGACAAATGCGAGCACTTAGGCCAACACAAGACTGCACAAGCACTGTACACAGCTGTCGTTGCTCGCTACTCCTCACCTGCCTCTGCCGCGCTAGGCCGTCTCTCCCTCCCCTACCTGTTCCCCGACCTGGCCTCGTTCCACAAAGTCGCTGACCTCATCACGCACCTCCGTGCTAGCGAGGCCCGCTTCCGTGCCGCCATGCCTAATGAGTTGGTGGTGGTGGAGGTGGTGGCGGCGGGGGAGGGGGTGGTGGAGGTGGTGGCGGCGCTTGGGGTGGTGGTGGGACTCGTGGTTCTAGTGGTAGCGGTGGGGGTGGTGGCGGCAGCGGCGGGGGAGGTGGCAGGGGCGGAGGCGGTGGTGGGGGTGGCGGTGGACGCGGCGACAGCAGGGGTTGGGGTGGTCGAGGAGGTGGCGGTGGCGATGGTGGTCGTGGAGGCGCTGGCGGTGGCCAGGGCCAGCAGCACACTCCGTCGCCCCAAGAGGTCCGTGAGTGGTATTCTCAACACGGGGGGGGGGGGGGGGGGGGGGGGGCTGGGGGGCTTTAGCTGCACGTACGTCATTCACACGGGTGACCGCACTGGTCAGGCGTGTGGAGGACCGCACGCCACACAGCGCTGCTTCGCTCGTCTCAACGATGCTTGGCGTGTTCACTTCCCTCAGGCCACTGAGCTGCCCCGCTGGATTGATCTCCTGAAGAAGAGGATTGATATCTATGCTCTAGACTTTGATGCTTTTCTATCTGCTATGTATGTCATGTCTACTAGTGGAGAGGGTGCTGAGTACCTGTGTGTGCCGCACGACCCGGGCATTAGGACTAGTGCGTTTGCCGCTCCAGGTACTCGCGTGTCTGCTACCCTAGGTGCTGGTGAGGTAGCTGCTCTAGGTGCTTGTGCGTCTGCCCCCCTTGGTATTGAGTCGACTGCAGCACTGCACACCTTCACACTGGACTTAGGTGCTTCTCGCTGCTTCTTTCGTGACCGCACTGCCCTTGAGCCGCTTGCTCAGCCAGTTGCTGTCTCCCTCGCTGACCCCTCTGGGGGTCCGGTCATTGCGACCTCCTCCACTGTCCTTCCCTGTCGTGCGGTCCCGTTGGGCACACTGTCAGGTCTCCACCTCCCCACGTTCTCTATGAACCTGGTGGCAAGATGTGCGCTCCAGGACGAGGTGTTCACCAGTTCACCCCTGCCTATGAGCGCGTGACACACTGCACGTGTGCTCGTACGGGCCGTCACTTGGCTACCTTCACTTGGCAGCCGGGGTCAGACCTGTACACACTAACCACTGAGTCCCCTCACGTCGCCGAGTCTGCGTTTGCGTCAGGTAAGCTGTCGACCCCGTGCCCGTGTCGCGTTTCAGGGTCTGGGGATCCCGAGATTTTGTCCGCAATACGTCTCCGGACAAGCTTTCCTCCTGTGCTATTCCCTGCGCCTTCCTCGGCTTTGTCCAGGACGCGCCTGGTTGGCAGTTTTACCACGCCACCTTGCGCCAAGTCTTGCCCTCTCAGGACGTCACTTTTGACGAGTCCGTCCCCTACTACCGCCTCTTCCCCTACCGCACTGCCCCGCTCCCCCCCCCCCGGCCTCTCTTCCTTGCGCGAGGTGCTGCTGTCATAGACCCCCTCCCTCCTCAGGGTGCTGCCCCCTTAGGTGTGTCTCAGGTAGACCTGGTTGAGCCTGTTGAGGTAGCTGTCGACTCTCGTCCTGCTGCGGGTGCGGAGCTTAGGGGTCCGGAGTCTGTGGGTGCGGAGCCTGGGGGTGCGGAGCCTTGGGGAGCTGAGCCTGGGAGTGCTGATCGTGGGGGTGCGGAGCCTTGGGGTGCAGAGCTTGGGGGTACTGAGCCTGGGGGTACTAAGCCTGGGGGTGCTGAGCTGCAAAGTCAGGGGTCTGGGGGTTCTGAGTCTGGTGGTGCTGAGCCTCGTAGTCCTACACGCGGAGGAGCACTCTCCTCGGAGCAGCTGCGTGAGTGGTACTTACAGTACTGTAGCCTTAGGAGAGGTACGTCTAGAGCCACGCGTACTACTGAGACTGGTGCTAGTGCTTCTCCTCCTAGTCGGGAGCTCCCCTCCCGTGAGCAAATCCGTGAGTGGTACGAGCGGCGCTGCACTCTTCGGAGTGGTGCGCCTCGTATTGCGGACCCCGCTGCTGCTGCTGGTGCTACTGATGCTGGTGGCTCTAGTGGTGCTACTGGTGCTGCGGCCATAGAGGTTGGAGCTGCTCCTGGTACTGCGGACCCAGGCGTTGGAGCTGCTGCTGGTGCTGAGGACCCGGGCGTTGGAGCTGCTGCTGGTGCAGAGGACCTAGGCATTGGAGCTGCGGCTGGTGCTGAGGACCCAGACGTTGGTGCTGCTACTGGTGCTGAGGACCTTGACGTTGTAGCTGCGGCTGGTGCTGAGGACCCGGGCGTTGGAGCTGCGGCAGGTGCTGAGGACCCGGACGCTGGTGATGCTGCTGGTGCTGAGGACCCGGGTGTTGGAGCTGCTGCTGGTGCTGAGGACCCGGGAGTTGGAGCTGCTTCTTTTGCTGAGCACCCTGGTTCTGGAGTCGTTAAACGATCGCGGCCGTACTTCGTTCCACTCCTTCTACAGGTTCTTGGTCAGCTCCCTCCTCCTTGTCCTCCTCCCTCCTTAGGGTGTCCTCCATCTGTACGGCTGTAGTTGCAGCTACCGTCTGCCTCCTCTGTCCTTGGTCCTACTCCTTAGACTGGTCCGACTGGAGGTCTTACTGAGCGTCATGAGCCTGAGTCTCATCCTGCGTCGCGTGAGTCTCGTCGTGCGTTGCCTGTCAGTGCTGCTCTCACTGGTAGTCGTGTCCCACGTCAGCGTCTTCTTGCTGTCCTAGGCACTCACCGGATGGCGCTTTGTCCCTCCACTGCTTCACGGCGTGTCCCAGCGCTTTGTCCCTCCACTGCCGTCTCCTCCTGCGTCCTCTCCTCCTGCTCTTGCTGACCTGGGGTTAGACTCCCTTCGTGCGGCCAGTCCTGCTGTCACGTGTCTCCTAGCTACTGTTGTCACTGTCCCTTCCTTTGAGTCTGCTGCTGCGTCTGCCTTAGTTGCTGAGCTTGTTGACTTTGCTGCCATGTGTCGTCTAGACTACGTCGCTAGCCTGGTTGCTGAGTCGGAGTCTGTCTGTCCTCCGTCCGTCAGGGGTGAGTGTGCTCTTGGCAGTGACGTCCTTGAGCACATGCAGGAGGAGTTTGAGTGCTTTGCTGCTGCTTTGCCCCATCTCGTGTCCATGCTTGTTGCCACGGAGGGAGACCCGGATGCACCAAACATCCAGACCCCACGGTCTTACGTAGAGGCGATGGCCAGTCCCTACTCCTCTCAGTGGCAGTCAGCCATGGACACAGAGATGGCTTCCTAGAAGTCCACAGGCACCTACGTCGACGAGGTTCCCCCGCCTGGGGCGAATATCGTCAGTGGCATGTGGATTTTCAGGGTGAAGCAGCTGCCCGGCTCTCCGCCTGTCTTCAAGACGCGTTACGTTACACGAGGCTTCAGTCAGCGAGAGGGAGTTGACTTCTTCCAGACCTTCTCCCCGACCCCGAAGATGACCAATCGTTGGGTTTGTGCTGCACGTCGCCGCTCAGCGTGACTACGAGCTTCACTCTCTTCACTCCAGCACTGCGTTCCTGCAGGGCAGCTTGCACGAGGGGATCTGGCTGCGCCGCCCACTGGCTTCAGTGAGTTGTTTCCTCCTGGTACCCAGTAGAGCCTCAGGCGGCTAGTCTACGGTCTCCGCCAGGCGCCCCGTGAGTGGCATGACACACTAAGGACTACACTTGCGGCTCTTGGGTTTGCTCCTTCTACATCCGACCTGTCGCTATTTCTGCGCACCGACACCTCTTTGCCGCTGTTCTACATCCTTGTGTACGTCGACGACTTCGTCTTTGCCACTGCTGACGCTGCTGCACTCGCCCACGTGAAGTTAGAGTTGCAGAAGAGACACACGTGCACAGACGTGGGTGAATTGTCAAGCTATCTTGGCTTGCGGATCACCCGGGACAGAGCACGCCGCACCATCACCTTGACTAAGTCATAGATGGTGCAGCAGGTCCTTTAGCACTTCGGCTTCACGTACTCCTCGCATCAGCCCACTCCTCTGCCTATCGGTCACTCGCTCTCAGCTCTGCCTTCAGATGAATTCGTAGAGCCGAGTGGCCCGTATCCAAAGCTTGTGGGTTGCCTCATGTACTTGATGACCTGCACTCGACCTGACCTTGCATACCCTCTTAGCATTCGTGCACGCTATGTCGCTCCCAGCCATCACTGGAAGGAGCACATGGATGCAGCTAAGAGGGTGTTGCGCGACTTGTGCAGTACGTCGGGCATGGGGCTAGTGCTTGGAGGGCGAGTCCCAGTTGTTCTCACTGGGCACTTAGACGCTTCTTGGGCAGACAAGTGGAGTGGACTTGAGAGGGATCAAGCGTGAACGCGGACTGGGGAGTGTCAACGGGAGTTTTGTGATGGCCCCGTCCACGCTTGGGCGGAGCCGACTTCGTGGTCGGGTGTGAAGGGAGCAGCCGACCTGCAGCAGTGGGCGAGCGGGTCGACGAGGAGGTCGACTTGCACGGTGACCACTGCACGGGCGCCGACTTTGAGGTGGCGCCAACTTTGGGGAGGTCGACCTAAGCGTCGACCTGCGGAGGACGTCAACTTGATGACGTCGACTTGGAAGCCGACTTCGGTGGTCGGCTGATGTGCTGGTCAACCTGCGGGTGGTCGACTAGACCCGGTGGTCGACGAAGGAGGGGCCGGCGTCGAGCAGTCGGTCGTCGAGAAGTCGGGCGTCGAGCGACATGGTCGTCGACCGAGGGGCATGGTCGACCCGGTGAGGTCGACAACGAGGTGGTCGTCGACTTGGGAGGTCGACGGACACGTACGGGAGTTGCTGGTCGATGTGGTTGCCCGGTCGACCAGGTTACCTGGGTGACGAAGTGCTGCGGAGGTATGCAATGGTCGCCCAGGCGAAGTTGGCGAGACCGACCTCGGTTATGGTATCCCGAGGTCGTCGTGGCAGATCAGAGGCAGCTGTCAGCCCGTGGCTGACATGGTGTGTGTGCTGTGCAGGTGATGAGGCTCGGCATACCAATCATCTGCACGCACCTGCAAAGCGGGTGCACTGCTGGCACACCGTCGACCTGCAGCGTTGGCAAGCTGTCGACTTTGCACTGCTGGAGCGCGGTCGACCAAGTCGTGTTGGAACGCGGTCGACCATGCTATGCTGGCAGTTGACCAACCTGAGTGCTAGCTCTGATGTAGTCTTGCATTGCCAACTTCATTGGATCATTGTTGTGATCTTTTCTTAGTGAAACTCTTGCCAAATTGCCCCATGAATTGGCAAGGAGTGTGAGCACTAGGAAAACGTGTCTAAGGACCAACGAACGTAGAGATCACACGAGCACACGTGCCTAGCCAGTAGTCTAGCTCCCGTTGTAGTAGTTATCTCCGCAGCAGCATCGTGATCAGCTTCGTCTGCGTTACGTGGCCTCTGAGGGTAACACTGCTGATGTCTTCACCAAGGCACTTCAGCCTTGTGACCATCAGCGCTTTTGCACTCTTCTAGGCCTTGTGCCTACTTGACCTCACTTGCTTACTTCGTGAGTCTGTTTGTACTGTGATCTCTATATACATATACCTGCATGTTTACTCTTGCTAGGCTGTGATCATTGTACCTCTTGTTCTATTATAAATCTGCATGTGAACTAGACTTGTGACCTCCTTCTTGTGCGCGGAATTTGTGTGGTATCCTTGAGATCCACCCTGAGCTTGTTCTGCCTTGCTTTGCCTTAACTCGTCTTGTGACCCCCTATTCTCCCCCACTTCGCCTATGGGGGTGTGTCAAACATTATATATGTTGTTGTGCTTGTTTAGGCTACAGTGGGTTAGCCTATAGGGGGTACACAATTCTAGGGTTAGGTACTTGTAGTGTTTTCACTGCTAGTTCATCCATTCCTGTTCGTTCATTTCAACAACAGCAGCCCAGCCACCCCCGCAGGAACAGGAGCGTGAGGGTGCACTCCCACGCTCCAAGACTCGCCACATCCGAGCTGTCCCCCGACAGCCCCCCCCCCCCCCCCCCCCCCCCCCCCCCTTTCCAGGTGGCACTGACTGAACAGCCCAGCAGTCAACCGATTCGCCCTTCACCACATCCACCTGCACTTATACCCAAAAAACTAAATTATGCAAAAAGCGCAAGCTATTGATTTAAACCTTGGGAACATAAGGCCAACCCCCACTAAGGGGCTGAAAGAGACAACATGTCAAGCCCCACTCGAGTCCAAGAGAGAAGAGGAGGGGCTAGGGAAAGCTAGGGCTCTGGACCTTGACGTGCATGCGCGTACTACTGAGCGCACGGTTTGAACTTCGCTGTAACAATGGAATGTACCCTTTAGAGTACATGGATAGCCTAGGTTGTTTCGCATTCCTTTGTATTTCCTATATAAACTCGACGTATTCATGCTCTTATCATCTCACTCATTTACATTCACTTACATCTAAGGTCAACACCTTTGCTGTAACAAAGTATCTGCTTAAACCTTAGATGATCCTTTGCTAACTTCCTTTTAGGATTGTAACATGGTTTGAACACCACTCAAGAATTCGTTGCAATTCTACTACCGAAAAATTTCGCCGAACCAAAACCTGGTGAGCGGCACACGCTCCAAGACCAAGATGACCAGAGGATCCAGATGCCAAATAAATCTAACGGGTGAAGGACAAACCAACCCGGCTGCGACAAATGAGGTGACAACTATGACCAGTACCACTGCACTCGAGGTGCGGTATCAACAATTGTCAACCGTGGAGAAAGACCTCAAAGCAGTGCAGAAAGAAGACGCGGGAACCTCCTTGCAACTAGCACAGCCTGCTCAACCTGCTGCAAACGGCTATGATATCGACCCGCACATCTTCTCCCTAAACTCAAACAAATCAACACCAAAATCCCTCGGCCAAGTGATGAAGTTATTAAATATGCGCAAGCACACTTCTTCAACGTTTCAAAGATCAAGACAAATACCGCGTTTGACGGCAAGAACTTTCATACATGGAGTTTTGAGCTAGAGCTCCCCCTATAGATATCGCACATCTACCATTACTTCGACGACTCCTACCCTAAATCGGCTGAAGACACCAAAGACGCCCGAGCTCAGTACTACAGCGAGTCCCCCATGGCGTACAGTGTGCTGCTAAGAAACATGACGCCTGCGGAGCAACTCGGCATCCGCTCCTACAAAGAGCGCCCCGCTCCAGCCTTGGAAGCCTAGAAGCACCTCACTGAGGTATATCAGCCGAACGACTCAGTCACCTCCAGCAGGCTCCTAAAGCAACTCATGGAGACCAAGATGGGGCACAGGGAGAAAGCGAATCCGTTAATTGATCGCTGTCGGAACATCCGTGATCAAATCACAAAGCATGGAAGCGCGATATTGGAGGAAATCTTCGTCAACAGCATGCTCCAAGGAGCCCTTTAAGGCGCTACTCCGGCAGAGAGGAGCCGTAGCGGGGCCTAAGCGGGGCCGGAGCGGGGCCGTAGCGGGCCGTAGCGGGGCCGTAGCGGGGCCTGCTGAAGGGCAGGCAACGACGGGGCCGCTGAAAGGGGGGTGACGGGGCCGCTGAAAGGGCGGTGACGGGGTCGCGGAAGGGCGGTGACGGGGCCGCGAAGGGGCTGCGAGGGGCCTGAAAGGGTGGCAACGGGGCCGATAAGAGAAGGTTAAGGGGCACGCCACGGGGCGTGCCGAACACAGAGTAGCAGCGGAAGCAATGGGGCGGGTCCACAGGCTACGACCTATCGCTCTGATACCATGTTAAAATCTTGGCGAGGCTTAGGAGCCATAGCTAGTGAGGTCAAGTAAGTTGAGATCGAGGGTGAGGAGAACTGTCGAGAGAATGAGGAGGTTTCACTATAGAAAGTTGTACAAGATATAGTGAAGGAAAAGGGTGCACCACCTAACATGAAAGCAATATAACTACACTAAGTCTACACTATAGGCAGTTATAGTAATGTATACAATTACATTCTGGCACTCGGAAGCTACACTATGCGCCGCACTCCTCACTGAACAACAAGACATGAACTCGAGCAAGACAAGCCCTAGGCCGCGAAGAGAGCGACTCGCCTTCTACGCCGACAACCGTTGGAAGTACATCGCGAACATGGGCTGTCTTATTGGCTTCTCTGGCCCTCCTCCATTCGACCACCCTCCATGTGTGAATAGAGCAACCATCATTCTCCACAATTCCCATTCCCTTTTTGTCTCGCCATCCCCATTCCCGACCTGGACCTAATCCCCGTCCCCCTCCCCTTCCCCTTTTTCACTCTTATCCCCATCCCCATTCCCTTCCCCTTTTCTATCCTCATGCCCTTTCCCCCCCCTCCTCATGTATTCATAGTCCATCCAAAAGCAAGCAAACATCGTTTGCCAACATTGATCTCTCATCGCGAGTGTTCCCGTTCCTCTCAACGACCAACCAGCCATGCATAGTCCAGCAATAGCATCTATACTCTATCGATACTACACTCACGCACTAATTGGATCACTCATCAATGTATTCCTCTTCTCCCTTGTCACTGTTATAGTCACAGTAGGCTCCAATGTGCCTAAAACGAAAGATAGAGTGCACAGTCGGATTTCTGCACAGCGGCTTCAAACGTTCATAGCGTTTTGGTCAAAGCTTCAAATGACTTGATTCAGCTTGGATCTGGAGCGCCTTATTGTCGCCTACAATAGGCAATTTAGATCGCACGATTTGACCAAGTATTGACGACACAGGGTTGGTTTGAACGAACGGCACTATGGCAGCCACTATGGTCTTAGAAGACAAGATAGGAAGAGTTGGGAAGAGTTACGAGTTGGGAATGACTCCCAGCTCCTACAAACCCCAAGAGCCGAGGTACAGTGATGTGGAACAGTGCCACACTGTCCCCAACCACGAAGGGTCTCGAAACTACCCTTCACTAGGGCCTACACCAAGTGAAATGTTACACTACACAAAGTAATGTAACTATCTTCAATATCTTGAGGTGTACCCTCTTGGCGAGCTTTGAAATCACTTGTGGATTGACACCAAGGCTCGGCTCTTTATCACAAACTCATCCTTGAGTTCTTGATGGGTCTGCTGCACACACCTGCGACACACCGAACGTTCGACACAGGACAAAAGAGAAACCGCGCACGACAAAATAAAAACCGCGCGCGAGACACAAACGACCGCGTAACACGCCTCTAGCGATAACTCGCTATTGACTCGACACATACACTCGACATCATGACTCAACATTCACACACAATTATAAGCATTAAATATATATTATCCCATGCCCTCATACCATTCCATAGACACACACACATGCACGCACACGGACAACAAGCCGAGTGCAAACCATAGGGTTGCACCAACACACCACAGCTACCGCCACTGTTGCAGGAGCGTGGATAGCCTAGGTTGTTTCGCATTCCTTTGTATTTCCTATGTAAACTCGACGTATTCATGCTCTTATCATCTCACTCATTTACATTCACTTACATCTAAGGTCAACACCTTTGCTGTAACAAAGTATCTGCTTAAACCTTAGACGATCCTTTGCTAACTTCCTTTTAGGATTGTAACATGGTTTGAACACCACTCAAGAATTCGTTGCAATTCTACTACCGAAAAATTTCGCCGAACCAAAACCTGGTGAGCGGCACACGCTCCAAGACCAAGATGACCAGAGGATCCAGATGCCAAATAAATCTAACGGGTGAAGGACAAACCAACCCGGCTGCGACAAATGAGGTGACAACTATGACCAGTACCACTGCACTCGAGGTGCGGTATCAACAATTGTCAACCGTGGAGAAAGACCTCAAAGCAGTGCAGAAAGAAGACGCGGGAACCTCCTTGCAACTAGCACAGCCTGCTCAACCTGCTGCAAACGGCTATGATATCGACCCGCACGTCTTCTCCCTAAACTCAAACAAATCAACACCAAAATCCCTCGGCCAAGTGATGAAGTTATTAAATATGCGCAAGCACACTTCTTCAACGTTTCAAAGATCAAGACAAATACCGCGTTTGACGGCAAGAACTTTCATACATGGAGTTTTGAGCTAGAGCTCCCCCTATAGATATCGCACATCTACCATTACTTCGACGACTCCTACCCTAAATCGGCTGAAGACACCAAAGACGCCCGAGCTCAGTACTACAGCGAGTCCCCCATGGCGTACAGTGTGCTGCTAAGAAACATGACGCCTGCGGAGCAACTCGGCATCCGCTCCTACAAAGAGCGCCCCGCTCCAGCCTTGGAAGCCTAGAAGCACCTCGCTGAGGTATATCAGCCGAACGACTCAGTCACCTCCAGCAGGCTCCTAAAGCAACTCATGGAGACCAAGATGGGGCACAGGGAGAAAGCGAATCCGTTAATTGATTGCTGTCGGAACATCCGTGATCAAATCACAAAGCATGGAAGCGCGATCTTGGAGGAAATCTTCGTCAACAGCATGCTCCAAGGAGCCCTTTAAGGCGCTACTCCGGCAGAGAGGAGCCGTAGCGGGGCCTAAGCGGGGCCGGAGCGGGGCCGTAGCGGGCCGTAGCGGGGCCGTAGCGGGCCGTAGCGGGGCCTGCTGAAGGGCAGGCAACGACGGGGCCGCTGAAAGGGCGGTGACGGGGCCGCTGAAAGGGCGGCGACGGGGTCGCGGAAGGGCGGCGACGGGGCCGCGAAGGGGCCGCGAGGGGCCTGAAAGGGTGGCAACGGGGCCGATAAGAAAAGGTTAAGGGGCACGCCACGGGGCGTGCCGAACACAGAGTAGCAGCGGAAGTAATGGGGCGGGTCCATAGGCTACGACCTATCGCTCTGATACCATGTTAAAATCTTGGCGAGGCTTAGGAGCCATAGCTAGTGAGGTCAAGTAAGTTGAGATCGAGGGTGAGGAGAACTGTCGAGAGAATGAGGAGGTTTCACTATAGAAAGTTGTACAAGATATAGTGAAGGAAAAGGGTGCACCACCTAACATGAAAGCAATATAACTACACTAAGTCTACACTATAGGCAGTTATAGTAATGTATACAATTACATTCTGGCACTCGGAAGCTACACTATGCGCCGCACTCCTCACTGAACAACAAGACATGAACTCGAGCAAGACAAGCCCTAGGCCGCGAAGAGAGCGACTCGCCTTCTACGCCGACAACCGTTGGAAGTACATCGCGAACATGGGCTGTCTTATTGGCTTCTCTGGCCCTCCTCCATTCGACCACCCTCCATGTGTGAATAGAGCAACCATCATTCTCCACAATTCCCATTCCCTTTTTGTCTCGCCATCCCCATTCCCGACCTGGACCTAATCCCCGTCCCCCTCCCCTTCCCCTTTTTCACTCTTATCCCCATCCCCATTCCCTTCCCCTTTCCTATCCTCATGCCCTTCCCCCCCCCTCCTCATGTATTCATAGTCCATCCAAAAGCAAGCAAACATCGTTTGCCAACATTGATATCTCATCGCGAGTGTTCCCGTTCCTCTCAACGACCAACCAGCCATGCATAGTCCAGCATTAGCATCCATACTCTGTCGATACTACACTCACGCACTAATTGGATCACTCATCAATGTATTCTTCTTCTCCCTTGTCACCTGCTCACTTTTCCCTTATCATTCATCCACCCTTTCCTTACCATACATCCAGTCTTCCCCTCTCATTTATGCGCCCTTCCCTTATCATTCATCAGCCCTTCCCCGATCAGCCTATCTGCTCTTCCCCTGTGCCGCTGTGACCCATCCGCCCTTCGCCTGTCACCCATACACCCTTCTCCTACAACCCATACGCCCCTCCCCAGTCACCCATACACCCCTCCACGCCCCCTCCCTGCACCTCATTGTCTCGGCCTCGAAGTTTGTTGAAGTTAGTCCCTTTCTCGCTCTTCCCTCTCCCCCTCTTCCATCAGTCTTTTTTCCCTCTCTCCCCTCTTCTTCTGCTCCTCTTCTCTCCCCTTCTTGATGTTGAAATTAATGTATATATAAATATACATATTGCAATTGAAACAGGCGATTGTTGTTCGTATAAAGCAACGCTCACGCAGATTTCTATCTTGTTACATACTTAGCTTTAATTTGGTTATTCCGAATCATAGTTCAGCAACCCTTAGATGTCATGATTTTTTATGTATATTATATCCATTGTCCGTTGTTGTAGTGCGATGATATATTATAGAGTATTGAGTAGATAACTGCAAATATATATGGTAACTATAATTGCACAAATCTGTAAGGAATTATATTAAAATCGGTGCTTTAGCTTTTTAGGGAAGACTGTACCGATAAGTTCGTGTTAGCGGGTTCGGCTTTCAAACTCGCCCCAAACCACCCCCGAGTCGTCCGCACTTTTCGCCACTTCCGAGCCTCGTTGTCCCGTGGTTTCGCCTAGCTAGGGTTTCCCCTGAATCATCCCATCATTTCAATTGTATCGTCACTCTCTTTGTAATTCCATTCCGAAATTCACTAATTCCGCGCACTATCCGCAATAGTGAGCCTGCTCCTAAGGGGCTGCTTTACGCTCATGGCGAACACGGCAGCGGATCGCAAGTGACATGGGGAACAGCAGGCAGCGCATTTTTTTATTGAAGAACCAGCAACAAGGTTAGAAGTAGTTACGATAGACTTGGCCAGTTTCTTGGCCAGTCACGGTGGCAGCGGCGTCGCGCGGTGCTTGTCGGGTGCTGCTCGCCTCGCCTGGCGTCCGCCCACCGCCCTTCCGCCAGGCGCGCCTGCAGCCGCCTGGGCAGAACTGAAGCGGTAGATGCGCGTGTGACGAGGCGGGTGAGATACGCGCATTCACGCACGAGCACCGTTGGCGGCCCCACCACTGGTGGAGAGTTTCGCGGGACGGTGGCACGGCGTGATGCGAGGTGGTACGGGATGTTAGGGCTGGTTCGCCCAACCACGGAACCTAAGGCGAAAGCATCTACGACGGCGAAATGGAAGCGCGTGTGTGAAACGGTGGAAATCGGCCTACGGTGGGGAATAGAGGCTATGGCGTGAGAAGCGGGAGAGAAATCGAGAAGAAAAGTGCTAGAAGGAGGGAGAGAGAAGGAGAAGCATCAAGAATGAGATTGACGAGGGGAAAATTGTGCTTCGAGACCAAGGCACATTCGAGAAGGTTCCAGATTCGGTCTTGAGGAGTGTTCACCGCATTCGGTTCGGTTGCGTGTGCGACTCGGGGTGAAGCGAGGCGCATACGGTTACTTCGGAAACAAGTGAAGTTACGAATCGCATTTTGTGTCTTGCCTGACTATAAAACTGCTTGTACTCATTCTGGAAATCATACCAATCAGATTCTGGAAATTGCTGAAGTGTGTATTGACAACTTCAAGCAGAGCTGCGCATATCATTGGATTCGGGAGATCGTGGAGAACACGATAGGCAATAGCAAGTAGACTATTCCCGACTAAGGTGCTTACGATCCTAAGAACTGGTATCAGAGCTTGGCAAACGAGCGCGTCGATCGTCGCGAATTCACTTGGTGTGCTAAGTGAAATTAGTGGAGAAGAGGAGTCGTTCACGCCTACGCTATGTGAGACGAGGCAAGTTCGGGTTCCAGTGTGAGTCTTGGAGACCCGCAGTTGAAGGCTCTTCTCGAGGCCCTTGTGAGTGGCCGAATGGTGGCAAAACCGACGATCGGACTCAGTGAAGCTCAGCGCTTCAATGGAAGCAACTACAACGTGTGGCGAAAGAAGTTCATTCGAAGGGCAGAGGAAGTGGACCTCTTGCCATACTACCGTCCTGATGAGGAGACGATGGAGGGAGTTGCGCCTTCCACGACGGACACGAAGGAGAAAATAGCGGCGTTTAAAAACCAAAGTAAGCAAGCTTTCTTTCAGGTTTGTCATTCAGTTGCCAATGGAATCGCTCTGGATTTGGACCAGTTTGCAGGGGAGCTGAACTCTGCACAGAAAGCGTGGGAGTACCTAGAGTCCACATACATGGGCACCAACGATGTTAACAAGAAGGCGATCAGGAAACAACTGCTAATGCTGAGCATGGAGAAAGGTGGGAAAATCATCACCAACATCAACAGGGCGAAAAGTTACAACGACGATTTGCGGGTGATGGGAGCCGTGGAGACGGAGCATGAGATGTTTGACTATATCATCCAAGGCCTTCCTAAGGAGTGGGAATCCGACATCGGTATGTTTACGTACCAACCGCCGGAGAGTTTGATGAAGCTACAGGAGATTCTGCAGTCGCTTGAGACGGTGAAGGAGATGAGGAAAAAGAAAGCAGCAGCAGCAGTAGCTAAGGAGTTTGATGAGGAGAGGCCCGCTCTGGTGAATGCCACGAAGGCGTTTGGAACATGCTACCAGTGTAGAAAGCGCGGGCATAAGGCGATAAATTGCTATGAGAACCCACGGAGCAGAAACTATAAGGGCAAAGCGATGGAGAATGAGAAAGGAGAAAATGCAGGAGCGGAGTGGCAGCAGAAACGAGGTTTTGGCGGCAAGTTTGATTATTGTGGGCGCTACGGGCATCGTGCCGTAGAGTGCTACTCCAACCCAAATAGCATGAGCTACAAGGGTCCGTCGTAGCAGAGGAATGTGGTGGCAAAGGCGAATGTAGCAGAAGCGAACGAAGATGATGTGATCCTTGGAGGAGTGCATCTTGCGAATGTGGTGCGTTTACCAATGGAGGTTCGTCAGACGGACGGACGTGAAAAGACGGCATGGTTCATGGACAGCGGATGCACGCGTCACATGACATTCAGGTCAGATTGGATGGAGAATGTGAAGGAGTCGAGTGAGGATTATATACTACAAGGTAACAGTGGGAAGTTACCAGTGATAGGAGAGGGTGATGTGGTGCTGCAGAGTCCGTATAGAGAGATGAGACCGGAGAATGTGCTGCTGGTTGAGGATTTAAAGGTGAACCTGGTCAGTCAGTCACAGCTTGATAACTTGGGCTGCAAGATATTCTATAACAGTGGCAAGGTTACTGTGTTTGGTTCTGAGTGGGAGAAGTATGCGGATGGTTATTTGAGTGACGGTTTCTATGAGATGAACTTGGTCGCGATGAACGATAAGGATGAGATCTACGAGGATCCTGAATCTACTGAGGATGATGAGAGTGAGGACTCGGATGATATGGCTGCGAGTGTGGAGGCAGCAGTGAAGCAGGAAGAGGAGATAGTAATCATGGAGGCAACAGCGGTAAACGGTGGAGATGGAGACGATGTCAACACTTTTGCAGCAGCGATCGTGGTTGAAGATGAAGCGGTAAATGCGAAGTGTGTGGGAGTTGAAGTTGTGAAAGGGGACATCATGGTGAAAGGATCAAAGGCGAATGCAATTGCAAAGAGGCAAGTGCTTAAGGAGGATGAACACGTTGAAGGGTACGAGACCCGAGAGATGTTGAGTGTTAAGATGCTGAGGAGACGTGAGAGGCATAAGAAAATCTCTCAAGGTTTGGATGTCAAGGCGCTCAACTTCAAGACACGTAAGCAGAGGTTCAAGGTGCAGGAGCTGCAGGGGAGCGTGAAGCCGACTTAGACACTGTCAAGGCTACAAGGAGCAGGGGAGGAGTGCGAGTGGTGTTCGTGGTTGACAAACCACAGAGGAGATTGTTAGGGTTGGTTCGCCCAACCACGGAACCTAAGGCGAAAGCATCTACGACGGCGAAATGTAAGCGCGTATGTGAAACGGTGGAAATCGACCTACGGTGGGGAATAGAGGCTATGGCGTGAGAAGTGGGAGAGAAATCGAGAAGAAAAGTGATAGAAGGAGGGAGAGAGAAGGAGAAGCATCGAGAATGAGATTGACGAGGGGAAAATTGTGCTTCGAGATCAAGGCGCGTTCGAGAAGGTTCCAGATTCGGTCTTGAGGAGTGTTCACCGAATTCGGTTCGGTTGCGTGTGCGACTCGGGGTGAAGCGAGGCGCACACGGTTACTTGGGAAACAAGTGAAGTTACGAATTGCATTTTGTGTCTTGCCTGACTATAAAACTGCTTGTACTCATTCTGGAAATCATACCAATCAGATTCTGAAAATTGCTGAAGTGTGTATTGACAACTTCAAGCAGAGCTGCGCATATCATTGGATTCGGGAGATCGTGGAGAACACGATAGGCAATAGCAAGTAGACTATTGCCGACTAAGGTGCTTACGATCCTAAGACGGGAAATAGTTGGCGGAAATAGGGACGAGAAATAGGCAGGCGGAAATAGGGACGGGAAATAGGCAGGCGGAAATAAGGACGGGAAATAGGCAGGCGGAAATAGGGGCGGGAAATAGGCAGGCGGAAATAGGGGAAATAGGCATTCGGAAATAGGGATGGGAAACAGGCAGGCGGAAATAGGGACGATGGAAGTATGCACGACTAGAGTAGGTACGGGGAGAGTTGGGACGGGGAGAGTAGAGACGGAGAGAGTAGGGACGGGGAGAGTAGGGACAGGGAGAGTAGGGACGGGGAGAGTAGGGACGGGGAGAGTAGGGACGGAGAGAGTAGGGACGGAGAGAGTAGTGACGGGGAGAGTAGGGACGGGGAGAGTAGGGACAGGGAGAGAAGGGACGGGGAGAGAAGGGACGGGAACAGTAGGGATGGGGAGATTAGGGACGGTGAGAGTAGGGACGGAGAGAGTAGGGATGGGGAGAGTAGGGATGGGGAGAAGCGAATAGGGATGGGGAGAGTAGGGACGGGGAGAGAAGGGACGGGGAGAGTAGGGACGGGGGAGAAGTGACGTTGAGAGAAGGGACGGGGAGAGTAGGGATGGGGAGAGTTGGGACGGAAAGCATAGGGACAGGGAGAATAGGGACGGGGAAAGTAGGGACGGGAAGAAGAGAATAGGGACGGGGAGAGTATGGACAGGGAGAGGAGGGACGGGGAGAGTAGGGATGGGGAGAGTAGGGACGGGGAGAGTAGGGACAGGGAGTATAGGGACGGGAAGAGTAGGAACGAGGAGAGTAGGGACGGAGAGAGTAGGGACGGGGAGAGTAGGGATGGGGGGAATAGGGACGGGGAGAGTAGGCATGAGGAGAGGGAGGCGTTTTCGTAATTGGATAATGAGAGGTTTAGCATGTGCACTCAGCTGCTCAAGAGGGTAGGTGACTTCGATTTTTCCTCTTCCCATCGTTTTTCCATCGTGTTGTGTTTCTGCATGCCTGTGGTCTACGACTTGGTTGATCTTGTTTAGCAACTCAGGTATCTTGTACTCTGAGTTGCTCTTCTGTGGCACCTGGTTTCAAAGTCTTGAACAAAGTCCGACCTGATTGATTACCCAAGCAGCTTGGGTACTGTTCATTTCTCCAACACTCATACCTGCCTGCCTTGTCTTGTCTTACGATCTGCCCTTCTTTCTCCCCTGCAGCATGCCCCTCAGGATCTCCTCCCGTTCATGTCCAGACGTGATCGCTATCGCTCATCGCTATCGTGAGAGCCGCCAGGCACTTGACATTAACCGCCACTCATCCCCTCATTCCATCAGTTGTTATCCCAACAGCAGGGCAGTGCAGCATCCAGCTCTTCCTTGTCAATCCCCCTCCGCTCCCAACACCTCCTTCTCCTTCCCCCTCCGCTCTCAATCAACCCCTCCACAGTCCGTCACCCCCCCCCCCCGTCTTTTCTCTCCATCACTGCTAGCCAACGACTATGTGGTAGCAGCATTGAACCCTTCTCTTGTTAAATGGATATTTTCTGTTCTTCCTTTGTGCCCTCCATCTTTCCGCTTTGCGCTCTCTCCGTCAGCTGTTAGCCAAAGACTATGTGGCAGCACGGCTGTGCAGCAATCAAGTTTTGCATGCTAATTTCGGTATCTACTGGCCTTCAAGTTCAATCTTCCGTGTTCACTCTCCTCTCCTCCGCTGTCACTATTTGCTGTTAGCCAGAGCAGAGACTACGCAACAACAGGTCTCTGCAGCACTCAAGCCTTGTTTGTCATACCCAGCTGTTTGCGCCTTCTTCCTGCCACGCTCTCCCCGCTCCATCCTCCCCTCATCTTCCTCTCTCACTTGTTAGCCGGGTTCTGAAGCATGCAGCTCTTCCTTGTCAATCCCACAGCTTGCCTCCTTCTCCTTTCCCCGCCGCTCTCACCCCCTCCGAGTGGCCCCCTTCTTCTCCCTGCATAAGTCTTTACTCGCCCGATCTTCGCACCGCAGCAGCACACCTGCAGCAGGCACAGGTGGGTTGGAGCTATTGCATCAGTTCCTCCCACATGCCCCGTGCGTCCCGTTCCACCCACCCCTTGCTTGAGGTGCGCGTTGGAAAGAGATGACGGGGATGAAAGGGATGAAAGGGATCGAAGGCCACACAGACTGCAGCACCAGACCTGCCAGCGTTTTTCGGCCCTCTTGCTGTCGGCAAGACACTCAACTTTGTCAAAATATGGTTACATATTTTATATAATAGTTAGCAGTTGTAGTGTAGACATTGTATCATGTTTGGTGGTGCACCTCCTTGAGTTGCTGTTTACCTATTTGTACTTGTCATTCTCATTAGTGAAACACCATTCCTCTCGATATTTCTCCTAAGTCAACTCACTCGAACTCAACCACCAAGGCTCCTAAGCCATGGCTCCTAAGCCCAATTCCTTGCTAGCATTCTGACAAACTTCTCTGCCACTTCCTCTTCCTCCGCTGCTGCTGGCACTTCTGGTGCAGGTGGTACTGGGGCAGGCGTAGCTGCTGCAGGAGGAGTAGGTATATCTGGAGCAGCAGCAGGTGCCAGCAGCAGTGGTGGCAATAGCAGCAACACCAGCAGCAGCACTAACAGCAACAGAAGCAGCAGCACTGCTGCCAGCACAGCTGCCAGCACAGCTGCCAGCCTGGCATTAATAAGCAAGCAGGGGCAGCAACAGCAAATATCTCGGACGAGGACCTTTTTCCAGCTGCAGCGGTTGGTAGAGGTGCAGGTAGACATCTTTCACAAGGCGTTGCCGCCTTGTGACCACCAGCAATTATGCACCTAACTGGCCTTGTACCTGCAGGTTCTCACTTGCTTGCATGAAGATGTTTTTCCTTGTACTGTCGCATCTCACTATAATTGCTATATATTTACCTGCATGTGGACTTGCAGTGTGCCCTCTTGCTGATTGGTCATGCGACCCTTGCTCTCAGACTGTGTGGTGACTTTGAGATCCACCCTGACGTTTTTTTTGTTCTTGTGCACTGGTCTTGTGACCATTGCTTGTACTTGCTGACTGGTCATGTGACCCTTGGTCTCAAACTGTTTGGTTACTTTGAAATTCATCCTAAGATTTGTTTTGTTCATGACAACCGGTCTTGTGACTATTGCTTGTTCTTGCTCACTGGTCCTGTAACCCTTGTTCTCGAACTGTATAGTGACTTCGTGCTGCTCTCCATTAGACTACCATCACCTACACTATGGGGGTGTGTCAACGTATATTTGTTGTAGTTTGTATTGTCTAGTCTAGGTGGTGTACCACTTTGCTAACGCTATGGTTAGGTTTCCCATATCTACCTTCATACTTGCGCATTCTAGTCATTCATTCCTACGTTCCTGTATTGACATGCTCTACATGCACCAGCCTGACTACTACGATGACGGGACCGGCCACGTGTGCAAGCTGCTGAAGAGTTTGTACGGGCTGAAGTAGTCGCCACTGTTGTGGTACTCGTCAGTCGACACTGTGCCTCCGGCTTGGGAAGAAGGCAAGTCTACGAGGCGCTGAACTCCAAGGCCGGCAACGATGGAGTGGTATGCTGGTGCCGGTCTACGTCGACGACCTTCTCGCCGCTGCCAACAGCAGTAGTGCGATGCTGAAGGAGTTGCTACAGTTTGCCTTCGAGCTGCGCAAGATCAGTCTAGTCAAGTATTTTGGGATGGAGATCTTGCATGACCAACCAGCAAGGAAGATGTGGTTCTACCAGCAAACCTACATTGACAAGCTGCGAAGGCGCTTCATTGAAGAGGAGCAAACCGGGCGGATTTTGAAGACGCCGATCTCCGTCGATGCCTACGCTGAGCTGACGTTTGACAAAAAGGAGTCTCAGTCGTGCAAATTCCGGCAGAAGGTCGTCTCGCTGTAGTTCGTGCAACCACGAAGAGGCCGGACATCGCCTTTGCGTGCAGCAAGCTGGGGAGCGGCCTGACGGTGCGAAGTGGCCACCAATGGTGTGAGATCGACCGCTTCCTGCACTACCTCGCCAACACCTGTGACCTGCGCGGACGTCGACGACGCCAACAACAAGCAAAATCGCAGCTGCACGAATGTCTATCTGTTTGTCTAAGATGGGGCCGCAATCTCCTGGATGAGTTAGCGCATCAAGTGCATGACGCTCTCATTAACCTAGTCGGAGTATATCGCGGTCGCCGAAGCCGGCAAGAAGGCACGCCGACTTTGCTTCCTCCTTGCCGAGTTCCAACTTCTTGATGTAGGGAAGCCGACCATGTTGCACGTAGATAACCAGTGTGCCATCGCGATTGCTGACGGCTTGGGATTGAAGGGCAACTTCAAGCACATAGAGCAACGCTACGCCTGGCTATAGCAAATGGCGAAGCACGGGAAGATAGCCTTGCAGTCCATCCCGACTTCCTGACGAAGGCGCTACACTTTCTGGCCTTCAACCGGTGCTCCATCGCGATTGGCCAAGTACGCTTGGCTGACGTCGGTGACGGTGATGATGACGTGTAGTAGTAGGCGCCATGCCCTTCTGCATGGCTGGTGCGGTGAACAACATGCTGTGTATTGGATGCACCCCGAGGACAAAGTTTCCTTGTGTATTTGATCCCTTGGGCTCTGGGGTGGAGCTTAGGTAGGGTGCCGGCTTGCGACAGGGGAGTGTTGACGGAAAATGGCCCCACCCTCACTTGGGCGAAACTGACCTTGCAATCGGGTGCGCGGGGGGTGTAGTTGGCTGCCCGCGGACCGTGCGCAACGTCTGCTCGGGATGTCGCTGACTAGGGCATGCAGGTCGACAAAGTTGGTCTACTGCCTGGGACCCTGTGAAGCCGTTGAAGATGGGAAGTCGGCGGCTGACTTCAACTAGCGTGGTTGACGAGGGGATTCATCGACCTGCCGGAGCTTGGACTTGGCAAAGGTCTTTGGGTGGTGTCAACCTGAGCGATCAACGAGCATGTACACCAGTTTGCAAGTTTTCCTGGTCGACCGAGTTACATAGTCAACGAGGTTCCACGGAGGTATGTGATCGTAGTCAAGGCTGTTGTGGCGAAGTCGACGTGGCTCACCAGGCACAACCGACAGCACATGGCCAATCAAGCACCTAGGTGATGTGCGTGACGGTGCACGTCGTGCTCAACCGTCTACAAGCTCATGCAAAGTAGGTGTGCGCATGTGTTTTTACCTGCGGTTGCAATGCTGGCATGCCGCCCTACTGCAGCATTGGCAAGCCGCCTTGGTGCAGCACTCGCAAGCCAACAACTTGCTACGTTGGCAAGCTGCCTCTCTGTAGTGTTTGCTGCGCTAGCGGTCGACCTGCCTGCCTGCTAGGCTGCCTTGCATTTGATGTAGTCATTCTTGCTATTGCAATTTCTATCGTTGTTCTCAACTTTTGCTAGTGAAACTTTTGTTGTTTGACCCAGTGAACGCACAATTGTTAGAGAACACAAACATACTCTACGATCACTCGTACCACCCGTGCTTTCTCTTGTAGTCAAGCTCTCGGTGTTGAGTGATTCTCCGCACCCTTCTCACCTACGAGTTGCCCTCTCAATCACGAGTTGCCCTCTGAACTACGAGTTGCCCTCTCACCTACGAGTTGCCCTCTCAACCACGAGTTGCCCTCTGAACTACGAGTTGCCCTCTCACCAACGAGTTGCCCTCTAAACTACGAGTTGCCCTCTCACCTACGAGTTGCCCTCTGAACTACAAGTTGCCCTCTCACCTACGAGTTGCCCTCTCAACTACGAGTTGCCCTCTTACCTACGAGTTGCCCTCTCAGTTCCAAGTTGCCCTCTTAGTTCCGAGTTGCCCTCTCAGTTCCGAGTTGCTCCCTCAGTTCCGAGTTGCCCTCTCAGTTCCGAGTTGCCCTCTTACCTACGAGTTGGCAACATCGCTCGCGTTCCATCTGCCACCAGCAGCTGCGGGTGCAGCAATGTTAGTGTTGTCACCCATACCTGCCATAATTCGCATCAGATGTATCAAGTGTCCACTAATACCTCCCTTTTGCCCCTGCAATACCCCCCCCCCCCCCCGCCCATATCCCATCCCTAACCCTCCACCTTCCTTCCCATATTCTTCCCATATTCTTCCCATATTCTAACCAAGTAAATCAGGCCTGAAGGAAAGAAAATAACCAAAAACAAAACACACACACACACACATACATACACACATACAGACACAAACACAGACACAGACATACATACACACACACACACCCACACCCACATACACACAAGAAATGTGTTGATGTTAAGTTGTGCTACCAGAGGTGAGGAGCACGAGCTGTTGGCACCACTGCAATACTCATGGGATTTCACCTCAGATGCAACTCTTCCATCTCATACATGACTCCAGTATTCCACTCTACTCCCTCTCTTCCTAGGCATCACATCCTCCACCTGTGTTCAGCTAGCTGCTTTCACACCACATGTTGCTGTGGGAGGTGGTGAGCGTAGTGCTGGATGGGCATAAGGACTGGTTGGGCATTGCCAAGGCATGCATGCCTCTTGCCGTTAACCATGCGGACACAAGGTATTGTTCTAGGAGCATTGTCATATATAGATAACTTAGCAAGTTGTATACCCCATCATAAACATAGTACCCTTGTTCTCATTATTCCCACTCTACATACGGTACAGCCAACACCCATAAACAGGAAGGCATGGCTCATGCAGCCTCCCTTTGTGCCCTTGGCTAGGCTTTTGCCCAAACAGCCTTGCACCTGCTTGTGTCCAACACGACCATTCTCCAACTCTCTGTGTATAACCACCATCCATGCTTCACTCCTCCGCGTTCATGCCTCTCCTCATCCTTCACACCCCTTGCCTCCACATTTCTTCTCAGTCTCTCCTAGACAGCCAGGGTCAACTCTTCCATCACCTCACCCACCTTTCCATCACCACTCCCTGACGCCCTACCAGCCTATCCGCCTGCGCACATCATCATTCACGAGCAAAACATCTTCTGGCATATATACTGATGTCAGCTTGGTCAGGGCAGTCAGCTGCTGCAGCCCATCGTCCGTGACTGCCGAATGATCCATATTAAGCCTCTCAAGCCCTGTCAGCCTCCCCACATGCACCATGCCAGTATTTGTCACGCCCTTGCAGTTGGAAATACTTAGCACCTTGAGAGAAGACAGACACGTCAACTGCTGCAGCCCAGTATCTGTGACTACCGTCTCATGTATCCAAAGTTCCTCAAGCCCTGTCAACCTTCGCACATGCACCATGCCAGCAGCACTCACACCCTTGCAATGGGAAAGGTCCAACTCTTTGAGAGTGGAGAGTGCTGTCAAGTGCAGTAGACCAGTATCTGTTACTGTTGTTTCATGTAGCCAAAGTTTCTCAAGCCTTGTCAACCTTCCCAGATGCACCACGCCAGCAGCACTCACACCCTGGCAACGGGAAAGGTCCAACTCTTGTAGAGAGGAGAGAGCTGTCAAGTGCAGCAGACCAGCACTGGTCACGTTGGTCTGCCAGAGATAGAGCTGCTTGAGACGGGTCAAGAACCCAATGCCTTCCAGCGCACTGTCACAGATGTCTGTGCCGTTGAGGTTTAGCAACGCCAGCCATGGCATGCTGTAGAGGTGATTCATGCCCTCTGCACTGAAGCCTGAGCTGTCTTCCAAGTCAATGCTCGTCAGGTGGGTCATTGTGGACACATGGCCGAGGATGGTGTCCGAGAGGCTGTCATGATTCCTCGGGTCCAGATCAGGAATTGGTGACGCTGACCTGATTGCCTGGCAGAAATGGATGGCGAGGGAAAAGGAAAACATGACAAGGGACGGGATGTTCACAGTGACAAGAAGAAACTAGAAAGCAATGTACGCCGCGTGAAGCAATTCATTAAGCACTCACCTCCTATGCAGCCCTCCGATCGCCTTCACTCTACCGGATTTCCACCTCAACATTCAATCTCAGATCTTGTGTCCTCTGCCAATCGTTGCAGGCTGCCAACTCCTCCATGCATGTCCCCAACCCAACTCCTGCACCTCCCTCCTACTCTCCTCCCATGCAAACTCCGCTGCCATTTCGTGCCTTCTCTTTCTACTCTCCCCTCTCACGCCCCATACATACGATGCCCTACTACCTTCAGCCCATTGCTCCTTGTGTTATGCCAACTCAACCTTCACTGCTGCCAATCCCCCCTTCATTGCTGCAACTCCCCCCTTCAATGCTACCAACTCTCCCTTCACCGCTGCAAACTCCCCCTTCACCGCTGCAAACTCCCCCTTCACCGCTGCAAACCCCCCCTTCAATGATGCAACCTCCCCCTTCATTGCTGCAAACTCCCCCTTCACTGATGCAACCTCCCACTTCACTGCTGCCAAACCCCCTTTCACCGCTTCCAATACCCCCTTCACTGCTGCCAACTCCCTCTCCCTCTCCTTCCCCACAGCAGCAGTCACATCATTCCCCTCCCCCACAGCAGTCAACATGCGCCGCAACTCATCCACGTCCTCCTTGTGTGCAGCAAGCTCCTCTCTCACAGCTGCCAGCACCGCCTCTTTGACCGCATCAACAAGTACCCCCATCAGTCGCTCTGTAGCCATGTCTTCAACGATGGATCCCTGCGTTCCACCACTCCCTGCAGCCTGGAGAAAGCACACAGGCGTGCGTAGGGTTGGGTCGAATGCCACGAGGGAAACGCCTTAAAAAGTGGGGAGAAGGGGATATTTGATGCAGACACATCGAATAATATATGTGGGCATGCGAGGCAATGGAGTCATGTGAACAAGAGAAGACACATAGTAGAAGAAGAGGGATACTTGATGACAAGATGAGCAAAAACAGATGCAATGCATGCTTGTGTCAAGCACTGAAAGGAGAAGCTTGTTCACACGCATGCATCTGGCATGAAGTCAGGCGGCATTGGAACAAGGGAAGGCCAGTTAAAGGAGCAAGGAAGAGGATGTCAGGACGGGTAAGAACTGCAAGCAAAGACCGGAAAAGAACGAGACTACAAATGGTTGCAGCGAGGAAATGACTGCAGAGGGTAAAGGGGGGAGACTCACTGACTCTGGCTCACGAGGTGGAGACTCTAGTAATAATGTGACGACTCACGAGCCATGTCAAACTTATATGCTATAGTCTATGTAGGCTGTAGTGGGGTAGATAATATGGGGTACAACACTTCTAGGTTCTCCTATTTGTACCCACCTCCTTGCTAGTTTATTCATTCCTCATTCTTCACATGGCATAGAGTGGGTTCCCTCGTGGGAACGCTTCTCAAGGCCCACCACCTAACTTGATCTTTTTTTCTGCCCGAGGCGCACCCTGTAGGCCGCCCTCACGTTGCGTCCTCCAAGAGGCCCCTCGCGCCACCCTTAGTGGCCCCATCGCCGTCCTTTCCGGCCCCGTCGCTGCCCCTCTATGCCCCTCGCGGCCCCTTCACGGCCCCGTCGCTGCCGCTCTAGGCCTCGTCGCCGCCCCTCTAGGCCCCTCGCGGCCCCTTCGCGGCCCCGTCGCCGCCACTTGCGTCCCCGTAGCCGCCCCCTCTAGGCCCCTTACGGCCCCTTCGCGGCCTCGTTGCCGCCCCCTCTAGGCCCCTTGCGGCCCCTCTACGGCCCCGTCGCCGCCCTTGGAGGCCCCGTTGCCACCCCTAGAGGCCGCGTCGCCGCCCTTCGCGGCCACCTTGCCGCCCTTGGCGGCCCCGTCGCCGCCCCTAGCGGCCCCATAGCCGCCTCTACCGGCCCCATTGCCGCCTCTACCGGCCCCTTCACCGCTGAGCCGCCCAGCAGCCAAACTGCCGAGTCGCCCAGCACCCGAGCCGCCCAACAGTCGAGCCATCGAGCCGCCCAGCAGCCGAGCCGCCGAGCCACCCAGCCGCCCAGCAACCGAGCCGCCAAGCTGCCCAGCAGCCAAGCCGCCCAACAGCCGAGCCGCCGAGCTGCCCAGCAGCCGAGCCGCCGAGCCACCCTGCCGTTGAGCCGCTACTGTTCCCACCGGCGCGCCCCGGTCCTCCTTCCTCGGACTGGTGAGATCACTCCCAACTAGATTGCTGCACTCATGGCTACCCCTAGTGTCGTTATCTTTGATGCCGAGGGTCGTGCTCTTGACTTTGAGGTCTGGATTGATAACCTCCAGCTGTTCCTACAGTGCGATAGGGCAGACAGACTCTCCCTGTTCGATCTCACCTCTGGTGCCTCTCCTGCCCCGCCTGCTACTGCTGACAGCACTGTTCGTGCACAGTGGGCCACACGCAATGCTGCTGCCTGTCTTGCTGTGCATTGCCACTTACCGACTACTGAGCGTGCACACTTTTGCCAGTAAAGAGTGCTAAGACCTTGTACGGCGCTGTAGTTGCACGCTACTCTGTGCCACTGCTGCACTTAGCCGCCTCATGCTGCCATACCTGTTCCCTGACCTTGCTGCCTTTCCCACACTAGCTGACCTCATTACACACCTACGCACTAGCGACACTCGCTACCACGCTGCGCTTCCTGCTGAGTTCTGTGCTAAGAACCCCCCCCCCCCCCATGTACATCACCCTCTACTACATAGTCACCCGGCTCCCTGACTCCCTTCGCTTAGTCAGGGACCACTTCCTCTCAGTTTGCCCCACCACACTCACCGTTGACCTCCTCGAGGAGCGCCTCCTAGCAGAAGAGAACAGCATAGTTGCTGTAGGAGCCTCTCGTGGTGACCCTCGCACCCCCGTCTTTGAGGGGTGTTCCCACCCCCCCCTCTTGCCCTCTGTTGCTTTTGCTGCTGCGGCCGACCTCGTTGGTTTCGAGTCGGTCGGCGCTACGTCTGCCCCTAGCAGGAGACGCCGCACCGGCAAGGGCAAGGGGGGCAAGGGCGTTGGAGGGGCTGGCTGGGGCGGTGGAGGTGGTGGTGGAGGTAGTGGAGGGGGTGGGGGTGGTGGTGGGAGTGGTGGTGAGGGTGGAGGTGTCGGTGGCAGCAGTCGAGGCGGAGGAGGCGGCGGTGGTGGCGGAGGGAGCGGAGGCGGAGGGGTAGGAGGGCGGACGTCCTCAACGTCTTCAGCAACAAGCTCACCGACCTCAGCGAGCAGCGGCAGCGTTGCCGACGAGGTGTCGTGGGGCGGGGTAGCAGTCGTCCGACCGGACACCGGCCCGTGCTCCGACTTCCACTCGGCCAACGACATCTCCTTGTAGAACACCACGTCCGACGTGGTGACCACCCAGTTGGCGTCGACGTCAAGGAGCTCCCAGCCCTTGCTCGCCGCCGACACGCCAAGGTGAAGGCCCCACCTGGCCTTCGGCTTCAGCTTCCCACCACGCTGCTGCTCGGGAACAAGGAACTGCGCCATGCATCCCCACACCCACGCTAGCGACAAGTCAGTCCTCTGCCCGATCAGCAGCTAGTACGGTGTCGTCCCCGACGGCAGCGTCGACCGCTCAAGGCAGTGGCGGACCCAGACAGCCTGTCGCAGAGCAAGGTGCCACCAGTGGTGGTGCACGCCAGCAGCATCATCCGCACAGACTCCACCACTGTCCTCATCTCCCACTCTGCCATGCCAATCTGCTATGGGGTGTACGGACAGGTCAGGTCGTGGACGATCCCCTTGTCGTCCACAAAGTCGGTGAACTTCTTCTCGAGGAACTCCCCTCCTCGGTTTGAGCGCAATTGCAGCACCGACATCTTCGTCTGCCTTTCCACCAAGACCAGCCACTTCTTGAACTCCAGCAGCACATCCGACTTTGTAGCGACCGGCCTTACCCACACGAAGCGGGTCTTGCGGTCCTTCAGCAGCAGGATGTACAAGCTGCCGTCCTTGGCAGCCACGTGGAACGGCCCGCACAGGTCGATGTGCATGACGGCCAGTACGTCGTCGGCGTCAGAGCCTTGGTCGGGGAAGGTGTACCGCGCTAGGTTCCCGCCGACGCACGAGACACACGGTGAGTCGGCGCCCGTCGCCGACTTGAGATCTAGCCTAATGGCGGCCTCGTTCTTCGCCGAGCTCCTGATGGTGTCCATGCCGGCATGCGCAAGTCTCACGTGCATCCGGTCTGGCGTCGACTTCGTCTTCGAGACGATCGCCCGCAGGGCCACAACCTCCGGCGTGGTCGACGCCGATATCATCGTGCAGGGATGCAGATCGGTGCACAGAACTCACCCGGAGTACGTCGCGCGACCGAGCACCTCCCCAGCCGCCGAGATGACCAGCATGCCGTCTCTGTCCTCCTGCAACTTCATGCCGTGCTGCTTCAGCTGGCCGACCGACAGCAGGTTTTCTCGCACATTTAGGACGTACAGCACATTGGAGATGAGCACCTGCTTCCCGGCCTCGCCTTGCAGGGCGACGGTGCCACGGCCCTGGACGTCCTGCAGCGCCCCATTGAAGCCGCGCACGTGCTTGATGGAGCCGCTCGGCTGCAGGTCGAGGAAGACCTCCTTCGTCCCCATCAGGTGATGGGAGCAACCGCTGTCGAGCAGGACCACCACCGGGTTCGCATGCACGGCTGCCGCCACTGCCTGGAAGTCCTCTCCGGCCTCCGGCGCCAGCAAGACGGTCGGCTCCACGACATCAACCAGCGAGCACGACGCCGTCTTGTCGTCCCGCGCCTTGCCGCCTATAGAGGAGTCGGCGTCCTTCGCCGAAGTCGACGGCTTGGTCAACTGCTTCTCCTTGCGCAGCTGATTCCCTCCTTAACAAAGACAACAACTGCTTGACCTCCCGCGACCGCCCTTGTCGTCGTCGTCGGAGTCACTGCGGTCGAGGCACTCGAAGGAGAGGTAGTCGAGGCTGCGGCAGATCCAGGACTCCCGACGTCAACCTCCTCCTCCTTGACCGCCATCCTTGGTCGACTTCTTGTCGACCTCCTTGGTCGACTTCCAGCCACCGCTTCTGCCGCCACCAGGTTGTCCGCGCTCCCCCGGGCGACCTCCTTTCTTCGTCGGGGCGACGAAGTTGGCCTGCGCTAAGAGCTCCTAGGACCGCTCAGCCTCCTGCATCGCCTCATCCTGCAGGATGTACGAGGTCAAGTTTTCCTCGTTGAGTGTCGTTCTTGTGCCCCTCTCAAGGAGGCTGTAGTTGTTCGACAACCCTTCCATAACATGGGTGACGTACGACGGCGTCGAGTACTGCGCGGCGGCCATGCTGATGGTGGCGAGGATTTGCCGGGCTCGGTTGCAGTAGTCGGTCGCCGTCTCCTCGTCGCCCATACGCCGGTGCGTCAGCTGCCCCTCCGACTGGGAGATGAACAAGTCGTCGATGACTTGGTAGGTCGACTCAATGAAGTGCCACGCCTGGTGGCCGGCGTCGAGGTACTCCCGGCACCACTTCAAGACGATCTGCACGCCCGGCGAGCAGCACCGCAAGATGACCATGAAGGTCAACAGCTGCACGGCGCGAAATTCTGCATGAAGGTTGGGGTTGCCCGGCGTCTCCACGCAACCTCGGGCGAAGTTGATCAACCCGGCCATCTCCAGCTAGGGCTCGATGGCTTTCTTCCAGGTGAGGATTACCTGTCACCAGTCAGCGGCGGGGTGGCCAAGATCCTGTTCGGTGCAAACTTAAAGTAGCCGTAGCTCGGTGCAATCCCGTCCGCCGTCACCTGGGTCGCCGACGTCGGCGACAAACCGCTTCGTCGTCCTCCGACGTCGCCCCGCGAGGAGCCTGCAGCTGCCGATGACCGCACGTCTCGCCCCTGAATGGCGCCGACTTCGTCGACATGAATCACACCTCTCTACCTCGACGTGCCTCCCGCACTACTGCCGACTTGGCCACCTCCGGCGTTGACGCCCATGTCGACGCCGTCCTCTGTGTTCACCGGTCGAGGAGACGCAGGTTGAGAAGGGTGCAACGTCGCCCATATGGTGCGAATGCCAGCCTCCACAGCCACCCAGGGGATCGGTTCATAATCCTGGGCCGCATGACGTGTCCTCTCGTCCTCTAGGTGTGCCTCTAGCGTCTCCATCACCTTGGCGTCACCTATGCGCAATTTAGAGACTGCACGGCTGCCGGCCTACGAACAACTTAGGTAAGTGACCTCTACATCGACCTGACTGAAACGTAAGTCATGTGCCGTCCAAGCTCACCGCACCATGCGGAGATAACTACGACAACGGGAGCTAGACTGCGGGCTAGGCACGGGTGCTAGTGTGATCTCTGCGTTCGTTAGTCCTTAGTCATTTTCCTTGTGCGCACACTATTTGCTAGTTCACGGGGAAAGTTGGCAAGAGTTCTACTAGGAAAATTTCAGAACAATGATACAATGAAGTTGGCATGGCAAGACTACATTAGAGCATGCATTCAGGTCGGCCAACTACCAGCGTTCTTGGTCGACCGCGTTCTAGCACGACTTGGTCGACTGCGCTCCAGCAGTGCAAGGTCGACGGCGTGCCAATGTCGCAGGTTGATGGCGTGCCAGCATTGCTCATGCAGAACAGCAGCGCACTTACTTCGCAGGTGTGCGCAGATGAATTGCGTGCAGAGTCTCGTCACCTGCACAGTGCACACACTACGCCAACCTCGCACTGACGGCTGCTTCTGATCGGCCACCTCGACCTCGGGATACCACCACCGAGGTCAGGCTCGCCAACTTTGCCTGGGCGACCGTCGCATTCCTCCGCAGATCCTCGTCACCCAGATAACCAGGTCGAGCGGGCAACCACGTCGACCAGCTGCTCCCGTACGTGTCCGTCGACCTCCGAGTCGACGACCACCTTTGAGTCGACCTCCCAGGTCGACCTCCATGAAGTCGGCGCCACCCTGAAGTCGGCGCCCGTGCAGTGGTCCCCGTGCAGGTCGACCTCCTCGTCAACCAGCTCGCCCACTGCTGCAGGTCGGCTGGTCCCCTCATACCCGACCACAAAGTCGGCTCGCCCAAGCGAGGACCAGGCCAACACACAACTCCCGTTGACATATCCTTGCATAGATTCTTGCTAGCAAACGCACAAACAAGCGTCACGTGCTGCGTAGTTGTGCGAACGTGGTCAAACAAGTTCCTATGGCTAGGAAATAGGTTGTAGTACGGAACCGTATGAAGATTTAAAGGTAAAAACAACCAGACTTTGAAACGATGACATGTTGCGTACTGGCCTATCCTTGCACAGATTCTCGCCAGCAAACACCCAAACAAGAGTCACGTGCTGCGTAGTCGTGCGGACGAGGTCAAACCAGTTCCTATGGCTAGGAAATAGGTTTTACTAAGGAACTGTCTGAACGAATAGTTGTTAAAACAACAACCAGATGTTGAAACGATGACATGTTGCATCCTGGCCTATCCTTGCACAGATTCTCGCCAGCAAACGTACAAACAAGCGTCACGTGCTGCATAGTCGTGCGGACGAGGTCAAACCAGTTCCTATGGCTTGGAAATAGGTTATACTAGGGAATTGTCTGAAGAAATAGTTGTTTAAACAACAACCAGATGTTGAAGCGATGACATGTTGCATACTGACCTATCCTTGCGCAGATTCTCGCCAGCAAACGCACAAACAAGCGTCACGTGCTGCGTAGTTGTGCAAACGAAGTCAAACACATTCCTATGGCTACAAAATGGGTTATAGTAGGGAATCGTGTGAAGATTGAAGGGTAAAAACAACCAGACGTTGAAACGATGACATATTGCATACTGGGCTATCCTTGCACTGATCCTCGCCAGCAAACGCACAAACAAGCGTCACGTGCTGCGTAGTCGTGCCGACGAGGTCAAACCAGTTCCCATGGCTAGGAAAAAGGTTGTACTAGGGAACTGTCTAAAGAAATAGTTGTTGAAACAACAACCAGATATTGAAACGATGACATGTTGCATACTGTCCTATCCTTGCACAGATTCTCGCCAGCAAACGCACAAACAAGCATCGCGTGCTGCGTAGTTGTGCGAACGAGGTCAAACGAATTTCTATGGATAAGAAATAGGCTCTACTAGGGAAATGTGTGAAGAATTAGAGGTAAAAATAACAACCAGATGTTGAAACAAGGACATGTTGCGTACTGGCCTATCCTTGCACAGATTCTCGCCAGCAAATGCACAATCAAGCGTCACGTGCTGCGTAGTCGTGCAAACAAGGTCAAGCAAGTTCATATGGTTAGGAAATAGGTTGTAATAGAGAACTTTTTGAAGAAATAGAGGTAAAAACAACAAACAGACATTGAATCAATGACATGTTGTGTACTGGCCTATCCTTGCACAGATTCTTGCCAGCAAACGCACAAACAAGTGTCACGTGCTGCGTAGTCGTGCAGACGAGGTCAAGGAAGCTCCTATGGCTAGAAATAAGGTTGTACTAGGGAACTGTGTGAAGAAATAGGGGTAAAAACAACAACCAAACGTTGAAACGATGACATGTTGGGTACTGACCTATCCTTGCAAAGATACTCGCCAGCAAACGCACAAACAAGCGTCACGTACTGCGTAGTCATACGAACGAGGTTAAACAAGTTCCTATGGCTAGGAAATAACAACAACCAAACATTGAAGCGATGACATGTTTCGTAGTGGCCTATCCTTGCACATATTCATGCAAGCAAACGCTCAAACAAGCGTCACGTGCTGCGTAGTTGTGCGAACGAGGTCAAACAAGTTCATATGCCTAGGAAATAGGGTTTTCTAGGGAACTGTTTGAAGAAATAGAGGTAATAACAACAACCAGACATTGAAACCATGACATGTTGTGCACATGCCTACCCTTGCATGGATTCTCCTTAACAAAAACACCAACTACCGTTACGAGCTGCGTAGTTGTGCAAACAAGATCAAACAAGTTCCTATGTCTGGGCAATTAGTTGTACCACGGAATTGTTTGTGGAAACAGAAGCACAATTGAGTAGAAACACAATTATGTATTATATATAACATTGACGATACATCAATTATTAACAAGTATGTACAATGGATTCACCACCTAAACTCATACCATATGAATTTCTAGATGGTTTATGGGGTCTTCGGAACATAAGGTACCACGTGCAGAACCCTCAGCAAGCTTTCAACATGCACAATTCCATAACCTCTTCAACCTTCCCACCATTGCATGAGGGTCAACGCGTTGTATCGCTGGGGAAATACCTCCTGTAGTAGCGAACAAACGCCACCTGTTCAGCATAGTGTTGTTCATATGAAACTCTTAATTTAGTGGTCGGGTTTGTCCTAGTTGTGGTGACTCTACGATGCAGCGTAAATATCATGAGTAGACTTGTAGGCTAGACCATCTTCTAGCTGTCGTCGTCGACACCGTCAACTGACACGTTTGAGAACCATGGAGCCTCGTAAAAGCTCGGGGTAGCGTGGGCGTATGACGCATATTTGCTGTACCGCGTGAAATCGTCATCAGGAGGAATCGCCACACCCTTGTGCACCTCAATAACAGTCTCCCACGCAACCTTGGCATGCGAAGGGTGCTCTTGTTGGCGTTAGAATGCCTTGATTGCTACTTCAAGGCATTTGAAATCCCCTAGTGCAGCAGCGTTGTAAGACCGCCACAACGTGTTTTGAAGATCCGTGAAATCCATCTTCGCGTTTGACCTAGTGACAACACGGGTTCCAGTCTCCAAAGCCCGTGCAATGGAATGGAAGGCTGATGAGGTAGATAAGTTTGCAATATTCTGTATTATTTCGAAAATAAAAAAATGCAATTGTACATTATCACATATATACCAAAAAGTCGAGCGAGCACTGTACAAGGTGGGATCAGCTCAGACCCACGCGGTGAACAGTTAGTCCAAACCGAATATCTGTGTTGTTTTCACCCCGCAAAAAAAAATCTCCTCGTATGCTTCCGCCACGATGGCGTGATGATGCAGCGCAAGAGCCAAACGAAAGAACACAAGCGAGCAAGAACAGTTATCGCTCGCAAGATTTGTATGAAGCGCCACTGGCCCAGAAAACAGGTTTGAAATCTCCTTCTGGAGTCCGCTTTGTAACATCGAGAGAACGTCTTCGAAGTAGGCGCGTGCACTATCGCCAGGTCGGGCTGTTCAGTCGGCATGTTTGCAAAAAGCATGCATACTACCAAAACTACATACAGAACTGTAGGAGAACTATGTCGCTCTCTCAAGTCGGTCAGCAGGTAGGTGAGCCAGTGTAACTCCTGTGCAGCCATGGCCTCTCCGTAGATCTCAGCCTCACAACTGGAACTGACAACAGAAGACGAGCGGGTAGATTGCCAAGAAACAAAACCGGAGCCAAGGCTGAAAGTTTAACCCTGTAACGATCGCTGCATAGCCAAGTGGTCAACCTAAGACGCGTCTGCGCCAGTGAGAAAAACTCGACTCCACCCTCCAAGCATGAGCCCCATACCCGATGTACTGCACAAGTAGCGCAACACCCTCTTAGCGCCCTCCCAGTGCTCTGGTCGGTGTCTTCCAGTCGCAACATAGTGAGCCATGATGCTAAGAGGGTAAGCAAGGTCAGGTCGAGTGCAGGTCATCAGGTACATAAGGCAGCCTTGAAGCTCTAGATATGGGCCACTCGGCTCTACGGACTCATCCGAAGGTGGAGCTGAGAGCGAGTGACCGGAAGGCAGAAGAGTGGACTGTGTCAAGGAGTACTGGAAGCAGAAGCACTGAAGGACCTGGTGCACCATGTGTGACTGAGTCAAGGTGATGGTGCGCCGTGCTCTGTCCTGGATGATCTGCAAGCCAAGATAGCTGCGCAGCTCGCCCAGGTCTGTGCACGTGTATCTCTTCTGTAGCTCCGACTTCACTGGAGCCAGTGCCTCAGTGTCAGCAATGGAAAAAACCAAGTGGTTGGTATACACGAGGATGTAGAACGGCGGCAGCGAAGTGTCAATGCGCACAAACAGTGACGCGTCAGTAGTCAAAGGAGCAAACCCAAGAGCCGCAAGCGTCGTCCTTTGTGTGTCGTGCCACTCGCGTGGCGCCTGGTGGAGACCGTAAACTGGCCGCCGGAGGCTTCACTGGGTACATGCATGAAATGACCCAGTAAAGTTAGGTGGGCGGCGCAGCCAGATCTCCTCGTGCAAGCTGCCCTGTATGAAAGTTGTTTTGAAGTCAAGAGAGTGAAGCTTGTAGTTACGCGGAACGGCGACGTGCAGCAGCTGCTGAAGAATGGTCATCTTTGGGGTAGGGGAGAAGGTCTGGAAGAAGTCAACTCCCTGTCGCTGACTAAAGTCTCTAGCAATGTAACGAGCCTTGAAGACGGGCGGAGAACCGGCGGCCGCTTCACCCTGAAAATCCACAGGAGGGGAAAATGAGACGACGTAAGTGCCCGTGGACTTCTAGGATGTCATCTCTGCGTCCATGGCTGTCTGCCACTGAGAGGAGTAGGGCTTGTAATCGCCTCTACGTAAGAGCGCGAGGTCGGGATGTCTGGTGCATCCGTGTCTCCCTTAGGTGCAAGTAGCATGGACATGAGATGAGGTACAGCAGCTGCAAGACACTCAAAATCGTACTGCCTGTCCTCAAAGACGTCCGTGCTAAGAGCACTCTCACCCCCGACGAACGGAGGACAGACACATTCAGACTTAGCAACAGGACTAGCGGCGTAGTCGAGACGACACCCAGCAGCAAAGTCGACAAGCTCAGCAACTGCGGATGCAGCAGCAGACGCAGCAGTGGACTCAATCGAAGGGTCGGTGAAAACAGTGGCTAGGAGACGAATGGTAGTAGGGCTAACAGCACGAACTACGTCAGACTCAGGGTCTTGACCGTCAAGAAGACAAGACGTAGGGAGAGACAGCAGGGGAACTCGAAGTGGAACAGAGGAAGGACGAAGTGTCATACTGTGAGTGCCGCGAAGAGGAGGAGGAAGCGGACACGGAACACGACTACTTGTGCGACCAGCGCAAACAGGCGAGGCTCGGCGAGACGCAGGCTCACGACGCTCTGTAAGAGAGTCTGTCTACTCAGTGTAATGAGAAGGAGCACGCAGTGGGGAGGCTGGTTGTAACTGTGGCTGCAAATGGTCTGGCAATGGACACAATACAGGCGGAGTAAGGTCAGTAGAAGACGGGAGACCAAGAACCTGGCGAAGCAGTGGAACGAAGTACGGTCGCGGCTGCATAGCGCCTCAAGCACCTGTACTGACAGTTCCAGCACCCCCAGATTCAGAACCTCCAGCTCCTTGGTCTCCAACTCTAGGACCTGCAGCACCATTAGCTCTAGCAACTCCCGCACCTCCAGCACCTCCAGTACCTCCAGCAGTAGCAGCGCCACCAGCTCCGGCAGCACCAGTTGCTCCAGCAAGAGCACCTCCAGGTCCAGCCGCTCCAGCACCTCCAGCACCTCCAGTACCTCCAGAAGCAGCACCACCACTAGCTCCGGCAGCTCCAGTACCTCCAGTACGAGCACCTCCAGGATGAGCACCTCCAGCACCTCCTGCACCACTACCTCCAGGGGCAGTGCTTCCAGCGGCAGGCCCCCCAACTCCAGCAGCGCCACTCAGAAGGGTGTGCCGAGCAAACCACTCGCGCAGCTGCAGTGGAGAGAGAGGCTCCCGCCGTGACGAGGCACCCGTAGGACCTCCAATGAACACATTACATATAGGCTAAGCACCCCCAGACTTGTTATGTGATGCTATCATTTGCATTCACGTCTGTCTGCCTCCCATCACATGTTCGTGCGTTGCATGCGTGGTGTGAGCGTGTGCAAGAATTTGTATTTTATGTGGTTTAGTTTTTCTGAGTGTGTGTGAATTTTATTTGGCTTGAGAAGATATCTGAAGTGACTCCACCGCTCAAGAGCTTTTCGCCGAGCCAAGTATCGCTTCAATCGGAGCACGAACAAGAAAGTTACGAACATTTGAAGTCCGTATGCTTTTGATATTTGGTTGTGGTGACTATGGGAAGTTGTGGGGTTGACTCCATAAGGGGTACAGACTTTTGGGGGTTGAGAAATTCGTCCCCATCACTGTCGATGCTGCCAAGTGGTTGGAAGGAGCCAAACCAGGTTGGCAGGTGTGGCCAATTTGGGCAAGGTGGATAACATGGGTTGGAAAGTGACAAAAGTAAAAGTGGGGTTCCTATAGGGGAGAAATTTGGTGTGCTTATGGGGTTTCCTTGGTTGGGGACTCCTTGGGGACCGTCCCTCTCGTCCTCCTCTTCCCTCCCACCTGGTTAATTGCTACTCTAACTTTATTTTGTAAAATTGTGAGACTCTTGTGATTGAGTAAATTCTTTATGGCAGCATACCCCCTTGTGCGCCGAAATCGATAAGTCAAGATTTACTTCACCTCTTAATAAGATTCAAATTGGAATTGTAGCCACAGACTAGGGCTACAACATATCTGAGTTTAGTGAAGTTTGACCGTGAACATTTTGTCAACGGCATTTTTTGTGAGCGCGACTATTCTGTCCAGAAATTGAGACCAACAATTTTGTGATATTTCGGCTCCTAATCTTCTTAGACTCCGTCCTTAGTCTCTTAAAAGTGGTATCAAAGCTAATTAAGGAGTTTGTGGAGGGTCTACGGAAGTGTGAAGGCCCTCCTAGACCCACCATGGTCTGTGGGCGTGCCCAAGTGGAGTTTTGGAGGTTGGATGTGACTTTCGTTAAGGGGAAACTCTGCTGAAATTCCGTTGGCGCCGACACTTGTGAAGATTGTGTGGATCTACGTTGTGACCAGCAAAGGGGGGAGCTAAAACCTGTGATTGGGAGCAGAGGAGATGAGTCAAGGGAGTGGAGAAGCAGCTGAGAAGAGGAGTGAGCAGCCACCATCCAAGATTGAGGCGTTGGATGGCTCCAACTACGAGGAATGGAGCGAGCGGATGAGGAGCCTCTTCAAGCGCTACAAGCTGCTGAAACTTGCGATGGGAGAAGAGAAGATGCCCTAGGAAGGAGATGCTCAGGATCGGTGGATTGAGAAGAGCGCAGTGCTGTACGGCCTAATTCTACAGTCGGTCAACAACGACATGTTTCAGCACATCAAGGATTTGGTGGAGCTCGATGACTCGAAACCAAAGGCGTGGAAGCTGCTACGCGACGTGGTTCAGCCCAACACGCAACCAATGATGATTGTATTGGAGAAGGAGCTGGCTGCCCTCTCCATGCGGCCGAGAGACAATGTGAAGCCGGTGCTTGACAAGGTCAAGGACACCTATGCGAGGATGGCAACGGCAGGCAGCAAGGTGTCGGAGATGCAGCAGTGCACCAAGATCATCTCGGTGCTCGACAACTCGTAGGACAATCTCATTCCCACCCTCAACGTTTAGCAGGACAAGTGGACGCCTGAGTGGCTACGGCAGCAGATCCTGCAGGAGGACTTCCGCAAGCGCCACACGGGAGGTGGTGCTGCCAACAAAACTGTTGAGGGGTATGGAGCTGCAGGAGGCAGCAGAGGAAGAGGGGGAGGGAGAGGCCGAGGCCGTGGGAGAGGCTTTGGCAGAGGAAGAGGTCGAGGTGATTACAATGAGGGGCATGGGAGCTCTGGAGGCAGGGGGAGCACCCAAATGGAGGGTGCGTGCTGGTACTGCAAGAAGGCTGGACACCCATGGTTCAAGTGTTTCAGCCGGCCTGAGGGATGGGCGCCCCCAGGCATGAAGCCGCCAAGTGGTGAACGCCCACGAGGTGGCGCTGTGCGAGGTTCACGTGCACATGGTGATGGTGCACAAGGCAAAGCCGGCCCTGGAACGTTCCTCATAGTTGAGGATGTGCAAGGGAGTGGGGTTGATGTGGGTTCAGTTGGGAAGGTTGTGATGCACCCCCTCACTCACTGGGTGATCGATTCAGGTTGCACGAGTAACATGACTCCACAGGCAGATTTGCTTGATGAGGTGAAGCCCCCTGGGAAGATCAAGTTTGTGGCTGCCGCTTCAGGTGCTTTGCTCCCTATGATTGGTGTTGGGAATGCCAAGGTAATGGGAGCCAATGGGGGGCTTGTGGGGCTGGGGAATGTGCTGTTGGTTGAAGGTTTGTCCGCTAACCTCCTCTCTGTGCACCGACTGCAGAAAAGCAAGGCCAAAGTGACCTTCGGCCCAACCAGCTGCCGTGCAAAGCTTGGGAAGTTGCTGCTGTGGGACTTGGAGGAGAAGAGCAGCTGCATCAAGGACCTATGGCAGCTGCCTATCATTCCTTGGAATGGAAAACCACCAGCAACGGCAGCGGCAGCTTCAACGGCTAAAGCAACAGCGGGAGGAGAGGAGACTGCACCAACTGGTGTGGCCCTGGATGCAGTCAAGAAGGTGCAGTAGTCAGAGTAGCCACATGGTGAGGTGCTTGCTGGTGTGGATGCAATCGCTGCATGGGCAAAGGCTTCATCTGGGAATGGTGATGCCAATTGGGAGACGTGGCACGAGAGGCTGTGTCACATCAACATTCCTATGTTGCAGAAGTTGGTGAAGGATGGGAGCTTGAAAGGGTTGGATGTGAAAGGGGCAGGAAAGGAGATTGGGAGCTGCCCTACATTGAAACCAAGTTCATGAATTTTCCCTTCAGCAGCAGCACGGGACCAGTGAAGGCTCCACTTGCACTTGTGCACATGGACGTGGTGGGCCCCACGAGGGCCCCTTCTCTCTCGAGCAGCCGCTACTTCTTGACCATTGTGGACGACCACAAGTGTGCGGTGTGGTTCTACCCTCTGAAGACTAAGGGGGAGGTGGCAGCGGCTGTTCTTAAGGAGTGGATGCCGAGAGCTCAAAGGGAGAGCGGACACAAGGTGAAGGTGATTCGCACTGACAACGGGGGAGAATTCATTGGCGCTGATTTTGAGGTGGTGCTAAAGAAGAAGGGGATCCAGCATCAGCTCACAATGCCCTACAACCATCAGCAGAACGGCGTGGCTTAGCGGTTCAACCGGGCCCTGCAGGAAGGTGCTCGCACTCTCCTTGGGCGTGCAGGGCTGCCGGATCCGTTTTGGGTGACTGCACTGCGGCAGGTCCCCCTTGTGAAGAACAGGTTGCTGGCGGCTATGGGGAACAAGCAGTGGGTCCCCTACACCAAGTGGTATGGGAGTGCACTTGCAGTCAACATGCTGAGAGCGTACGGGTGCATGGTGGTGTTTCATGTGCCGAAGGAGAAGAGGGGAAAACTGGAAGCTTCTGGGAGATGGGGAGTGCACTTGGGGCTTGCTAAGGATCACAAGGGCTGGCTGATTTGGGACTTGACCAGCCAGCAGCTGACTGTGTCGAGGGATGTGAAGTTCCTCGAGTCCTTAGACTACAAGGAGTGGAAGCAACAGCAGGAGAAGCTTCCTACTACACCGCTGATCATTGAGGCTGATGAGGTGCAGTGGCCTTCGAGGCAAGTGCAGGTCACTGTGTCAGAGGAGGAGATTTCTGGGGTGACTGAGAATGGGGGAGAACCTGAGGTGGAGGAGCAGCAGCAGTAGCAGCAAGGTGCTCCACAAGGTGCCGCACGTTCTGCTGACCGTCCTAGGAGGGATGTGCGCCCTCCTAACAGGCTGACCTATCACAGCTTTAGCAAGCCAAAGGTGGTACCGGCTGGGAGTGTGGCTGAGCAGTATGATGAGGATGAGATAGCACACTGCTACTGGGCAGCCGCCCCTGAGCCCAAGACGCTAGCCGAGGCGATGAGTGGTCCCGATGCTGAAAAGTGGAAGCAGAGTGTGAAGGAAGAGTATGACTCTCTGCTGGAGAACGAGACGTGGGAGCTGTGTGAGCTGCCACCTGGGAAGAAGACCATTTCTTCCAAGTTGATCTTCAGGCATAAGTACGGACCTGAAGGGGCGCTGACCCACTACAAGTCAAGGCTTGTGGCTAAGGGGTTTCAGCAGACAAAGGGGAAGGACTTCGACGAGATTTTTGCTCCTGTGGGGAAAGGCACAACACTGCACGTGTTATTGGCAATGGCTGCAAACCGTGGATGGCGGGTGAAGCAGATGGACATTACCACCGCCTTCCTCAACGGGATCATTCTGGAGGAGCTGTACATGTTACAGCCTGAGGGATTGGATGATGGGAGCGGCAGGGTGTGCAGGCTGAAGAAGGCCATCTATGGCCTGAAGGAGGCTCCTCGCGCATGGTACCACAAGCTGGAGGAGACACTGCTGGGTGGGGGGTTCAAGAAGAGTGAGTGCGACCATAGCTTGTTCCTGCTGCAAGAGAAGGAGCAATTCCTCATGCTCCTGGTGTATTTGGACAACATCCTGCTTTTCTCTGACTCGTTTGCAATGATTGAGCGCGTGGAGGAGATGCTGGAGATGCAGTTCAAGTGTTCCAAGATGGGAGATGTGAAGTATTACCTTGGGATGCATGTGGAGACGGACCTTGACAAGGGAGTGTTGAGGTTGCACCAAAGGAAGTACTGTGAGGGGATGGCCGAGAAGTATGGGCTGCAAGATGGAGGAAAGCCAGCAACCCCACTTCCTTTGGGGTTCACTGTGGAGCCCTCTGCTAATGAGGAGGTGGTGGGTGAGAGTGATAGGAAGCTGTTTCATTCCATGGTTGGGGCGCTCAACTATGCGGCTAACCAAACGCGGCCTGACATTGTCTTTGCAACATCTGGGCTTGCTAGTGTGGTCTCACGCCCCAGTCATGAGCAGTTAGAAGCGGCCAAGAGGTTGGTCCGCTATGTGAGTGCAACGGCATCAGTGGGTTTGGTGTACAGTGCTGTGAGGCAGAGGCTGCAGAGGGGTGCAGCTGATTTGAGCAAGGGGGAGATGCTCTTGACCTGCTACACTGACGCTAGCTTCAACTTTGTGAAGGCTGTTGGCACCAGCATTGGAGGCTACGTGTGCCTATTTGGAGGTGGAGCAGTGAGCTGGCGCAGTAAGAAGCAGAATGAGGTGGGGCAGTCCTCGTGTGAGACAGAGCACATGGCCCTGCATTATGGGGCAAAAGAGGTGGTGTGGTTGAGGCGTTTGTTGGAGGAGATTGGAGTTGGTCAGAGGGAGCCGACTATCATGTTCTGTGACAATGAGTCGGCAGTGAAGTTAGCTAAGAATGCTTGTCTTCATGGGCTGACCAAACACATCAGGCCTAAGTGGCACTGGGTGAGGAGGCTTTTAGACAAGGAGGTGCAACTAGAGATTGTGAAGACCCATCAGCAGGCGGCTGACATTTTCACCAAGCGCCTGGCTGAATCTGAACATTGGAAGGGTATGAAGCTTGTTGGGATGAGTGTGCATTGAGGGTGCATGCTTGAGCTGTGGCATGTGGGATGATGGTAGGCAGTCAGAAGGGGAGTTTGTTATTTGATGCTATCATTTGCATTCACGTCTGTCTGCCTCCCATCACATGTTCGTGCGTTGCATACGTGGTGTGAGCGTGTGCAAGAATTTGTGTTTAATGTGGTTTATTTTTTCTGAAAGTGTGTGAATTTTATTTGGCTTGACAGATATCTGAAGTGACTCCGCTGCTTGAGAGCTTTCCGTCAAGCCAAGTATCGCTTTAATCGGAGCACAAACAAGAAAGTTACGAACATTTGAAGTTTGTATGCTTTTGATATTTGGTTGTGGTGACTATGGGAAGTTGTGGGGTTGACTCCATAAGGGGTACAGACTTTTGGGGGTTGGGAAATTCGTCCCCATCACTGTAGATGCTGCCAAGTGGTTGGGAGGAGCCAAACCAGGTTGGCAAGTGTGGCCAATTTGGGTAAGGTGGATGGCATGGGTTGGAAAATGACAAAAGTAAAAGTGGGGTTCCTATAGGGAAGGGATTTGGTGTGCTTATGGGGTTTCCTTGGTTGGGGACTCCTTGGGGACCTTCCCTCTCGTCCTCCTCTTCCCTCCCACCTGTTTAATTGCTACTCTAACTTCATTGTGTAAAATTGTGAGACTCTTGTGATTGATTTAATTCTCTATGGCAGCATACCCCCCTGTGCGCCGAAATTGATACGTCAAGATTTACTTCACCTCTTGATACCATTCAAATTGGAAATTGTAGCCACATACTAGGGCTACAACATATCTGAGTATGGTGAAGTTTTGATTGTGAACGTTCGTCGACGGCGTTTCTTGTGAGCATGACTATTCTGTCCAAAAATTGAGACCAGCGATTTTGTGATATTTCGGCTCCTAATCTTCATAGACTCCGTCCTTAGTCTCTAACGAGTCTCAGAACCCCCAGGCTCTGCACGCTCAAGCTTAGCACCCCCACGCTCCGTACGCTAAGGCTCAGCACCCCCAGGATCCGCACGCTCGGGCTTAGCACCCCCAGGCTCAAAACCCTCAGATTCAGCAACCCCAGGCTCAGCACCCCCAGGCTCCGCTCGCTCAGGCTCAACACCCCCAGACGCAGCACCTCTAGCAGTACCCCCACCAGCAGCACCAGCGTCCTTTTTTTGCACACATAATGCAAAAAACAAAATGCACACGTTTGTAGGAAATCGTAGCGGTCGAAGTGACAACTTGCGTATGAACACACAAAATCGAACCACAAAATGAAAGACTCCCTGGTATAGTGTACATTCAACACACAAAACAAAAATGACATAAAACATGCAAACAAAATGCTTGACGGTTGTGCTACTTACTTGTTTCATGGCGACGGTCTGTGCCTCCTTGTCCTCAACCGGAACATCATTTGCGGCTATCGACTCAACGAACTCGGTTGTCAAGCATCGTCGAGTGATTGATGCCTCTGCATTCCGTTTGTTGGACCCGCGGTGTAGGCACTTGACAAGTGCGATGTGCACATGCTCGTACAAATCTGTGCAATAGCACATCAGCACAACCCCACATTGGATGTCGTCCGCCACATGCAGCATTGCATGTACCTTGGGGATATTTAACTCTGACGCCCGGTCCTCCCCAAATTGTTCCAGGGTCGGAGCAGCCATGGCAAGTCGTTAGCCTTGACTTCATCACGGGACTTCCTTAGACTTCACGAGGGCATGACGCCATCCTCGTAGTGATCGATAAATTCTCCAAAATGGGTCACTTCATCCCGACCAATGCCACAGCTACAGCTGAAGCAACGCATCCCCGCTACACTCATCTCAGACAGAGACCCCAAATTCACGAGTAAGTTCTGGAAGGAGCTCATGGGACTCTTGGGGACTAAGCTTGCAATGTCTTCAGCATACCATCCCCAGACTAACAGACAGACAAAGCGCCTCAATTAGGTGGTTGAACAGTTACTGCGCACAGCTTGCAAAGACGACGTCCGCCACTGGGACATACAGTTACCGGCCCTAGAGTTTGCTTACAACAACGCGTCACATGCAGCCACACGGAAAACCCCTTTCTTCCTGTGTTATGGATGAGAACCACTCACACCCTAGCAGCCAACCACACTGGCACATGTCCAAGCCGCACACTACTTTGTCATCACCATGCAGCAGCTATGGGAGAAGACTCAGCGACGTCTCACCATAATGCAGAACTCCCAAAAGCAGTATGCCGATCGCAAGCGACATGATCACTTAGTACAAGTCGGAGATCAGGTGCTTCTTGACACGCGCAACTTGACCTTGGCATCCAAGCTCCGGCCTCGCTTCTGTGGTCCTTTTCGCGTTGAGGCATAGGCGACACGAGTAACATTCCGCTTGCGCATACCTACTACGTCGAAGCTTCACAATGCTTTCCATGTTCAGCTACTGAAGCCCTTTAAGGACCCAAATCAACGGTTGCAGGGATTCCAGCTACCGCCACCACCACCTGTTATTGTATAGGATGAACCAGAGTACAAGGTGGAAGAGTGCTCCCTCATCAACGGTGTCATGGCAACATGCTCGAGTTCCTGAAACGCTGGAAGGGATATGACCCATCGAATGACAGTTGGGTTGCAGAAGCTGATATGGGCAATGCACGCGGTGCTCTCAAGGGTGTATCTCACGCCACCCAGCTTTGAGGGGGGGGCGTGTGAGAGTAGGACGGCTTATGCTGGCTTTGCTAGCTTGCCTAGACTTGATTATGCTATATCTAGTTTGGGTTATATTTATCATGCATAGATATGCTTGATTTCCAAGGTTAGATTCATTCCTATATTTTATTATAGTTATAGCACCAAACCAGGTTACGCATACCGAACTCAAGCCTATTCAGTTTCCACCGAATTGCTTTCTACTGAGTTCGGGAAGGTTCTGTTCGGGACGGTTCGCGACCCTCAAAACATTCGCTTAATACCTGGGTTACCTGCCTTGTGTTGAGCCTACGCTAAACGAAATAATTGTCCTTATGGATTCGATATGTAGAGTAAGTGGCGTCCAATCGTAAAATAAACATGTATTCTATTGTACAAATTGCATATAGGGCTCGTGTCATGTGTTACTAGTTTCTATAGGCGCCCTCTAGCCTGTCAAACGATGGAGCTCTAACGAGTCAGCTTTTCTCTCTCGACACCCCATACGGACAAATCCTTCCAAAATGTTTCACGCATTATTTCGAGCGCAGTTATATCTAGTTTCGTTAGGTACAGAGGCGATTACCAGCGTGGTCTACGATCTTACCTTAGTGCTATCTCCCCCGCAGCATGAAGTGCCTTAGTGTGGAGAAGCAGAAGCGCATCATGCAGCTAATTCAAGAGGGGCGTAGTTACCGCCAAATCGTTAAGGAGATGGGTGTTTCAAAGTCCGCCGTCCATGACGAGCTCCTCCGCCATGTCGGTCCGCAAACGTATGATGAGCTAGTGCCGTGACCGGCAAAACTTGGTCGGCCGCGCAAGCTACCCGAGCAAATCGCGCAGATAGTCATAAGGTCGATAGTTCAATGTGAATTGAGATCCGCCGAGGCAACCGCGGGAATGATTGCTTCTACACACGGCATCAATGTCACTGGCATCACTGTTCAAAACACTCTCACGCGACATAGAGTTAAGGCGATTGAAAAGCCGTCTAAGCCTAGACTATCTGAGAAAAACATCGACGAACGCAGGCAGTGGGCCAAGGACCATTAGCACTGGACGATGGACGATTGGAAACACGTCATTTGGAGCGATGAAACAAAGGTCTGCCGGTTTATTAGCGACGGACGAAGTTGGGCCTGGATTAGACAGGACTGCCCCATGGAGCCGCACCATGTGAAACAGACCGTCAAGCATGGCGGCGGCTCCATCATGATTTGGGGGTGCATGACATACAACGGCGCGGGTTTTATGTGCAAGATAGAGGGAAGGATGAACGAGGAGTTGTACCGTTCAATCCTGCAAGATGGGCTTCAACATACTATCGAGAATTACGAGCTCAATCCCGAGGCAGTCGTGTTCCAGCATGACAACGAACCCAAGGATACGTGCAAGCTGGTAAAAAAGTACCTTGCAGAGCAGCCGTACTCTGTTCTCCCATGGCCCGCATCTAGTCCGGACCATAACCCCATAGAAAAACTACGGGTTTACTTGAAGAAGTAGCTGGTTGCTTACCCCCGCCCACCTGTAGGCATTCTTGAGCTGTGGGACAGAATTCAAGTGGAATGGGAGAAAATCCCCGCGGCCTGGTGCAGTGAATTGATCGACATCATGCCCCGGCGTGTGCGTGCTGTGCTCAAGGCCAAGGGTCGCTGGACCAAGTACTAGATTCAGCCTGGTTTGCATGCGTGACTGTATTTGTAAGAAACCGTCCATATGACACTATTTGCCTAATTCCTTTCCTGCTGATTGCTGAGCCGAGTTAATGGCCATGTAGCATTGTGTTTCCATGTACAACCCTCCAGGTTTTAACCTTGTGGCGCCCTTTGATTAAGGCTTAAATACGGTAGCAACTAATGCAAATTTTCCATCCATATATCTTGGCATGCGGACAATCATTTCGTTAAGTGTATATGTAGCCTCGCCTTGTACCCAGGTGGATCATTCAATTGATTTTTCTTTCCGAAACCAGATCCTCACATGGTGCACCAACAGCTCAAGTACCTCCAATACCAACAGCTCCAGTACCTCCAGCTCTAGCACCTCCAGCACCGGTATTTGCAGTACCTCCAATGTCTCCAATTCTAGCACCTCCAGTACTAGCAGCTCCAGTACCTCTAGGACCAGCAGCTCCAGTATCTCTAGGACCAGCAGCTCCAGTACCTCTAAACCTACGCGGCCCCGTCACCGCCCCTAAGAAGCCCCGCTGCCGCTCCTAAGCGGCCCCGTCGCCGCCGGTAAGCGGCCCTGACGCTGCCTCTACGTGGCCCTGTTGCCGCCTCTAGCGGCCCCGTCGCCGCTCCCCTCCCTACGCGGCCCCGTCGCTGCCCCTAGCGGCCCCAACGCCGCCTCTACGAGAAGCTCAGCAGCAGAGCTGCCGAGCCGCCCAGCAACAAAGCCACCAAGCCGCCCAGCAGCAGAGCAGACGAGCCGCCTAGCCACCGAGTTGCCCGACACCCGAGCCGCTCAGCAGCCGAACCGCCGGACCGCCCGACAGCCAAACCGCCGAGCCGCCCGACCGCCGAGCCGCCCAGCAGCCGAGCCGCCGAGCCGCCTGACAGCCGAGCCGCCCAGCAGCCGAGCCGCTGAGCCGCCGAGTCGCCCTGCCGTCGAGCCGCCACGATTCCTACCGGCGCGCCCCGGCCCTACTTACTCATACAGGTGAGCTCACTCCTTGCTAGACCTCTACAGTCATGGCTACCCCAAGTGTTCTTACCTTACACACTGAGGGTCATGCGGTTGACTTTGAGGTCTGGGTCAATGACCTCCAGCTGTTCCTCCAGTGCAATAGGGCAGACGGCCTCTCTCTGTTCGACCTCACCTCTAATGCCTCCCCTGCCCCGCCTGCAACTGCTCACAGCACTGTTCGCTCACAGTGGGCCACACGTGATGCTACTGCTCGCCTTGCTGTGCGTCGCCACTTACCTACCGCTGAGCGTGCACACTTTAGCCAGTACAAGAGTGCTCGGACCTTGTACGATGCTGTAGTTGCACGCTACTCTTCCCCTGCCGCCTCATACTACCGTACCTCTTCCCTGACCTTGCTGCCTTTCCCACAGTCACTGACCTCATAACGCACCTCCGCACTAGTGACACTCGCTACCGTGCTGCGCTTCCTACTGAGTTCTGTGCCAGGAACCCCCCCCCCCCCCCCCCATGTACATCACTCTCTAATACATAGTCACCCGGCTCCCTGACTCTCTTTGCTTAGTCAGGGAGACTTCCTCTCAGTTTGCCCCACCACACTCACAGTAGACCTCTTCGAGGAGCGCCTCCTAGCAGCAGAGAAGAGCATCATAGCTACAGGAGCCTCTTGCGGTGACCCTCGCACCCCCATCTTTGAGGGGTGTTTCTCCTCCCCCCTCTTGCCCTCTATTGCTTCTGCTGTTGCTGCAGACCTCGTTGGTTTCTATGGGGTCGGCGCTGCGTCTGAACCTACCAGGCGACATCGCATCGGCAAGGGCAAGGGGGGCAAGGGAGCTAGAGGGGCTAGCGGGGGCGGTGGAGGTGGTGGTGGCGGCGGTGGAGGGGGTGGGGGTGGTCGTGGGAGTGGTGGCGGGGGTGGTAGCGGCGGTGGCAGCAGTGGAGGCAGAGAAGGCGGCGGTGGTGGCGGAGGGAGTGAAGGTGGCGGAGGTGGCAGAGGCGGCGGAGGTGGCGGAGGCAGCGGAGGAGGCGTCGGCGGCGGAGGTGGAGCTGGTCGCAACTCTGCACAGAGGAGTGGGTCCGGTGGTGGTCCGCGCCAGCACCAGCAGCGCACTCGTGAGACCCTGTCCCCTCACCAGCTTCGTGAGAGGTACGCTGCGCGTCAGCGCGGTGGGGGTACTAGTCCCTGCAGTTACGTTCTCTGTACCGGCGACCGCGCTAGTGAGCAGTACGGGGGCCCGCACTCCACCCAGCGCTGCTTCGGCCGCCTGACGGATGCGTGGCGTCATCAGTTCTCTGAGGCGTCAGAGATCCCTTGATAGGGAGATCTGTCTAGGGCGGGGGTTGCCATCTTTGATCTTGACCATGATGCTATTCTTGCTGCCATGTATGCTGTGACAGTTACTGTTGAGGGTGACTGCTACCTGTGTGCTCCGCCTGACCCGGGCATTGAGGCTACTGCTCTAGGTGCTTCTGAGGCTGCTGCTCTAGGTGCTAGTGCGTCTGCTGCCCCAGGTGCTAGTGCGTCTGCTGCCCCAGGTGCTGGTGAGTCCACTCTCTTGGGTACTACATCGGCTCAGGCCCTACACACCTTCACCCTTAACTCGGGTGCTTCCCACTCCTTTCGAGACCACACCACGCTTATGCCGCTTAGTCGGCTGGCTGCAGTCTCCCCAGCGGACCCCTCTGAGGGTCCTGTCCTTGCTAGCTTCTCCACAGTCTTACCGTGCCTCGCAGCCCCCTCTGGCACCGTGTCAGGTCTCTACCTCCCCTCGTTCTCTACGAACTTGGTGAGTAGAGCAAACCTACAGGATTGAGGGTTCGACCAGTTCACTCTTGCGAGTCAGCGGGTGACACACTGCACGTGCACTCGGACAGGCCGACACTTGGCCACGTTCACCCGTCGGCCAGGGTCGAGCCTGTACACACTTACTACTGAGTCTCCTCCGGCTGCTGAATCTGGCCAGGTAGCTGCGTCGAGTCAGGTGTTTGCTACAGCGTCCAGGTGTGGTCCTGAGTCTGCTCCCTGCTCGTGTCGTCTCCTGTCCCACCAGACTCCCTTGGCACCACCGCATTGGTCACCCCTCCCTGCCTCGTCTCCGAGGCATGGTCTCCCGTGTCCTTGTCTCTGATCTCCCCCGGTCTCTCCCTCCCCTACCTCCGGGGCCTGCCCCTAACTGCGTCCCCTGTGTCCAGGGGCGACAGCGCGCCGCCCCTCACTCCTCCGAGTTTCCTCTGACAGAGGCTCCGCTGCAGACACTCCACATGGACGTGTGGGGCCCCGCCCGCGTCCGTGGACAAGGGCACGAGCGTTACTTCCTCTTGGTGGTTGACGACTACTCTCATTACACCACAGTCTTCCCCTTGCGCAGCAAGGGTGACGTCACTGAGGTGTTGATTGACTGGATCCGCGCAGCTCGTCTCCAGCTTAGAGAGAGTTTTGGCTCGGACTTTCCTGTTTTGCGTTTGCACTCTGACAGAGGCCGGGAGTTTTCATCTGCCCATCTGGGAGCCTTCTGTCGTGCACAGGGCATCCGCAAGACCTTCACGCTTCCGGCCTCTCCACAGAAAAATGGGATTGCTGAGTGCCGTATTGGCATGGTCATGGACGTCGCTCGTACGTCCATGATGCATGCAGCTGCCCCCCATTTTCTGTGGCCGTTTACAGTTCAGTACGTGGCACATCAGCTCAACCTTCAGCCCCGGGTCTCCTTGCCAGAGACCTCCCCCGCATTGCGGTGGACAGGGAAGGTTGGCGATGCGTTGGCGTTTCGGGTCTGGGGACCTCGGGCGTTTGTCCGCGACTTGTCTGCGTAGAAGCTGTCTCTCCGTACTGTTCCCTCCGTCTTCCTTGGCTTCCCCCCTGACGCGCCTGGCTGGCAGTTTTACCACCCCACCTCACGACGTGTTATGTCCTCCCAAGACGTCACCTTTGATGAGTCGGTACCTTACTACAGTCTTTTCCCCCCACCGCCGCTCTTCCTCGCGCCAGGTCCTCCCGCTGTAGACCCCCTCCCCCCTTAGGGTCCTGCCCTGTCAGGAGTGTCCCAGGAAGACGCAATCGAGCCTGTCAAGGTAGTTGTCGACTCTGGTGCTATTGGAGGTGCTGAGCCTGCGAGTGCTGAGTCTGGGGGTCTTGCAACTAGGGTTCTGTGTCTGGGGGTGCTGAGCCTGGGGGTGTTGAGTCCCGGGGTGTGGAGTGTGGGGGTGCGAAGCCTGGGGGTGTGGAGCCTGGGGGTGCTAGGTCTGCTCGTGTGGTGGCCGGCGGTGCTTCGTCGAGGCGGGAGCCGCTCTCTCCTCAGAAGCTGCGTGAGTGGTTTGCCCGGCGCTGAAGGTGTGTTGCTGGAGGTGGAGCTACTACTGTTGCTACTGGTCCCAGAGGTGCTCGTACTGGTGGTGCTGGAACTATTGGGGCTGGGGGTGCTGCTGAGGCTACCGGAGTTAGTACTGCTGGAGGTACTAGTGGAGCTGCTGACGGTACAAGAGCTGCCGATCCTACTGGAGTTGGTGCTTCTGCAGCTACTGGTGCTACAGGAGCTGAGGCTGCAGGGGGTGATGGCACTGGTGGTTCTGCTTGCGCTGGTTTGTCTAAGGGTGCTGGATTTGGCGATGTTGGAGCTGGAGGTGCTGTTGGCGCTAGTGCTGCCGCTTGGGGTGCTCGTACTACCCCTGCTGGTTCTGGAGGCGCTGCGCGGCCGCGGCCGTACTTCGTTCCGCTCCTTGAGCAGGTTCTTGGTCTCTTGCCCTGTGCTGGTCCTCCTCCTCCCTTAGAGTGTCCACAGCCTCTCAAGTTACAGTCACAGTTATAGCCCACCTCCCCTCTTCCTGCTCCTTCTCCCTACACTGGTCCCACTGGAGGTCTTGCTGAGCATCGTGAGCCTGCGTCTAGTCTTTCGTCGCCTGTTCGTGCTGCTCGCACTAGTCGTCCTGTTCCGCGTCCCCGTCCTCGTGCTGTCCGAGGCACACACCAGATGGCACTGCGTCCTTCCACTGCTCCTCTGCGTGTCCCGTTGCCGTCTCCTCCAGAGTCCTCTCTTCCTTTTCTTGTTGACCCTGAGTGTGAGTCTCTTCGTGCTGCCAGTCCTACAGTCACGTGTCTCCTGGCCACTGATGTCACTGACCCTTCCTTTGAGTCCACTACTGCGTCGGCTCTAGTTGCAAAGCTTGTCGACTTTGCTGCTCGCTGTCATCTAGACTACGCTGCTAGTCTTGTTGCTGAGTGTGAGTCTGTCTGTCCTCCGTCGCGCGGGCGGTGAGTGTGCTCTTAGCACCGACGTCCTTGAGGACAAGCAGGAGGAGTTCCAGTGTTTTGCTGCTGCTTTGCCTCATCTCGTGTCCATGCTAATTGCCCTTGACGGAGACCCGGATGCACTAGACATCCCGAATCCTCGATCCTACGCTGAGGCGATCGAGGGTCCCTACTCCTCTCAGTCGAAGTCAGCCATGGACGCCGAGATGGCTTCCTGGAAGTCCACAGGCACCTACATCGACGAGGTTTCCCCACCTGGGGCGAACATCGTCACTGGAATGTGGAATTTTAGGCTGAAGCGGCCACTAGGTTCTCTGCGTGTCTTCAAGGCGGGTTACGTTGCTCGAGGCTTCAGTCAGCGGCAGGAAGTTGACTACTTTCAAACCTTCTCTCCCACCCCGAAGATGACCACTCTTTGGGTGCTGCTGCACATAGCCGCTCAGCGCGACTACAACCTTCACTCTCTTGACTTCAGCACAACTTTCCTGCAGGGCAGCCTCCACGAGGAGATCTGGCTGCGCCGCCCACCTGGCTTCACTGGGTCGTTTCCTCCTGGTACCCAGTGGAGCCTCCAGTGGCCAGTCTACGGTCTCTGCCACGCGCCCCATGACTAGCACGATACAATGAGGACTACACTTGCGGCTCTTGGATTTGCTCCTTCTATTGCCGACCCGTCGCTGTTTCTACGCACCGACACCTCTTTGCCGCCGTTCTACATCCTCGTGTATGTCGATGACTTGGTCTTTCCCACAGCTGACACTGCTTGACTAGCCCACGTGAAGTCCGAGCTGCAGAAGAGACACACGTGCACAGATGTGGGTGAACTACGCAGCTACCTTGGCTTGCAGATCACTCGGGACAGAGCACAGCGTACCATTACCCTGACTCAGTCACACATGGTGCAGGAGGTCCTTCAGCGCTTCGACTTCACGTACTCCTCACCTCAGGCCACTCCTCTGTTTACCCGCCACTAGCTCTCAGCTCTGCCTTCGGATGAGTCCGTAGAGCCGAGTGGCCCGTACCTTGAGCTTGTTGGCTGCCTCATGTACCTGATGACCTGTAGACGACCTGACCTTGCATACCCTCTTAGCATCTTGGCATGCTATGTTGCTCCTTGGAGACACCAGCCTGAGCATATGGCTGTGGCGAAGAGGGTGTTGCACTACTTGTGCAGTACGTCCGGCATAAGGCTAGTGCTTGGAGGGCGACGTCCAGTGGTCCTCATAGGTCACGCAGACACTTCTTGGGCTGACGACCAGGCTACGCAGCGGTCGTCACAGGGTTACATCTTCGGCCTTGGCTCTGGCTCTATTTTGTGGCGGTCTACCCGCTCGTCTTCTGTTCTCACCTCCAGTTGTGAGGCTAAGATCTACGAGGGGGCCATGGTTGCACAGGAGCTACGCTGGCTTACCTACCTGCTGAGTGACCTCGGAGAGCCGCCTCGTTCTCCTCTAGTTCTGTACGTAGACAACAAGGCCATGCTGGCCTTGTGTCGAGAGCAGAGACTGGAGCACAGAACGAAGCAGATTGCTCTTCGCTACTTCCTCGCTCGTGAGCTGCAGCAGCGTGGTCACCTACGCCTTGCTTACGTGGCCTCTGAGGCCAACACTGCTGATATCTTCACCAAGGCACTTCCGCCTTGTGATCATCAGCGCTTCTGTACGTTGGTAGGTCTTGTGCCTACTTGGCCTCACTTGCTCACTTCTTGACCTTGCTTGTACGGTGATCTTCTTATACTTGCACTTGCTTGTTTATCTATATATATCTGATCTTGTACTATGAACTGTTTATACCTACATTTGCTTGTTTACCTATATATCTGATCTTGCATCTTGTACAGGGCAGGGTGGCGCGTGGGCCGTAGGATAGTGCGGCACGGAGGCTGCACGTCAGGGCGGCGCGAGGGCCGCAGGGCAGGGCGACGCGTGGGCTGCAAGTCACGGCGGCGCGCGGGCTGCAGGGCAGGGCGGCGCTCGTGCTGCATGGCAGGGCGGCTCGTGGGCGGCAAGGTAGGGTGACGCGCAAGCCGCATGGCAGGGCAATGCGCGGGCTGCAGGGCAGGGCAGCAAGCGGGTAGGTCGCGGGCAGCTGCAACAGCGCGCGGGGAGCATAGGCAGCGTGCGGGCAAGGCGCGCGTAGGCCTCAGGCAGCGCGAGCAGGGCACGCGCAAGGTGGCGTGCGGGTCGTGCGCTAGGAAGTAAGCGGACGGCACGACGGGCAAAGCAGAGTGCGCGGGGCAGCGCAAGCAGGGTAGGGCAGTACAGGCTGTTCGGACAAGCCGGGTAGGTTTAAACTAGCGGTGGGCCCTAACGGAGCGGTCCTACAGAGGATGGACCCGCTCTGTATACAATGTAATAAGTAGAACGTAGGGATGGATGACTAGTGGGGTAGAATGAGTACAAGCACTAGGAATGACCTTAAGTGTTGTACTCCTTAAAATATGCCCCTTTACAACCTAGAGATAACAAATGCAATTGAACACGAGTACATCTACAATCACATTTCGATCGAGAGACTTCCCGCTTCTAAGTGGCCATAAGCCACACCTCTTAGAATCTAGGCATGAATGAATGTGCACTATCGAGAGGATAGGTACAATGAGAAAACCCTAAGGGGATATATCCCACAGTATCTACCCCACTATAGCCTACCTAGAAATATAATGTATATGCATATTTTTTACACACACCCATAGGCAAACTGGGTGAGAGCAAGAGGTCACAAGACCAGTCAAGAAAAAGCAAAACAAGCTGAGGGTGGACCACAACGTCACCACACACACTGAGCACAAGCAAAAGGCCAGAAGGCCAATTCACATGCAGAGGTATCTATGCAACAAGAACATTACAGTGATCTCTACCTAGCAAGAGCAAGCATGCAGGTATATATATATATCACAGTACTAGGAGAGTCTACAACAAGTGAGGAAAAGTGGGAACAAGGCCTAACAAAGTGCAGAAATGCTGTTGATCACCAGACGGAAGTGCCTTGGTGAATATATCAGCAGTGTTGGCCTGAGTGGCCATGTGAGCAAGACAAAGCTGACCTCTCTGCTGCAACTCTCGAACCAAGAAGTAACGCAGAGCGATGTGCTTTGTTTTGTGCTCCATTCTGTGCTCCTAACACAAGGCAATGGTGGCCTTGTTGTCTACGTGTAGCACTGGAGGAGAACGAGGCAGCTCTCCCAGGTCGGTCAGCAGATAGGTGAGCCAGCGTAGCTCCTGTGCAGCCATAGCTTTGGCGTACATCTTAGCCTCACAACTGGACCCGAGAACAGAAAACGAGCGTGTAGACCGCCAAGAAACACAGCCAGAGCCAAGGCTGAATGTGTAACCCTGTGACGACCGCTGTGTAGCCAGTTCGTCAACCCAAGAAGCGTCTTAGTGCCTAGTGAGGACAACTGGGCTCCGCCCTCCAAGCAAGAGCTCCATGCCCGATGTACTACACAAGTAGCGCAGTACCCTCTTAGCAGCAACCATGTGCTCTGGTCGGTGCCTACCAGGAGCCATGTAGTGAGCGAGAAGGCCAAGAGGATACGTAAGGTCAGGTTGAGTGCAGGTCATCAGGTACATGAGGCAGCCCACAAGCTTTGGGTAAGGACCACTCGGCTCTACGGACTCATTCAAAGGTGGAGCTGAGAGCGAGTGACGTATAGCCAGAGGAGTGTGCTATGGCGAAGACCAAGTGAAACCGAAGCGCAAAAGGACCTGGTGCACCATGTGTGACTGAGTCAGTGTGATGGTGCGGCATGCTCTGTCCCGGGTGATCTGCAAGCCAAGATAGCTGCGCACTTCACCCAAGTCTATGCACGCGTGTCTCTTCTGCAGCTCTGACTTCACCACGGCGAGAGCCTCAGTGTCAGTAGTGGCAAAGACCGAGTCGTCAATGTACACGAGGATGTAGAACGGAGGCAACGAAGTGTTGGTGGGCAGAAACAGCGACGCGTCAGCAGTAGAAGGCGCGAACCCAAGAGCCGCAAGTGTCGTCCTAAGTGTCTCGTGCCACTCACGTGGCGCTTGGCGGAGACCGTAGACTGGCCGCGGGAGGCTCCACTGGGTACCAGGAGGGAACGACCGAGTGAAGCCAGGAGGGTGGCGCAGCCAAATCTCCTCGTGCAGGCTGCCCTTTAGGAAAGCTGTGCTGAAGACAAGAGAGTGAAGCTCGTAGTCACGCTGAGCGGCAACGTGCAGCAGCACCCGAAGAGTGGTCATCTTTGGGGTGGGGGAGAAGGTATGGAAGAAGTCAGCTCCCTCTTGCTGACTGAAACCTCGAGCAACGTAACGAGCCTTGAAGACAAGCGGAGAACCTGGCGGCCGCTACACCTTGAAAATCCACATGCCACCAACAATGTTCGCCCCAGGAGGGGGAACCTCGTCCACCTTGGTGCCTGTGGACTTCCAGGATGCCATCTCTGCGTCCATGGCTGTCTACCACTGAGAGGAGTACTCACATGCGATCGCCTGAGCGTAAGAGCGCGGGGTCGGGATGTCTGGAGGATCCGGGTCTCCCTCAAGGGCAAGCAGCATGGATACGAGATGAGGCGCAGCGGCTGCAAGACACTCAAGGTCCTCCTGCCTATCCGGAAGGACGTCCGTGCCAAGAGCACACTCACCCCCGACGGACGGAGGACAGACAGACTCAGACTCAGCAACAAGACTAGCGGCGTAGTCTACACGACAGGCAGCAGCAGAGTCAACAAGCTCAGCAACAAAGGCAGACGCACTAGCAGACTCAAACGACGGGTCTGTCACAACTGTGGCTAGCAGACGCGTGACAGTAGGGTGAGCAGCAGGGGTGCGGTCAGACTCAGGCTCAGGAACGGTAGGCAGAGAATACGTAGGAGGGGACGGTAGGGGAATACGCTGAGTAGGAGGGAAAGGACAACGAACCACGAGGTGGGTGACGAGGAGAGCTGGCTGACGCGAACGAGGAACACGACGACCAGAACTACCACAACGGAGAGGCCAGACAAGACGCGACGCAAGCTCACGACGCTCAGTAAAACCCCCTGTCTGCTCAATGTAAGGAGAAGGAGTAGCCAGCGTTGAGCCAGGCTGTAACGGAAGACCAGTAGACGAAGGGAGACTAAAAACCTGACGAAGCACAAAGTCAGACGGCGGCTGAGACGACGGAGACGGTGGAGCAAAGAATAGGCGCTGCTGTGCACTGCCACCAGCACCTGCAGCTCCAGCACCCCCACCAGCTCCTGAACCCTCAGCACCAGCTCCTCTAGGACCAACTCCACCAGCAGCAGCACCCCCAGAACCGACACCTCCAGTCCCAGGGTCTCCAGCAGCAGCACCCCCAGGTCCAGGATCTCCAGCAATAGCACCCTCAGGCTCAGCACCTCCAGCCCCAGCAGCTCCAGTACCTCCAGTACGAGCACCTTCGGGACCAGCACCACTCCAAGCTCCAGTGACGTCAGCAGAAGTACCTCTACCGGCAGAGCCCCGAGCTCCAGAAGCGCGACCCTGACGTCGACTGTACCAGTGGTGTAGCTGCTGAGAGGTGAGAGGCACATGCGGACGAAGGCGGCTACTCCAAGGAGACCACGCAACAGTAGACTTAGAGCCCTCAGCGCCAGCACCTCCAACAACTCTAGAACCTCCAGCTCTAGCACCTCCAGCAGCTCCAAAAACTCCAACTCCGGCACCACCAGCGCCAGCACCTCCAATAGCTCCAGAACCTCTATCTCCAGCGCGACCAGCCTCAGAGTCGACAGCAGCACCTCGAGAAACTTTAGAAGAAACAACTCTAGTAGCAGGATCACCAGCTCCAGCGCCTCCTGCAGTTGGGCCTGTAGCTCCAGCAGCACGATCCTGACGGCTAGCGTAGCACTCACGCAGCTGCTGTGTGGGGAGAGGGAGATGACGACAAGAGTGCAGCGGCGAGGCACCAGCAGAGCGACTACGGAGACGGCCGCTCCATGGAGACTGCTCACCAGACACCGCAGCGCCTCCAGGTGCAGCACCCCCAGACTCAGCACTCTTAGGCTCAGCGCCTCCAGACTCCTCACGCCCAGGCTCAGCACCTCCAGGTTCCACACCCCCAGGACCAGCACCCCCAAGTTCCGCACCCCCAGGCTCAGCACCCCCAGAAGTAGCACCCCGAGCAGGACCACCCTCAACAGGACCTGAGTCACGAGTGACCTCAACCGGCGCTGGAGGAGGGTCTACGTGAGACACACCTGAAGGAGCAGGACCGGGAGCGGGGAGGGGGGCTACCTGGGGAGCACCTGGAGCGAGGAACAGTGGCGAGGGGGGGGAGAGGGAGAGTGCGGTAGGGGAAGAGACAGTAAAAGGGAACCGACTTGTCGAACGTGGCGTCTTGAGAGGGGAAGACACGTCGCGAGGTGGGGTGGTAAAACTGCCAACCAGACGCATCAGGGATAGAGCCAAGGAAGATACAGGGAACACCGCGGGCGGAGAGCTTGTCCACGGTGGTATCGCGAACAAGGGCAAGAGCACCCCAGACCAGCAAACGCGACGCATCGCCAACCTTCCCCATCCACAGCAGTGTGAGCAAGGTCTCCGGCAAGGAGACACGGGGCCAAAGGTTGAGCTGATGCGCGGCGTAGCGGACCGCAAACGGCCACAGAGAATGGGGGGCAGCCGCATTGATCATGGAGGTACGAGCGACCTCCATGACTAAGCCAATGCGGCGCTCAGCCACCCCATTCTGCTGTGGAGAGGCCGGAAGCGTGAACGTCTAACGGATGCCGTGCTCCGCATAGAAGGTTGCGAAGAGGTCTGGGGAGAACTCACCACCTCTGGCCGAGTGCAGATGCAGGACAGGAAAGTCCGTCCCGAACCGCTCGCGGAGCTGGAGATGAACAGTGCGGATCCAATGGATCAAAACATCAGGGACCTCCCCCTTGCGCTGCAAGGGGAAGACCGTGGTGTAACGCTTGTAATCGTCGACAACCAGCAGCAAGTACCGCTCGTGGCCCTATCCACGGATGGGGGCTGGGCCCCACACGTCCAGGTGGAGGGTCTGCAGGGGAGCCTCTGTGGGAGGGAACGAGGAGGAGTGAGGAGCGGCGCGGTGCCGCCCCTCGACACAGGGAAGACAGGGAGGAGCACGCGAGGGTGGGAGGGGAGGGAGAACCGTTGGAAGACCAGAGACAAGGACACGAAGATGCATGCTACGAAGGCGCTGCACCGAGGGGTGACCAAGGCGGTGGTGGCAAAGGAGGGTCTAGTGCGACAAAGCGCGATACGAGCAGGGGGCTGCTAGCTGACCTGACGAAGAAGCAGACGCAGCTATTTTAGGGGACTCAGTGGTCAGTGTGTACAGGTTTCACCCTAGCTGCCGAATGAATGTAGCCAGGTGACGACCCATCTAAGCATACGTACAGTGTGTGACACGCTCATAGGTCGGGGTGAACTGGTGAACACCCGTGTCCTGGAGCGCAGGACCCTCCACCAAGTTCGTAGAGAACGAGGGGAGGTGAAGACCAGACAGGGAGCCAGATGGGACCACCGGACACGGCAGGACCGTGGAGGAGTGCACAAGGACTGGACCCCCAGAGGGGTCTGCCAGGGAGACTAGAACCGGCCGACTGAGTGGCGTGAGTGTGGTGCTGTCGCGAAAGAAGGAGCGCGAAGCACATGAGTCAAGTGTGAAGGTGTAGAAGACCTCACCAGGCGCAGTACCAGAGAGAGCAGACTCACCAGCACCTGGAGCAGCAGCCCCATCGGCACCTAGAGCAAGAGTCGCACTAGCACCTAGAGCACCAGCCTCACCAGCACCTAGAGAAGTAGGCTTTATACATAGGTCAGGCGGTACGCACACGTAACAGGCACGGTCAGCACTAGTAAGCAATGCATACATGGGAGTGAGAATAGCATCATAGTCAAGAGCAAAGATATCTACCTTGTGTCCAAGCAACTCCAGCCATGCGGGGAGCTCACCCTCTTCGCCAAACTCGGTACGCCAAGCGTCGCTCAGACGGGCGAAGCAGCGGGACTGTGTGTGACCAAGCGTCCCGCAAGCCTGACCAACCCGATAACCTGTGCAAATGACGTACGGGCAGCAAACGATACTTCTCGACCCTCTACTCTGAGCGTACCACTCGTGAAGCTGCCGAGACGTAAGTGTCTTGCGTGGACGCTGATGCAGCTGCAGCTGGCCACTGCCAGACGCTCCCAACTGACCAGCTCCATGTGATAGCTACGACGGCTACCGGGACAACCCCAACTAGCGTACCACTCACTAAGCTGCTCGGGCGTAAGAGACTCGCGTGAACGTCATTGGAGTTGCATCTGGCCACCACCGGTAGCAGTAGGAGAAGTAACAGTAGTCTAGCAGTAGTAGCAGAAGTAGCAGCAGTAGCAGCGCGGGCAGGGCAGGCGCGGCAGGCAAGTGGACAGGCACGCAGGCTGGCAGGCAGGTAGATGGCACGGCAGCGCGGTAACAAGGTAGGTGCTCACCATTGGCGGGAAGAGCAGGCGCTCGCCGGGCGAGCAGGGCCGGCGCTCGGCGGGCGGCTGCACGGGGTCCAGGGGCGGCATCACGGGTCCAGGGGCGGCGTCGCGGAGTCCACGGGCGGCTGCACCAGGGGCAGCTGCTTCAGGGGCCAGGGGCGGCTGCTCTGGGTCCAAGGGCAGCTGCTCGAGGGTCCAGAGGCGGCTGCACCAGGGGCGGCTGATGTATGGGCCAGGGGCGGTTGCTCTGGGTCCAGGGGCAGCTGCTCGAGGGTCCAGGGGCGGCTGCACCAGGGGCGGCTGCTGTAGGAGCCAGGGGCGGCTGCTCTGGGTCCGCGGGCGGCTGCTCGAGGGTCCAGAGGCGGCTACACCAGAGGCGGCTACTGTAGGAGCGAGGGGCGGCTGCTCTGGGTCCAGGGGCGGCTGCTCGAGGGTCTAGGGGCGGCTCTTTCAGGGGCCAGGGGTGGCTGCTCTGGGTCCAGGGATAGCTGCTCGAGGGTCCACGGGCGGCTGCACCAAGGGCGGCTGCTGTAGGAGCCAGGGGCGGCTAATCTGGGTCCAGGGGTGGCTGCTCGAGGGTCCAGGGGCGGCTGCACCAGGGGCGGCTGCTGCAGAGGCCACGGGCGGCTGCTCTGGGTCCAGGGGCGGCTTCTTGAGGGTCCAGGGGCGGCTGCACCAGGGGCGGCTGACGCATGAGCCAGGGGCGGCAGCTTCAAGGGCGGCGTAGCTAGTGCAGGGCAGCGCGCGGGGCCGGCGGCAAGCTGCGTGGGCGGCTGACGTGGCGCGCGGGGTCGAAAACGGGCTACGCGAGCGGCGGACGCGGCGCGCAGCGCCTAAGCAGGCTGCGCGCGGGCGACTTAAGCGGCGCGCGGGCCGGCGGCAGGCTGCGCGGGCGGCTGATGTGGCGCGCGGCAAAAAAAAAAAAAGAGCCGCGCGCGTGCAACCGAGGCGCGCGCGGGTAGCAGGCACGGCACGCAGGCAAGTGAGGTAACGTGGTAACTGTGGGGCCCTAATCTTAGGTCCTTAAGACCTCTAGACTCTAGATACCATCTTAGAATCTAGGCATGAATGAATGAGCACTATCGAGAGAATTGGTACAAGGAGAAAACCCTAAGGGGTTATACCCCACAGTATCTACCCCACTACAACCCATCCACAAATATAATTTATATGCATATGTTTGACAACACCGCCTCAACAGCTTTTGCCAATCACCGACGGCTCAATTCACTTTGCAGATACAGATGATGTCGTTGGAAGTTCCAAGACTGTTCTAGAGCAAGCATCCAACCAAGCCTTCTCAGCACACGTACGCACTGCCGCCGTCACAGGACCTGCAGCACCACAGCAAGAAGAAGCAGAGAGAAACAAGTATTACAAGAGGACTGTCTGTTAGCGCGCCGAAGCAAAAATCTGGCATCAACGTATCGCAATAAAGTTACGAGCCATCAGATTCGCCACCCCCATAGATCTCAAAGGATCAAATTCTTCGTCCGCTGGAAGGACCACACCCCTATGGAAAACAGTTGGATGCCTTTGGGCACTGTTGAGAACAACCGTGTCCTCCAAGTGTACCTGCAAAGCCGGGAGTTCTGCGATGTACACGCACCCGTGTATCGGAGGGGCTTCTTGGGGAGCGGGGTAGCGTAAGAAAACTTTCAGCATACCTAACCTCATCATTGTTGGAAACAATCGTTCCTAAGCGCCTCTGTCATGTCGAAACACTAAGGCACAAGCGAAGCAAAGCATATCGAGGCACCAGCGAGTCAACCCTCGGAGGTTGAAGTAACCGCTGGAGGTTACGCGAAAGTCAAAGGTCAGCAACCTTTGACCTGACAAATACAGCGCGACAGCAAGGACACACAACTGACTCATTACAGAGCAGTTGCCCGAGTCGTCACTGTATCAAACCGCAACAGCAACAGTTAAGTAGTTATAACTGTGTCTTTTCATATTCCCTGTATTCATATATAATCTTGTATCTCTTTTCGTGTTAATCAACTTACTTTGCCCTCACATACTAGCGCAAGGTGGTTCACAACTCCTTATTAAACGCTTCCGCTACTACACCAACTTTACCCAGAGTTCACCCTTGCAAAGATCCTAAGGGCTTTTCAGCCCAATATGGTATGAGAGCTATCAGGGGGAATTCAACTTCTTTACCAACAGTATCAATCACCATGGCTACACAAAAGGAAAGGAGCAACTCCAACAGCTCTTAGGGCACTACTCCTACCCCACCTCCTGCCTCTGGCCTACACACAGAGGAGGGCACGACAACAAGACCCAGAGCAACATCTACTGAGAGTCTCGTGAATCAACCTACAGACTTCGACCAGAGCATGATGGAGAAGTTTTTCTCCTTCATGTCCTTCTACGAGCAACACCAGCAATCGGCACCTGCGCAGTCACACAACAGCAACAACAACGGAGCAACACCCATGAGTCTCGACGGCTCATCGTATGCACGAGGAAATCAGCAACAGCAGCCTACCTTTGCTCCATACGAGCGCGGGTCCATCAGCTTCATGCCACACCCACACCCCTCACCTGGACAAGAAAAACCACTGGACGCATTACAAGTTCAGTCGCAGTTTGCACACGTTCTGAAGATGCAGACGTCAAGACACCTTTCGATGGAAAGGACTTCTTCACCTGATTGTTCGAGTTTGAGCTGATAATGGAAGGCGCGCAGATACTCGGGTTCTTCGACGGGTCTCTGCCATACCCAACAAACGGCACACAGTACGAGAAGCAGCAGTACACCTATCAGTCAATGATGGCGTACAGGATCCTACTGAGGAACATCACCCCGACTCAACAGCAGAACATAAGGACTTACCGAGGTTACGGTAACTCCATGGAGTCGCGTACAGATAGCGTAAGTCAAAGTCGGTTAATGGCGCAACTGACAACGGTTGAAATAAAACCAGGGGAGAAAGGAATGGCGTATATCAGTCAATGTTGCGAGTTGCCCGACAAGCTTCTTCGATGCGGAGGGTCGATATCTGAAGACGCCTTCGTGACAGTCATCATCGGCGGCCTCGGTCCTCAATGGCGCGCCACAAAGGCCATCCTCCGAGCTCATGGAAGAATCTCCGAAGCAGCGCCCTGCGCTGAAATCCATGCCGAGCAGCAAGACATGGACCTGCAAGAAGAACGATACAAAAAGAAGACATCAGCACCGGAATTTGCGTTCCACACCCAGCGACGCTACAACCGGCAGCAACAACCAAAGCCAGTACCTCCGTTCTGCCACATTTGCAAAACTTCAGGACACCCGCGTACACACTGCCCGAATCGTCAACAGTCAACAACCCCACAGCGGCAACTTCGACCTTCAAGCAGCCAAATCGCCTCAACGCAAGCAAATCCCACGACTCAAATTCAAGCCTTGACGACCTCAACAGGACAACCTGCACAAGGAGCAAGAAACATCGTCAGCTGCATGGCAAAGTTGACAGACTCCTGCATCACCGAGTCACCACCACACTACTCACCGGAAGAACAACTTGACGAATCCACACCCCGCCGCGAGTCACTTCAGTCGAACCCGACATATGCCGCCATCGCCCAAAGCGAACCATCCGGAACGGACACATGGTTCTTGGACAGTTGCTGCGGACAGCACATGTGCTCCTCGGGACGCTTCGTTCAACGAGAACACCAACTTCAACGCGAAGTTGTTATTACAGTCACCAACAATCAGAACCTGCAAACACGACGACAAGGTGTAGTTCACCTTCAGTCAAGGAAAACAAGCGCTATACTGCAGATGTCAAAAGTACTAGTCGCGGAGGTCCTCAAGAACAACGTCTTCATTCTTGATTTCGTTCCTCACCTTGGCACCGCCGAAAGCGACGCCATCGTTTAGTTCACCGACTGGACACACCCTCCAGACCTTGATCCAGACTTCAGTTCAGAAGGCTTCTGGTATTAACACACCATCCCTGCAGCAGAAAGAACAAGGGCGTTAGCATCAATTCAGACAACATCAGTAGCAGAAGAGACAACATCGGCAGCAGCAGAGACAACATCAGCAGCAGCAAAGACAACATCGGCAGCAGCAGAGACAACATCGGCAGCAGCAGAGACAACATTGGCAGCAGCAGAACCATCAATGGTAGCAGCAGGAATGTCAACACCAATTGCTGATCCTTCAACGACACCGCTCCTCGTCGACGACCCACCACTGACACCAGCGCAACAACTACACCCAGCACCACAAGAAGTTCATCATAGCGCCAACTTCACCACAAGCTTCTACTCCAACTCTAACATGTACCGATGATCACCCGGACATCGCGCCGACGAAAGCACCTGGCACGCAAGGATGGGACATCCAAGCAACACAATATTAAACAATACAATAAGAGCAGGAGTACTCGACAAGGACTCACTCCTACTGACCGACGGACGAGAACTTCAATGAGTACGCGGAACGTGCTTCACCTACCCTGAAGGTGACTTACCACATCGACCGTTCGCGCCTCATCAAAACCCGAGCGCTCCCGCATACGCACCACTCAAGAAGGTGTATAGCGACATCCTGTTCAATCGGGAATCAGGACAAGTAACATACAACTACACGATCACCTTCATCGACGCCGCCACCCGTTACGTTTGGCACCTAAACCTACCTAGCCGCAACATGGCATTCGCAGCCTTCGTTGCCTGGCTACCAGTAGCAGAGAGAGAATCGGGCGTACAACTGAAAAGCTTCTAGTCAGACGGAGGAGGAGAATACACCTCTCAGCAATTCAAGCAGTACCTGGCGGAAAGGGAATCAAGCAGCTCATCTCCCTTCCCTACGCCCATCAACAGCAAGGAATAGCAGAAAGAATGAACAGGACTCTGCACAACAGCATGCGCAAACTGTTATGTGGCATGCGGCTACCCAACCACCAATGGCCTGCAGCAATGGACCACGCTGTCATGCTGCACAATTTGCTGTCGTCATCATCGCTTTCGAACAACGCATCACCGTATCTGCTATGGACAGGGAAATAGGGCAGCACAAAAATGTTACAAGCTTTCGGATGCATGGTACAGTACCGACCCCCAGCAGCACGAGCGGGCCGATGTTCTCAATGAGCACAGTAGGGACTACACCTGGGCATCGAAAAGAATTACAACGCGTGGAAAATCTTCGACGTCCACTCCAAGGAAACAGTAGCAGCACGTGACGTAATTTTCTACGAACGACTCACACTCCAGACATACCTTGGCAACTTGCAAGAAGGTGGTTTTCGTGATGACCGAGCCTTCGCCTCAGCAGCAGACGAAGGTGATTGTGACGAGCAGAATGTGGACAACGCATCAGAAGAAGCTGGACCTCTTCCTATCTGCTCCGTCAACGTTCCCATGGACAAAGACAACCCTCGCGAAAGTGCCAACGCCGAAACCTTCTACCATTTCGTCGGCAACGGTTACGTTGTCAGAATATTATAGCTTATGCATTTGTGTAGGCTGTAGTGGGGTATCCCATAAGGGGTACAACCCAATTGGGGTTAGCACTTGTACCCAAATCTTTCATAGTTCATTCATTCTCATTTCTTGTCATGGTATCGAGCAGGTTCCCTAGTGGGAACGCTACCTAGGGCCCACCACGATTTTTTTTTCCCCTGCCCGGAGCGCGCTTTACTCCTGCCCGAGTCGCGCTTCGTGTGCCCTACCTACACTCGAGCCGCCCTTAGTGGCCCCTCTCACGGCCCCTTACGGCCCCCTAAGGCCCCTCGCGCCGCCCTCTACGGCCCCTCGTGCCGCCTTTACGGCCCCTTACGGCCCCCTAAGGCCCCTCGCGCCGCCCTCTAAGGCCCCTCGCGCCGCCGTTACGGCCCCGCCCAAGCCCCTTACGGCCCCTCCGCGCCCCCGTCTAGGCCCCTTGCGGCCCCGTCTAGGCCCCTCCGCGGCCCCGTCTAGGCACCCTTTCGGCCCCGTCTAGGCCCCTTTCGACCCTGGCTAGGCCCCTTTTGGCCCCGCCTAGGCCCCTCTCGGCCCCGTCTAGACCTCTCTCCGGCCCAGTCGCCGCCACCTGCGGCCCCGTCGCCGCCACCTATGGCCACACTGCCGCCACCTGCGGCCTCGCTGCCACCTGCGGCCCCGCCACCACCTTTGGCCCCGTCGCCACCACCTACGGCCCTGACGCCGTAACCCGCGGCCCCAACGCCCTCCCCTAGCAGCCCTATCACCGCTCCGCCACCCAGCGACCGAGCCACCGAGCACCACAGCACCCGAGCCGCCCACCTACCGAACAGCCGAGCTGCCCAGCAGCCGAGCCGCCCTGCCGCCGAGCCATCCAGCAGCCGAGCCGCCCAGCACCCGAACTGCCCTGCTGCCAAGCCGCCTACCCGCCCTACTGTCTAGCAGCTGCTTTTCCTACCGGTGCTCCCCGGCCCCTCCTTCCTCGGACTTATGAGCTCACTTCCTCCTAGGCCACTACAGTCATGGCTACCCAAAGTGTCCTCACTTTTGATGCTGAGGGCCGTGCCGTTAACTTTGGGGTCTAGGTCGATGACCTCCAGCTGTTTCTCCAGTGCGATAGGGTAGACGGACTCTCTCTGTTCGATCTCACCTCTGGTGCCTCTCCTGCCCCGCCTGCTACTGCTGACAGCACTGTTTACTCGCACTGAGCCACACGCGATGCTGCTGCTTGCCTTGCTGTTCGTCGCAACTTACCGACCACTGAGCGTGCACACTTTAAACAGTACAAGACTGCTCAGACCTTGTACGATGCTGTAGTTGCACGCTACTCTTCCCCTGCCACTGCTGCACTAAGCTGCCTCATGCTACTGTACCTCTTCCCTGACCTTGCTGCCTTTCCCACAGTCGCTGAATTCATTACGCACCTCCGCACTAGTGACACTCGCTACCGCACTGCGCTTCCTACTGAGTTCTGCGCCAAGAATACCCCCACCCCCCCATGTACATCACCCTCTACTACATAGTAACCTGGCTCCCTGACTATCTCCGCGTAGTCAAGGACCACTTCCTCTCAATATGCCCCACCACTCTCACCGTTGACCTCCTCGTGAAGGCCCTCCTAGCGATAGAGAAGAGCATAGTCGTTGTAGGAGCCTCTCGTGGTGACCCTCGCACCCCCGTCTTTGAGGGGTGTTCTCCCTCCCCCCTTTTGCCCTCTGTTGCCTCTGGTGCTGCGACCGACCTCGTTGGTTTCGAGTCGGTCGGCGCTACGTCTGCCCCGAGCGGGAGACGCCGCACCGGCAAGGGAAAGGTGGGCAAGGGAGCTAAAGGGGCTAGCAGGGGTGGTGGTGGAGGCGGTGGAGGGGGTGGGGGTGGTGGTGGGAGTGGTGGCGGGGTTGGCAGCGGCGGCATCAGCAGTGGAGGCGGAGGAGGCAGCAGAGGTGGCTGAGGGAGCAGAGGCAGCGAAGGTGGCGGAGGAGGTGGAGGTGGAGGAGGCGGAGGAGGCAGCGGCGGCAGCAGTGGACCTGGTCGCGGCTCTATGCAGAGGAGTGGCTCCGGTGGTGGTTCGCGCCAAGAGCAGCAGAGCAGCCGTGAGACCCTATCCCCTCATCAGCTTCGTGAATGGTACTCTGCGCGTCAGCGTGGTGGGGGTACGGGTCCCTGCACCTACGTTCTCCGCACTGGCGACCGCGCTGGTGAGCAGTGCAGGGGCCCGCACCCCACCTAGCGCTGCTTCGGCCGCCTGACGGACGCGTGGCGTTACCACTTCTGTGGGGCCTCTGAGATCCATCGCTGGGGAGAGCTATCTAGGGCGAGGGTTGCTATCTTTGATCTTGACTTTGATGCTATTCTTGCTGCCATGTATGATGTTGATGATTATGTTGTGGGTGACTATTTCCTGTGTGTACCGCCTAAACCGGGCATTGAGCCTACTGCTCTAGGTGCTGGTGAGGCTACTTCTCTAGGTGCTAGTGCGTCAGCTACCCCAGGTGTTGGTTAGTCTGCGCTCTCACGTTCTACGTCGACTCAGGCCTTACACACCATCACCCTTGACTCGGGTGCGTCCCGCTCCTTCTTTCGAGACTGCACCACTCTTACGCCGCTCAGTCGGCCGGTTGCACTCTCCCTGGCAGACCCCTCTGGGGGTCCTGTCCTTGCTAGCTTCTCCATTGTCTTACCGTGCCCGGCACCCCCCTCTAGCACCCTGACAGGTCTCTACCTCCCTGCGTTCTCTACGAGCTTGGTGAGTGGAGCGGACCTACAGGATAGGGGGGTCGAGCAGTTCACTCCCGCGAATCTCCGAGTGACCCACTACACGTATGCTCGGACACGCCGACACTTGGCCACGTTGACTCGTCGGCCATGGTCGAGCCTGTACACCCTTACTACTGAGTCTCCTCCGGCTGATAAGTCTTCCCAGGTAGCTGCGTCGAGTCAGGTGTTTGCTGCAGCGTCCAGGTCTGGTCCTGAGTCTGCTCCCTATTTGTGTCGTCTGCTGTCCCACCACACTCTCTTTTGGCACTACCACCTTGATCACCCCTCCGTGCCTTATCTCCGAAGCATGGCCTCCCATGTCCTTGTCTCTGGTCTCAATCGGTCTCTCCCTCCCCTACCTCCTAGACCTGGCCCTACCTGCGTCCCCTGCGTTGAGGGGCGACAGCGCGCTGCCCCCCACTCCTCCGAGTTTCCTCCGACAGAAACTCCACTGCAAACCTCTCCACATGGACGTGTGGGGCCCCGGCTGTGTTAGTGGGCAAGGACGCAAGCGGTACTTCCGGCTGGTGGTTGACGACTACTCGCGTTACACCACAGTATTCCCCTTGCGCAACAAGGGTGACGTCACTGAGCTGTTGATCGACTGGATCCGCATAGCTCTTCTCTAGCTCCGGGAGAGCTTCGACTCGTACTTTCCTGTTCTGCGTCTGCACTTGGAGAAAGGCGGGGAGTTTTCCTCTGCCCGTCTGGGAGCCTTCTAACGTGCACAGGGCATCCGCCAGACCTTCACGCTTCCGGACTCTCCACAGAAAAATGGGATTGCTGAGCGCTGCATTGGCATGGTGATGGACGTCGCTCGTACGTCCATGATGCATGCGGCTGCCCCCCATTTTCTGTGGCCGTTTGCGGTTCAGTACGCCGCGCATCAGCTCAACCTTCAGCCCCGGGTTTCCCTGCAAGAGACCTCCCCCGCCTTGCGGTGGACTGGGAAGGTTGGCAATGTGTCTACGTTTCGGGTCCGGGGATCTCAGGCATTTGTCCGCGACTTATCAGTGGACAAGCTGTCCCCCCTTGCTATTCCCCGCGTCTTCCTTGGCTTCCCCCCTGACGCGCCTGGGTGGCAGTTTTACCACCCCACCTCGCGCCGAGTTCTGTCCTCTCAGGACGTCATCTTTGACGAGTCGGTGCCTTACTACCGCCTCTTCCCCTACCGCACTGCGCCCCTCCGCCTGTCGCCGCTCTTCCTTGCGCCAGGTCCTCCCCATGTAGACCCCCTCCCCCCTCAAGGTCCTGCCCCGTCAGGTGTGTCCTAGGTAGACACAGTCGAGCCTGTCGATGTCGCTGTTGACTCTGGTGTTGCTAGAGGTGCTGAGCCTGTGGGTGCCGGGTCTGGAGGTGCTCAGTCTGGGGGTGCTGAGTGTGGGGGTGCTGAGATTGCGGGTGCTAAGCCTGGGGGTGCTGAGCCTAGGGGTGCTGAGCCTGGGGGTGCTGAGCCTGGGGATGCGGAGCCTAGGGCACTGGTTTTTCTCTCGTGGCCGCCGGCGGTGCTTCGTTGAGGCGGGAGCCGCTCTCTCGACAGGAGTTGCGCGAGTGGTTTGCCCACCGCTGGAGACGTGCTGCTGAGATTGGAGGTGCTGCTGGGGCTCCTGGAGCTGCTGGCGGTGCTGGTGCTGCTGGAGCAGGAGCTGCTGGGGGTATTGGCGCTGGTGTTTCTATTACCGCTGGTGCGTCTTGGGGTGCTGCTGAGGCTGCTGGTGCTGACGGTCCTACTGGAGTTGGTGTTGCTGTAGCTGGAGCTGCTGGGGGTGTTTGCGCTTGCCGTGCTGCTGGCAGTAGTGCTTCTGAGGGTGCTAGGGTTGGCGCCGTTGGAGCTAGAGGTGCTGCTGGCGCTAGTGCTGCCGCTAGGGGTACAGATGCCGTCCTTGCTGGTTCTAGAGGCGTTGCGCGGCCGAGGCCGTACTTCGATCCGCTCCTAGAGCAAGTTCTTGGTCTCCCGCCCTCTCTTGGTCCTGCTCCTCCTTAGAGAGTCCACAGCCTATCTAGTTGCAGTCACAGTTACAGCCCGCCTCCCCTATACCTGCTCCTTCTCCCCACACTGGTCCTATTCAAGGTCTTGCTGAGTGTCGTGAGCCTGCGTCTCTTCCTGCGTCACCTGTTCGTGCTGCTCGCACTAGTGGTCGTACTGCGCGTCCGCGTCCTCCTTCGGTCCCTAGCACACACCAGATGGAGCTGCGTCCTTTCACTCCTCCTCTGCGTGTCCCGTTGCCGTCTCCTCCAGAGTCCTCTCTTCCTACTCTTGCTGACCCGGAGTTTGACTCTCTTCGTGCTGCTAGTCCTTCGGTCACGCGTCTCCTTGCTACTATTGTCACTGACCCTTCCTTTGAGTCCACTGCTGTCTCTGCCCTAGTTGCTGAGCTTGTCAACTTTGCTGCTCGCTGTTGTCTAGACTACGCTGCTAGTCTTGTTGCTGAGTGTGAGTCTGTCTGTCCTCCGTCCGTCGGGGGTGAGTGTGCTCTTACCACGGACGTCCTTGAGGACAGGCAGGAGGAGTTCTAGTGCTTTGCTGCTGCTTTGCCTCATCTCGTGTCCACGTTGATTGCCCTTGAGGGAGACCCGGATGCACCAGACATCCCGACTCCTCGATCGTACACTGAGGCGATCGAGGTTCCCTACTCCTCTCAGTGACAGTCGGCCATGGACGCAGAGATGGCTTTTTGGAAGTCCACAGGCACCTACGTTGATAAATTTCCCCCACCTGGGGCGAACATCATCAGTAGCATCTGGATCTGCAGAATGAAGCGGCCGCCCGGTTCTCCACTTGTCTTTAAGGTGCGTCACGTGGCTCGAGGCTTCAGTCAGCGGCAGGGAGTTGACTACTTTCAGACCTTCTCTCCCACCTTGAAGATGACCACTCTTTGGGTGCTGCTGCACATAGCCGCTCAGCGCGACTACGACCTTCACTCTCTTGACTTCAGCACAGCTTTCTTGTAGGGCAGCCTGCACGAGGAGATATGGGTGCGCCGCCCACCTGGCTTCACTGGGTCGTTTCCTCCTGGTACCCTGTGGAGCCTCCGGCGGCCAGTCTACAGTCTCCACTAGGCGCCCCGTAAGTGGCACGACACACTGAGGACTACACTTGCGGCTCTTGGGTTTGCTCCTTCTACATCCGACCCGTTGCTGTTTCTGCGCACCGACACGTCTTTGCCGCCGTTCTACATCCTCGTGTACGTCGAAGACTTGGTCTTTGCCACAGCTGATACTGCTGGACTAGCCCACGTGAAGTCCGAGCTGCAGAAGAGACACACGTGCACAGACCTGGGTGAACTACGTAGCTATCTTGGCTTGCAGATCACCCAGGACAGAGCACTCCACACCATTACCCTGACTCAGTCACACATGGTGCAGCAGGTCCTTCAGCGCTTCGACTTCACGTACTCCTCGCCTCAGGCCACTCCTCTGTCTACTCGCCACTCGCTCTCAGCTCTGCCTTCCGATGAGTCCGTAGAGCCGAGTGGCTCGTACCCAGAGCTTGTTGGCTGTCTCATGTACCTGATGACCTGCACACGACCTGACCTTGCATACCCTCTTAGCGTCTTGGCACGCTATGTTGCTTTTTGGAGACACCGACCAGAGCACATGGCTGCTGCGAAGAGGGTGTTGTGCTACGTGTGCAGTACATCGGGCATGGGGCTAGTGCTTGGAGGGTGACGTCATGTGGTCCTCACAGGTCACGTTGACGCTTCTTGGGCTAACGACCAGGCTCTGCAGCGGTCGTCACAGGGTTATACCTTCAGCCTTGGTTCCGGCTCTGTTTCGTGGCGGTCTACCCGCTCGTCTTCTGTTCTCAACTCCAGCTGTGAGGCTGAGATCTACGCAGGGGCCATGGCTGCACAGGAGCTTCGCTGGCTCACCTACCTGCTGACTGACCTAGGAGAGGTGCCTCGTTCTCCTCCAGTTCTATACGTAGACAACAAGGTCATGTTGGCCTTGTGTCGGGAGCACAGATTGGAGCACAGAACGAAGCACATTGCTCTCCGCTACTTCCTGACTCGTGAGATGCAGCAGCGTGGTCAGCTCCGCCTCACCTACGTGGCCTCTGAGGCCAACACTGCTGATATCTTCCGCCTTGTGATCATCAGCGCTTCTGTACTTTGTTAGGTCTTGTGCCTACCTGGCCTCACTTGTTAATCTTGTTTGTACTGTACTCTTTCTATACCTGCACTTGCTTATTTACCTTTATATATATGATCTTGCATGTGAACTGGCTTTGTGGCCTTACTCTTGTGCTCGTACTGTGTGGTGACGTTGTGATCGACCCTGAGCTTGCTTTGCTTGACTGGTCTTGTGACCACTTGTTCTCCCCCACTTTGCCTATGGGGGTGTGTCAGAACATTATAGCTTATCTATTTGTGTAGGTTGTAGTGGGGTAGCCCATAAAGGGTACAACCCAATTAGGGTTAGCACTTGTATCCAGCTCTTTCATAGTTCATTCATTCTCGTTTCTCGTTATATCTAACACCTGCGACAGTCAACACCAACGAAGCAGAACGAGTAGGACCAATTTTCTTACCCGATCTAGAAGCGGGAGATGAAGCAGCTTATCCCGAGGATGTAAATCTTCCCCGCTACTAACAGAGTGGAGTGCAGATTCTCGGACTCGTCACCGCAGTCCACGGCTCCAACCCTCCTAAACAGCCTGCGACGGTTCAGCAGGCTCTGGGTTGGGAACATAAGGAAAAATGGCGCGAAGCCATGGACAAGGAGTTGAAGGCACTAGAGGAACGCAACACGTGGAAAGTGGTTCCTATCAGCGTGGCACGGAACAAGACAGTACTCACCGGGAAGTGGGTCTTCCGTGTGAAGACAAAGGCTGACGACACCATCGACAAATTTAAGGCACGCTGGGTCGTACGCAGCTTCGACCAAGAGCACGGACGCAATTTCACCAAAACATTCGCTCCGATCAGCCGACACACCTCAATACGCATCCTTCTCGCGATCGTCGCCATGAAGAAGAAGAAGTTGCGGCAAATCGACGCCGCTAACGCATTCCTCTACGCACCTGTTGACGCCGAGATCTTCGTCTAGCTACCACACGGCTCCGGCATGGACTCAAACCACGTCTGTCAACTACTCAAGTCACTCTACGGCATCAAGCAAGCTCCGCGACTATGGCAACAATATCTACACGGTCGCCTGATTCGCATTGGCTTCAAGCAATTGCCGCATAACCAGGGCATGTACCGGCTCACGAAGGGTACCGACTACATCCTGCTAATCGTCTATGTAGACGATCTGCTCTACATCGGCTCAACTGACGGCATTAAAACGTGGCTCGAAGGGGAGCTACAACAAGACCTCACACTCACGGTCTCATCTACCGTCACACAGTACCTCGGCCTCAACATCCGGGAAGAAGAAGACACTATCTACCTCAGTGCCGCGAAATACGTCGACACCATCGCCAAGCGTTTTGCACTCACACCGACTGCTACCTCCACATCGTATCGCTAAACGACATCAAGCAACAAGGAAGGCTCCACTCTAGTCAATCCCGCCGGCATACGCGACTACCAGAGAATGTTGGGCTGCCTTCTCTTCGCAGCCGTCACTTGCCGCCCAGATCTATCCTACTCTGCAAGCTTGCTCGCCACCTACCTCAAGAAGCCTGAAGCGGAACATCTAGGGGAGCTTGACCGCGCTCTTCACTACTTTGTCAGTACCCCGACGGTCGGACTGATTTACCATAAGAACGCAACTACAACACCTAAGCTAATCGGTTACGTCGACGCAGATCACGCGGGCGACTCCGACAACAGGCGATCACGCTCCGGCTACATCTACCGCCTCGAGCCTATCGGACCTATCTCCTGCAATCGAGCAAGCAAGAACTAATTGCTCTCTTGTCAGCTGAAGCAGAATATATTGCACTCTGCTCAGCCACCAAGGAACGACCCTATCTTCGCGAGCTGCTGGAAGAAGCGAAGTTAGCCGAGTTACACAACTTTACCCTGTTTTGCGACAACCAGTCGGCAATTCGCATCGCCAACAAGAACGGCTTCGCAAACAGGACGAAACATATCGCCCTGCGATATTTCTTCGTGAAGGACGAGATCGAGAAGGGAAGGCTTGAGCTGTCATACTGCCCCACGTCCGAGATGGCAGCTGACTACCTGACCAAGAAGCTCGGAAAGCAGAAGTTTGAATACTGCATGGTGCTGACTCGACAGAGCCACGTCAGCGACACTCCAAAAGAAAGGGGGAGTGTTGGAAACAATCGTTCCTAAGCGCCTCTGTCGTGCCGAAACACTAAGGCACAAGCGAAGCAAAGCATATCGAGGCACCAGCGAGTCAACCCTCGGAGGTTGAAGTAACCGCTGGAGGTTACGCGAAAGTCAAAGGTCAGTGACCTTTGAACTGACAAGTACAGCGCGACAGCAAGGACACACAACTGACTCGTTACATAGCAGTTGCCCGAGTCGTCACTGTATCGAACCGCAAGAGCAACAGTAAAGTAGTTATAACTATGTCTTTTTCATATTCCGTGTATTCATATAGAATCTTGTATCTCTTTTGTTTTAATCAATTTACTTTGCCCTCACATACTAGCACAAGGTGGTTCACAACTCCTTATTAAACGCTTCCGCCTCTACACCAACTTTACCTAGAGTTCACCCTTGCAAAGATCCTAAGGGCTTTTCAGCCCAACAATCATTGCGTACAGAACCAACTGTTTATCGCCCGTTACTGCTAGCGGTGCTTTGCTGCCATCGCGCCTCACATTTCCCAAATCATGCATCGTCGGCCTGGCTTGAGTCGGCCTATGCTTTGGGACTAGCTCGAACCTCTCTGCCAGCATCGCAATAGCTAGCTCGCACGAGAAGCGTAACCGTTTGCTTATTTTGACTATAAATATTCGCTCACTTTTTTCGCTCACAATTGTACTCGTTTGCCAACTTAGTGCAATCATCGCTACCTCGATACATTGCAACCGTTCCAGCTTCACAAGCCAATGTAATGTATATGCTTAGAATCATATAAGGTGTTTTTTTGTCAGGTTTGTTAGCCTATTGTATAACATCAGAAGGGCAGATTAGTCTATAGCGAGGAAATACTTTGTGAAAGATGTGAAGGCCTTCAACTAATAAAGCTAGTCCCAGTCATCATGTGAATCGCCTTTCCCGTACAAGGTAATAACAGATTTATCCTGCTCTATGCGATGGGACTATATGGTGCTCGCGGGGTTTTGCAAGACTCTTTGGGCTCTGACGCCTAGAGCGCGTTTGCTGACGTCAGCACGCCCGCGGTAGGGGCTTGGTGCAAACGCGCGATCCCTGGCGCCACTCCCTCCAAGGGCAGACGCTATGCCGCCTCACTCGCTGGCACCTCATTCTCTCACGTTCCGCACTCCCCCTACTTCGCACGCCCTACTTCGCGTCTACTCCCCGCCGTCGACTCTCTCCTCCCATCCGCCATCGCCTCAACGTCCTCTTTCCCCACGCCGTCGCTTCTCCTCTTTCCCCACGCCGTCGCCTCTCCTCTTTCTCCACGCCGTCGCTTTTCCTCTTTCCCCACACCGTTGTCTCTCCTCTTTCCCCCACGCCGTCGCTTCTCCTCTTTCCCCACGCCGTCGCCTCTCCTCTTTCCCCCACGCCGTCGCTTCTCCTCTTTCCCCACGCCGTCGCCTCTCCTCTTTCCCCACGCCGTCGCCCCTCCTCTTTCCCCACGCCGTCGCCTCTCCTCTTTCCCCCACGCCGTCGCCTCTCCTCTTTCCCCCACGCCGTCGCTTCTCCTCTTTCCCCACGCCGTCGCCTCTCCTCTTTCCCCACGCCGTCGCCTCTCCTCTTTCCCCCACGCCGTCGCCTCTCCTCTTTCCCCCACGCCGTCGCCTCTCCTCTTTCCCCACGTCGTCGCCTCTTCTTCCTCTCTTGCCGTCGCCTCTCCCCACTCGAGCAAATGCCTTCGTTCCCCCGCGTTGATCATCCCCCCCATGACGTTGCCCGGTCCCCTCCCCTTCCCAGAGGACGGGGGATAACCTCCCCCCAACCCTTCCCTTCCCCACCCCCTCTTTCCCCCCCTCCTCCCCACCCAGTTCATTTTTCGCTCTGATTCGCCCGTTGTGCTTTCCCATCCCTTGTTCACCCTGCAACTCACCCAAGCGACACGGCATATCCCCATCGAGCAAGCCTCGTCTCCATCCATCATCTTCTTCACCTCGCTCTCCGAGGTGGGTGGCTGAGAGCGTGAGTGTGTGCAGGAGAACACGGGAGGGAGGGACTGTGAGCGTGCGAGAGAGTTAGGGTGTGAGAGCGAGGGTGCGAGTTGGTGCGTCAGAGCGTGAGAGGTTGTGAGAGGGAAGGAGTACAAGGAAATTGTGTAAGTCAGAGAGTGAGTGGGAATATGTGAGAGTGAGGGGAATGTGAGATTGATAGTGTGTATGACATTCCGAATACGAGTGAGACAGATACGGGGTCGCTCATTTTGGCATCGGTTCTAATGTTTGAGTGCGAGTGTTTGAAGGTCAGCACACCTGGTTCAAGTCATGCTCATACACGCCTTCGTTCACCTTGTAACGAATAGCGATCAGTTGAAACAGTTTGAGCATGGGTAGCCAGTATTCTTATCCCACATTTGTACCACTTTACCCTGCCGCCCTATCCCTTTCTACCAGGCTATATCAACCTCCAGGTTCCTTTACAGCAGCACTCTTCTTCTCACCATCGTCCACCCCTCCCATCACTGTATCCCTCCTTGCGGTGCCATGGAGGGAGGCGCAGCAGCAGCAGCAGCAGCGCCGGCGAGCAGCACGACCTTTTCCCTGCCACGCTTCTACGACTACCCTCCCTACTTCACGTGCGTCACCGCGCCGCACCTTGCTGCACCTCTCACTCCTGCCCAGCCCCACGTTGCTGCTCACTCCATTTCCACATCATTCCATCCGTTTGATTGCTTCAACTGGTTTCATATCCGCACTGCATTCATCTGCTTCTGCGTGCCTTTCCCTTCCTCCCTCCCTCCCTCCCTCATACCCCCAACCCCCCCCCCCCCCACCCCCCCGCCCCCCCACCACAAAACAATCATCACGGCCGACCAACCCACTGGGCGGCACTGGCGGGGGGTGGCAGGCTGCAGCCGATCAAGGCGACGCGAGAGCGGCAGGTGCGGCTGTGGGCGGAGCTGATCGTGGCGTGGTGCCGCCACCACCGCACGCTGCTCGTGTCCCTCGACCACTTCCCCCTCTTCCACCACCCCGCCATCCAGCGTGAGGGCTTGGAGGGGCGGGGAGGGAAGATGGGTTGGGCAGGCGGGTCACAACGCACGTGTGCTGGTGAATGTTGAGAGGGAGAAGCAGAGGGACGAGGCCGGAGGAGGGTTAGGAGGGGGGGGACGGAGGCAAGGGGTGAATGGGGGAAATGGGTGTCGAGGTGGAGGTGACATGGGGCTTGGGGATGGTTCTTTGCTTGTGTATGAGAATGGGGGCATGGGTAGAACCTTCACCCTTAGATATCTCGCAACTATTGCACCCCCCCCCCCCCCCACTTCTCTCTTACACACTCTTAAAAAGGTTGCCGTATCGATTACAAGGTGTGTTATAACGCAAGGGGTGGGTGGGTGTTGACAGGCGTAGAGTGGAGGGGGCATGGCGCGTCTAGTTGGGGAAGCGTGGGGAGGTTGGAAATCCAAGCTGATGGGGGAAGGGAATATTCGGGTTGAGAGCTCCCTGCTCTTGACCTCCCAGCACTCAGCTTTGATGCGTTTGTTTCTCACCTGTTCCTCGCCCCTGACTCAGCTCGATGCACATCTGTTTTCTCTCGATTCATGTCCCAATTTCCTGTTTCACCCTGTGTGTGCGTGAATCAATTACGACAGGCAAACTGACGTTCGAAGCACGGCAGGTCTTTCTCGAGGCTCTCGTGGCAGAAGGTAAGCTCACTCCCAATCTCTTGCACAAGGCTCACATGGCCGCAACGTTGCTGTGCTCTCTACGCCCATCTTTCTAGGCGCATACATTATTCCTTCCGCTCCCATTCCTTCTCAACAGCATCGCCGTCATTCTTTCTCCACTCAATGCATCGCCTCCGATGGCCATCATCCAGTCGTTTTCCCACTCGTTCAAGGATTAAGGCGCTTTGTTCCCATAAGCTTCGTTCCTCCACTCGTTTCCCATGAAGCGAAACTGTGCATTTCCTCCTGTGCGCGGCCTCCCCCCGTGTGCCAGGGCGGGCAGAGTGGACGGATCGCAGTCGAACGCGGTGCCTCATCCTGTGGAAGTCCATCAACGACTGGGCCGACACGCTGCTGCAATTCGTACGCCCTCCTCCCCCTCCCCCCTCTCATGTGGTCCGTGCATCAATTGGTACAGCTGGTGATGTCAACAAAGGCGGTGTAATTTGATAAGCTTAAACTCAAAATTCGAAGGCCTGTTGCAGTGATGAACGTGAAGTTATACAAGGTGGGTGGCGAAGCGGGGTCTTAATTGATTCAAGATAGTGGCCAAGGTCTCTTGTTTTGCGACATTGCATCCCGAGCTGCCCCGGCTCGTCCGCGGTCCTCCTCAGCCTGACTCCAACCCGTGCTCATGCTTGCAATCTCCAAAAGAATTCGCCAGCAGAGGAAAGATCTGGGCGGGGCAGGGGCGGAATTGAGGCGTGCAAAGGCTCCCTCGGCACCGGCGTGGAGGAGGAAGCTCGCAGGAAAGGTAGCCCGGTCTGCACCAGTGTTAGGAGAGGAGCCGTGGTGGTACACTGTGGGCGTGGGGTGGCACTCGACATTCAGCCCAGTACGTGGGGTTGGCGGACTGCACAGCTGGAGTCACTTCCAGCAGGCGATGCAGTGGTTGGG